>JBBBDQ010000428.1:8030000-8085000 GCA_037127315.1 Ascarosepion bandense | reverse complement strand
ACTAACTCCCAATTATTATCAGTACACTCTCATCTACCCAACCCTCATTCTCGGTATCCTTACCCGCCTATCACCCACCCTCTGACATTTCCTATATTAAATCATCCTTCCTCCACTCTATGTAGCCCGCTGCGCAGTAGTGGCAGTGACATGCCTTGCTTGGGGTGAAAAGCTTATAAAAATATATATATATATATATATATCCTGTCGGTGTCAAATTCCTAATAAGTTCCCTAGTAATTTCAGCTACCTCTTTCTGATGGACTTATAAACGTTCATTTTTTTATTTTCTCTAAACTTTCACTTTTATTATTCACGCGTTTTCAATTTTAATCAAATTTGATACACTCATAGATAAAGACATAAGAAACGATATTCAGAAGTTTCAAGGTTGCAGTTCTTATAATAGTGGAGAAAATTTGATATCGATACCAGGAAATCAAAATTTGACTTACATCCATTTATTTTTCTTTCAGTCTACAGTTTCACTTTAAGTGGAAACAACTATTGCTTTTTAGTCTTTCGTGCCAACGTCCAAAGAGTCGGAGCTCCTGGATCATGGATTAATTTTAAAGCTTTCATTACACCCGAGCAACGACGGGCTTTACTGCTAGTTTTCTATAGAACTGCGTCGTTGGTCTTGTGTTAAGTAAATGTTATCATTGCTTTTCTCTGTCCATTCATTATATCCTGAAGTGAATTAGCATATATTCTACAATTTTTTATATCCAACGGCAGTGTTTTATTTGCTGCCCATAAAATTCCTCTTTTCATTCATTTGACCAGGTAAATTTATTTTGATAAACTTTGATAACCATTTGACTGATAAAAAAAACATTCTAACGAATGCAAATCTAAATGTTCAATATGGTTTCTTCAGTTGTCACAATTTGTGCAAATTATCGCTGTTCTATTTTCACTTTTCCGAAAGTTGTTGCAGCGTCATTTTGGTGTAAGATTATATTTCTATCGGATTTTAATTCAAGCCAGTTTCGTTACACTTGGGAATGGTATGAATCTACGCTGCCACTATATCTTTAATAGTAGGAATTGTACCTGGAAAATTCAATGTTTCTCTCGAATTATTATTCATTAGATATTCATTCGAAAAAAGAAGAATTATTCTAAAAATCAAAAACAAGCTTCGGTCAGGAATAACCCACAAATGGTTGGTAAGCAAAATCAATCAAAACCAATCTTAGATATTCCTCATGTTAAAAACCTATTAATGTTTTCCATATGAGAAAAATTAATTCATTTTCTGAGCAACAGATTTAGGTAGTGAAACAAAGTAAATGAAAACATTTTGTAATTTTAAAAATTCACCGGACACATAAAAATTAATTGATTTTGTTTTGTATTTCCTATGAGTATTTCTTGATTGATTGATCAGGATATCGAAAATGATGGAAAGTATAATGCGTAGATAAAATTTATTTAAGCTTTTTGAAATTTATCAAGTGGCGCAAGAATAAGTTAATATCACCTGTTTTTGTGACAATCTTTACATACAAATTTGAGTAACTATTAGTTATAATTATTTATATAGAATGATTGGAAGATTAATATTATCCAATCAGATTTGGAATATTTAATTGGAAAACAAAGAATAAACTTAGGATCTTATAAATTTGACAACGGATTCAAAGTATGCATGCTGATATATATAGGTAAAGAAGACACAAAGTTTTATGAGTTTGAGTACCGTGACAATTACTTTTTTATATAAATAGTGGTCTAGACAATAAATATTGTACAGCATAATATAATCCTATAATTATGAAGTAAAAGTACATTGCGCCATGGAATTTACTACGTTTCGAGATTACTATCTCGTCATCAAGCAATGCTGGATTTTGCTGCGAAAATGATTATATATATATATGCTTCATCAGTATGGTCTAATTAATTCACCGCTTCGATTTCTGGTTAAATGGATTTGGATTTTCAATTTAATCAATTGAACAAATCCAAAATAGTACTCTGACAGCCTTGTTTGTTCGTCAAAAAGTAAGCACTCATCTGATATTATATTGTCATAGGATAAACAAGAAAACATGCTTAAAAAATAAAAAATATGAATATTTTCTGATGATAGATATTTGTATGTGTGTCTATAACCGGTGTTTATTATTGCGACTCTACACGCTGATTAGAATTAGCTGAATATTTCAGGCACAGCAGAAAATATCCGTGATACAAACCTCACTAAAATCGAAACAACGACCGGAAATGCTAACACTATTTATCTGACGCCGGCGATAACATCCTGTTCCATAATAAGGCATTCGACTTAAGATAAAAAGGCTATAAATAATAAGTTGTGATTGCCAGCAAGATTATATCACTAATCGCATCTGTAAGTTGAATCTTATTTATACTACTGTTTGCGTATCACCTTAAAGTAAACTCAAAGCAAAAACAAGGGTGATATTCTAACTCATTAAAGAAATTATTTTTGGACACGATTATTTTACTCACTCTTAGAACAAGTACTTTCTTACTTCCATCTATGGCAGAGGTATTTTATTCCGTCAGGTGTGTCTGTTTTGGTTTGTCAGTCTATCCTTGGTCAAGATAATCTTCAAACCCGCTGGATGGATTCGGATTAAACTTTTAGAAATAATTGGACCCATGACTGGCTTTAAGTGAGTAGATTTTGGGTTCGATATACTACGAGACAAATTTTCTCCTTTCTTTTTTTTCTTTTTTGTTTAGGTTTTGCATGCTAAATACTGAATTATCTCCCATACATTGTTTGATGATTGGGTAGTGTAATGGCCAACAGACCAGTTTCTTGTTTGTTGGCCATTACACTCTCCAATCATGTATATTCGTAAAACTCGCAAATATAAATAACTCGAAAAGGCATGAGATGAATGCATTTTCCAGTTTATTCTAACTTTTCGCTTAATAACGCGAATAAACATAGAATAAGTAGAAGAAAATATTTGACGATACTTTCTGTTAACACAAAATATATAATTTATCCGTTTAAATTTGTGAATTCGATGACATTTCAAACATTTATTGAGTATAATATATATATATATATATATATATATATATATATATATGTGTGTGTGTGTGTGTGTGTGAAAACATGTGACAATCAGAATCGTTTTATTCAAAGTGTAGTTTTATGGTGACTATTCTTATTAATATTATCTTTTGTACAATACATTAAGTGTCCATAATTATGTATGTGTTGCTACACGTGTTTCGATTCCAAAGTTGACTTTCTTCAGGCTAACAAATTTCTAACTTCACATATCGAGATCCATTTATCTTTTTATGTGTATATATATATATATATATATATATATATATATATATATATATATATCACTCCGAGCAAGGCAATAAGGCCCCTGAGATGTAAATGTTTACTGACTGATCGAAAATATGAAAAAAATGCTATTAATGAGAGAAAACAAGAATTAAGAAAACCGAATCTAACAACTGACATTGCATTTACGTTTTTTATAAGATCAAAGTGAACTGAGAATAAAAGAACCCCGAGGAAAATTTCACTCGCCAGAAGTAGAAAGAAGAAACTGTTAGCATTGTACTTGTATTTTCATTAAGCCATTTCAAATATAAAATGATGAGACCTTGCCGCCAATTACGTACTGCACTTGATTTCATAAAATTTAGCTGCCAGAGAAGAAAGGCCATCAGGACAGTTACGATATTCTCATAAGGAGAAGTGAGATAAAATAAATTATATATATAATGAATATTTAAGTAGCCGATATTCAAGTCAAAATGTTACAAAGTTCGTTTGTTTAAACGTTTCCTGTATTTGCCAACGTTCGTATTACTCGTAGTATATCAGAATTATATTATTGACATAGAGCCCAATATATGTTCTGTTGCTTTTGCTCAAGAATTTTCAACCGTCTCAGATACTGTCAAGAATCATATTGGTATTTATATATAAAGACGAACATTTGAATTGGATCAACTTAAAATCATATATAACAGTTTTAGAGAAAGAGACCATTACCAAAAGAGAGTTTATTAAATTTTAGTCATATTGTTATTAATTTAAAAGATTTATGGCAGATGATAAATATTTTATATACATTCTAAGTTACCACCTTTTGCAGGGAAATATATTTTATTTAATGCATCTTTTTTTTATTTTGTAAAACCATACTTTTTAGGTGTTAGAATTTTTACGTGCATTCGATACTTTATGGCGTTTTGGTATTATACCCTTATATTTAGCTTATGAAGATGTGCCTTGGGTGTGTGCCATGTCGTGATCGATATGCGCACGGAATGCACAAGTATTGATGAGTGACAAGTCAAACTACAGGAATGTGTGCGATATCTAAAATCTTTTTTCAAAATGGAGAAATAGCTCCGAAACTGAAACAGGAAAAACATTATGGCTCGTATTTAATTAATGCACGCACACACACAGAAATAAATGCATTCACACAAACATACACAAGTGCATATATATATATGGAAAGATAGAGAGAGAAGAAGATAAAGAGAAAGAGAGAGAGAGACATGATAAACCCGAGGAAAAGATTTGGTATATATTCCCAATGTATTCTAGTAATATTAGATGGAATATTAAAATTGATCCAGCAGAGAAATCATTGTAAACTTAGATTTACAGAGTACATATTTCTAATATATATATATATATATATATATATATATATATATATATATATATATATATATATGTCCAAGGGAAAGGTGTCGTGCATTTTACGCTTAATGAAAATTACGCCCTATCTATGGTCAAAATATACTTTTGCTTATCCTTGAGTTTACAGGTTCGTGTTTTTCACTTGATTCTTGAGGTAAATACTTGTGAATTGTCCTACGATTCGAGAACACAAGAGACCGCTATTTAAACAATAGATGGAGAAATTTGATTCATGATATCTCAAGATCATAGTTGATTAATTCATTCATTTTCTACCGCTTATCAACCAGTTCCATATTCCTTAAAGCCAGATAATATTGTAACCATTTGTGAGGTTTGGAGATAATAATACTGAATTTTAGCCGTAAAGTTCTAAGTACTTAATTCGTAGCTGTAAGAAAAGGAAGTAGATTCAAACCATTCCTAAGGTTATTTGCACGTAAGTGAATATAACGCACTCAATCGGAATTGGTATTTGGTTCTGCTGTTAATATTCCCATTTTATCGCCGGAAAATTCACGCTTAGATCACCTCGTATTCCCATCTAGTAACTGAATTTGAACAACGTGTCTTAAGTTCGGTGACAAGTATTTTAACATGATGTGATCTTAAGCCATGCTTACAAGTGAGAAGTGAAATATATACCGTACATACTTTATAATAAATATATAACAATGACTATAACGAATAAATATCAATCTGTTTTCTTCTGATTTAAGGGAGTAAGAATCTTATTTAAAGCTTTAAATGTAGGAAGTTTAGATTTAAAAAGATCGAATAAAGATGTATACTTGTTTGAGAGCAAAAATAATTAAATACATGCAAATGATATATCAATAACGACTCAGTCGAATCAATGATTCTCTGCTAATGAATGTAAAAATCTTATTTACTCACCAGAAACAATGAAAGTTTTCCATTTCAAAGTATATAGATATATATATCAGAAATAAATAAACACAGTAAATATTTAAAGAATACATACAAAGTAACTTTTGTATATATTGCATAAGAATATTGTCAAGCAAAAAAGATATCGGTGCATTTCGTAAACAAAATCGGGCGTGTGAAAGACAGAAAAGTAAAGTGAAAAGGGTCATAGTTGACTATTCCGTAATTGATAACAGCTGTAAAATTTAAACTAAATACTGAGATATTTTTTAATGTTAGGATTAAACATTAAATATAAACACAAGCAACAAATAGATAATTCATAATTGTAATCGTATGATTGGATAGCAAGTTATTTCAAGGGAGGGTACTCTGAAATCATGGCGATCATTTTCGCCGAGACTAAATGATAATGAGGAGGACACTAATCGCTAGCAAGTATTTGTCTAAATTTCGATTATTTATACGTATGTTGTTTGTTAATTACACAAAGTCGTTCTATGAAATACAAATCGAGATAATAGGACAAATATGAAAGAAAATAATAACATCCAAATCATTTCAATAAATTAGATAAAATATTAATAAATTAATACGTTTGGATACAATTTTACTTGAATAGGCAAATGTTATTTGTATGTATATACTCACGTAATATTCTGATTGCAAATTTCTAAAACACAGACACAAACAAAAGCACGTATATATATATATATATATATATATATATATATATATATATATAATGATAGGTGCATATATCTTTTGATATATATATCAAAAGATATATGCACATCATTATGCATTTAAACATGCATACATAGGAACACATATTAGATAAATACATAAACACGCACACACATACAGACATATCTCTAGATGTATGTATATTTTTCCGAGGAAATGCACACATGGAGACATGTATTTGAACACAGGTACAAAAATACACAAACACAGGAAAAACTATACAAACACACGCATATATGACTCCACAACATGATATGTATGTGCTTACAAATCCATACATACAGGCACACATATACACACATAGACACCCACATACGCATCTATCTATCTATCTATCTATCTATCTATCTATCTATCTATCTATCTATCTATTTGTCTGTTTTTTTTTATCTATCTATCTATCTATCAATATATATATATATATATATATATATATATATATATATATGCATATAATGAGAAATATAGATTGTTGAACGTATATTTTGCAATTCCAAATTGGAAAAACGACCATTACACTTACTCCGACAAAACCAATTTGTCAAAGGTAATTTTAAATGGAAAAACTTGTTTACATTTGAATAGATAGTGCAAATCTATCTGAGAATCTTACTTGATTAAAGTAATAATAATAATAATAATAATAATAATAATAATAATGATAAAACAATAAAAAATTATATATATATATATATATATATATATATATATATATATATATATATAGAATATCTTATTGCGTAAATAAGTGGTGCAGCTTGCTGCTTAACTCGTTTGCATTTCCGTATGGTGAAAATGGCCAAAAACCAAAATTTCGTAGGTAATTTTTAATAAAAACGAATAGTTTACATTTGAATTGTTGGCAATTCGATCTTAAAACATTATTTTAATTGAAGTAATAACAATGCATGTTGGTGCGTGTGTCTGTATTCACGCAGATATTGACATGCAGATACATTCACACACCTGCAAGCTCTTGCACATATACATTTTCCTGTACTTGTACATATGTCTCGGTATATGCGTATATATGCATATACGCAACAATATTTATTTCTATACGGAATCACTATTACGCAACACCTCTCAAACTCCGCTGTAAATAAGGCTTCTAGTAATTTACATGCTTTTCCTATTCCATCTCATGTTTTCCCTAATCTTATCTTTCAAATATCTAACCTACAAATTACATTTGCTAAAAAGTACGGCAATGTTTACCTCTTAAACTTAAGCGAACAAAAAGAATGCAGAGACGACACACACATGATCATACAGACACGCCCGCACGCATTCACGCAAGCACACACGCATACATACATAAACACACACACAATATATATATATATATATATATATATATATATATATATATAGTTATATAACATATATATATATATATATATATATGTTATATAAGCATATATATATATATATATATATATGTTATATAAGCATATATATATATATATATATATATATGTTATATAAGCATATATATATATATATATATATATATATGTGTTATATAAGCATATATATATATATATATATATATATACGTTATATAAGCATATATATATATATATATATATATATATATTATAGCTTATATAATATATATCTACTGATGAATTAACTGACAATTTGATGTCAAGCGGATCTGGTGTCATTTTTGTTGTTGTTGTTTTTGCTAATATGCCTTTTCATTTAAATCAACCCTTTTTTTCTATTGTTGAATGACGTCATTTACTGTTCTGGTTCCCTTAACCAAAAATAAATCAAAAATGGTCTTGCTATCCATTCGTTTCTATTTATCTGCAGCAAACCGATTTTGCCTCCATTTCCTTCCGCGAAGGATCCAGACGAGCATGCGTACAAATAGACTGTTGTGCATATTTTTTGTTCTGTTTTTTCCCCAATTAAAATCAATGATTGAGAATAAAAAACTAAGATATAAAAATGACTGAATAAACTTTCAAGCATACACTAAAAATGAAAATTGAACGAAGAATAAAAAAAATGAATTATTATTATTATTGTAATCAACCCGGCCATTTCTAGAAACTGCTTTTATTTCATTAATCCTCTTTATACGGCAAATTAAGAGGCTGTCAAAATGGTTATGTAGCCGCCATATGAGTTGGGTGAAAATATTACGAATAATGATAATAAATGACAATAAAATGTAATACGTTTAAAAAAAAGTTATATATGTTGTTAGTCGTTATTTCTTTTTCTTTTCTCAAAATTGTTTTAATGTGATTCAAATGCATATATTTACACAGCAGCACTGAACGAAAAATTGGATGGAAGCAGATGAGGGCTAACTGTAACAAAAATGTTCATTGTATTTGAGAATATTTTATTAAATTATTTCACTCTGATCAAAGTAATAAATTCATAAAAAACACAAGGACTTACTAAATATTAGAGAATTCTCTCTACTGAAATAAAGACCGTTATATATATATATATATATATATATATATATATATATATATATATATTAGTCCTCCACATACAAGCCGGTTTCGCTGTATCACAGCTCATCAGTGTGGTAGACGCATCCACTTGCATCCATATATATATATATATATATATATATATATATATATATATATATATATGTATTCACTATATTCACTTCTGAGAAAAACGCTTGTTTATAACACGTACATACTTAAACAAGAAAATAATAAACAGAAACTAAAAATTCTGGAAACAATCTACATTAAACAATTTAAACCTGGTTTGAATACAATCAATTTTGGTATTTCCAATAACGTACTCAAATGTCTGTAATCAGACCAGGGACCACAACGCCACTATTTTTTCACTGTCTTCAGCCATCCGCCACGGTTGGGATGGACTTATATTTTCAATTCAATTCTCTTCAGTGTTAATAACTTAAATATTCTATGTTTACTGTGTGTTAATATTTACTCTTTGATAATGG
This sequence comes from Ascarosepion bandense, assembly GCA_037127315.1. Lineage (NCBI taxonomy): Eukaryota > Metazoa > Mollusca > Cephalopoda > Sepiida > Sepiidae > Ascarosepion > Ascarosepion bandense. The sequence goes on along the minus strand of JBBBDQ010000428.1, from coordinate 8,075,734 downwards.
TTTATGTGAGCCGAAAGCTTAGACCCGATAAAAAAATCAACAATTACTGTGATTTTTTGTTGTCTTTCAACGACACCACCATCAAGTATATAAGACGGTATGAACGGATCCTACACAAAATTAATAGGCAAAACTTGTCTATATTATTCAATGAAACCTGCATTAATGAAAAAATGCTGTCAAAATACACACACAATATGCATGTATTGTCACGCTTAGAATGAAAAACCTGTGACGAAAGAGCTAATAATTCTCTCAAATATTTGGCCGCCATTTTTGAGGGTAGGGGCACATAGTATAGGACGAAAACAATATTAAGAAGAGAGAACAATAAAATATGAATAATTAAGGAGAAAGAATTTAAAGATTCATCCAGTATTCAATCTTTTGAAGATCAAACTTGATGATGAATCAAGAAGCCGGAATATATTTACACAATTAAGTAGTATGATTCAAAACTTAGAATAGAAGATCTAGCCAATTCAACAGTAAAATGATGGCACATTGTAACCATTCTTGTCTTTTATTTCTTCTTTCATATGCCGTATCAGGGCGGAGGCGATCATGGCTCTCCACATTCCCCGATCCCCTGTATCTCCTAACAGTTTTTCTTTTAATATCTTTCACAAACTTTGCTCTGCGATCTACTTGCTCAAGCTCATCAAGTATGTCTCGCGTTTCTTTAGCATATCTCTTTTTCCGTCTATCTATCCTGTGAGTATTATATGCTCCAAGCAATCTTTTCTCACTACATGTCTCGGAATCATCAACCGTTTTAATCTTGATGCTATGTGTGTGTTTTGTTTTAGTTTCCAAATTCATAAAATCTAGATAATATAGAGTTAAGAAAAATTATAATGCAGACATTTATTGAAATGGAACAGGGAATCAACATTACGTCGGTGGAAAAGTGCCTAGAGATGATATATCAATAACATTTCAGATTTTTCTAAGGATCTTATCAAGACTTTATAAATATATTGCAGGAGCACCAGAGTAGAAGTGGCAACTATATTTAAATTAGGAACGAATGTTGGACTAATAAATATGTAAGATAGATTCTGGAGAGAAAAACATTTTCTTGCGTGACACAGAGAATCAGCTTTCCATGTAGAAGAGCTAGAAATTGATTCTATACACTATTTCCCCTTCATGTCAACATAAAACTCTGATGCACAAATTTTCATTTACATCACGCACACATATATAGTTACACCCACTCTCGCACACACACACACACACACACACACACACACACACACACACACACACACATATATATATATATATAGTTGAAAATAAAGACAAAAATTCTCCAACGTTTGGATAATTTTTTGTTAAATGTTTCTAAGCTTTCGGCTCACATGAGCCATCTTCAGAGGAGTTATTAAAACGGTAACACAGTAACATTCACCATCAGCGACGATTTTTTTTTTTGTGTGTGTTGACATAAAACTCTGCGAGGCACCGGCAATAGTTACCAAAAATAACAAACGCAGTTTGCAAATTTGCAATGTGAATACATTTGACATTTGAATATATGGTTCTGTTGTCATTTCGGGCTATCACGCGGTGTGACGTTATAGAACCGCATTGCGAATTTGCGAACTGCGTTTGTTATTTTTGGTAACTATTGCTGTTGCCTAGCGGAGTTTTATGTCAACACAAAATAAAATCGCCATTATATTCCCCTCAACTTATATAGAATAAGGTTTATATTTTATGTGACTGTTAAAATTCTTCGAATAATATAGCTTCGGTCATTGGATGCAGTTCATTATTAATCTGTGACGCTATGTTTCGAAGAATTATTTTTCACACTGGGCCCTTCATTTCATTCTCTCTGCAGTGGATTGGAAAATAGAATTGAACCGATTTACATATGTCAAGTAGAACATATACAAAGTGTATACTAAAGTAAGAGAAATGAAGAAGGGCAACACAAAAAATGCGTGAAATGTTGGGTCGAAACTGATATATTATCTTTCCAAAGAATAGTATCGGAAATTCTACCGGAACCAATATTAAGCAGAATTGCTGAAAGGCCATAAGGAAACAGGTTGCATAATTGTTCTAAATTTGAATAAGTTTGAATAATTATGAATTAACGATTGAAAATAGATCTATATGCAATAAATATATCACTGTACCACCAGAAACAGTAAGAAGAGATATTTTTCAAAATTTTACATGTTGATATGCACTTCGGAAAAACATCTACACAGAAGAGATTAAAATTAGAGACAGGGTGGCCGAGTTAATATCTCAATATGGAAAACTATATCCAAAATGTGCAGAGATTAAGAATTATCTAGAAAGGGGAATAAGCACAGGGCATTAAGTAACATAACCATGTCCTCGTGTTCATTTAGACCATACACACATTAATGGCATAATACTATTTCTAATTTTAGTAGACCCTTTTTCAGGATGATCTGAAGTTGTTAAAATTATTGATAGAAAACCCATTACAATGAAATACCACTTAGAATGGTATTTTCTACAAATCTAAACCCTAAAACATTGATGTCAGACAACGGGCGGAGATTTTGTCATAAATATCGATATAACTGGTTGAGGCGGACTGGCTGCTTCTTTGCATAACACAATTATATCCCGCACAATCTGATAGGATCGCAGAAAGAATGGTTCAGACAGTAAAAATGGGATTAAAAACATTTTCCTTTAGTAGAGATGCTATAGACTGTTACTTACCACCGTGACTGCTTTGTTATAGGGTAATTCAGGATTGTGAAGCCCCTCTATATTAATGGGTAGACAAATAAGATCTCTATTAACAATGTTTTATTCGATAAATGAAAGGTTGTGCTATAAGAAAGAAGAAGTAGTATGGATCGAGAAAGCTAATTTCATTATACAAAGATGATACAATATCAAAGAAAAAAAACCTAGAGGTTTATTCTGGAGGATTAAGACACAGAATGGAAGTAAACGAGGTTGAGATGAAAAGAATGTTGATTGAGAAGGAATGGTGAGTTCTTTATATAAGAAAAATGAAAGTGAAGACGGGCCTATGGATGGTAGCAGTAGTGACTCAGACACGTAACAAAAATAAATAATTTTTCCATTACAAAAACAGGCCATAAATCTCAAAAGATAGCGGGGGAATCTTCTCTATAGAAGTTCGAGAACAGACAAAAGTATTACGAATTTCCGGTTCAGAAAAGTGTAGTAGATTAGTAAATACTATTGTACCTCTTTGTACATGTTAATTAAAAAATATATAAAAAGTCTATTAACGAAGATTACCGAAACTTAGTTATAAACAACTGACAATTTGAAATAAACTGTTTGAACATTATTTTTTATCGATACTCCTATTTAAGTAGATATTCTGTTTTTAATTAAACAGTATTATATATTTATATCTACCGGCCTGATTATTTACGATAAGTTTTTTGTGTCGTAGATCAACTCAATGCAACACCCTTAAAGCCATTTCAACCATTAATATCAGAAAGCTGTCTTATACAGCAGAAAAGTTTGATATTTCTGAACGGGTTAAGAGAAAACCAATCCTAAACATGAAACATTAGATATGTCTCTGCATTTCATCAAAAACTCGAGATGTGGTGTCAGCCGAACGATAAACAAAGCTATCCACACCTAATAAAGAAAAAATATATTGATGGTAAATAAAAGTTCAGGTTAAGGCGGTGATGGTAAACGTATAGTATCGGAGCAGATGCAAAAGTAATCAAAAAAACAATCCTAAAAATGAAACAAGGTATAAAACTCTATTCAGTTAAAAAAAACAAAAACACAGATGATTTTGAATTCGCTCTTTTCAACAAGAATAGATTATATACTTATATATGATAATAATTTACTTTCGTATTTTATTTAGTATTTACTTTCGCGCAAATACCCTTCGTATTTTACTTTAGTATTTACTTTCGCGCAAATACCCTTGAGAAAGGTATTAATCCGTCTCTTCCTTCCAGTTATGGGTTAAATAGCAGGACAGACTGGGTTCTATAGCCTCGGTCGGCAACCAGTCTACCGCAGAAAGCAATGGCAACCTACTACGGGATAACCTTCTGCCCAGTCAGTTATGTCTCTTTCGAGACTTGATCGCCCAAGCGTGTATCACGTATGGCACTTAACTGAATGATCTAAAAGGCTCACTTTTATTAAATCTTCGTCAGAGACTGAGAGAGAAATGTAAAAAATAAAAGCGTCACAGAATACTGCTATATTATGAATTTTAGTAAGTTCTTATTGATAAGATAAACGTGTAATAAAGTAATAGATACGTTTTTTAATGTGTGACGATTATTCGATATACTTCACACGGTAAAGTGTGAAGTGTTGCATATATGTATTTGTGAAGAAACGTTTGTCGGTGTAGGCGTACGTTTGACGAAACGTTAGTTCACAGATCTACCTACGTGTGTTTATTTATTTATTAATCCTTTCACTCTAAGCAAGCCATTACCGCCACTGATGTGCAGTGGGCTATATCAGAGAATTAAAGTTTTAGGTAGGAGAAGAATGAAGAGAAATTCGTACCAGCTACAAGGGGTGAAAGAGAAAGGGCAAAGACGGATGTGGACACATGAGTAAGGACAATTGTAAAGGTAGAGAGAAGGAAAAATAACAAGATACACGGAGTGATGTAGAATAGGATGGAGTTAAGTGGATAAAAGATGGGAATTGACTTTGCATTTTAATTCTCGGAGGCTGTAGCAGTCAGGAAAGCAAGTATATGGAAGAGAGTCCCATAGGCGGAAAGCGCGAGAAAAGAAGCTACTGGAGTAGAATTGTGGGGGGCATTTGGTTGATCTAACTGTAAAAGGGTTAGACCTTGTTGCCAGTCGAGTTGCCCTCTGTGTGCGTGTGCGTGCATGTGTGTGTGTGTGTGTGTGTGTGTGTGTGTGTGTGTGTGTGTGTGTGTGTGTGTGAAATGTCTGTAGATATCATTTCCATGTAGGTCGCTGAAATGCATCGAAGAAATTTAGCGAGATGTTGCAATAATTTGAATTTGGTTGAACATTTTAAAGTCATTTGTGTGTGTAAGTGTGTGTGGGGGGGGAGAGAGAGAGTGAGAGAGAGAGAGAGAGAGAGATAAAAAAGTAGAGTGGAATGTTTGCTGTCGTCACTATTATCCGGGTCAGTGGATTGTTCCTATATTTTACCTGACTAAATTTATTCCATCCCCACATCTGTTATTTAAATTGCAGTACAGATAGGACTATATAAATAGAGTTAGTAACCAGAATATGCCAAGGACAACTTTGCATTCAAAATCATATGTAGCCCTGGCGCCTCGCATATCTGAATTATAACCAAGTCCTGTCTAGCATATTTGCAGTATAAACCAAAATTTGTGTCTGTAGTTGTTAAAGTAACAGAAATGGACCTGAACTGACAAGAACGCACGGAAACTTGCAGTCATGCATAGGATGATCAATCTCAGTAACTTAACAGTGTGCCTTCAAGTAGAAACTTATCTGGTTTGGTTCAGAAGCATACGAAGCAAAACAATAATCTGATACATTCGTTTTAGCCTTGAACGTATCGAAATTCTCTAGCCACGCAATCCGGTAACTTATAATATTTACTAAGCGTTATTTATTACGGCATAAATCTAAACAATGGAAGACACGAGGAAATGTTTTACGATAGGCTTTTCCTACATGAAGCGAAGGGCGCGTCTTTGTGGTTTAATGTTAAGGGGACAGATAAGAAAAGCAGTTTCCGTGAAGCACCTGAGACATTCACCAGCCTGAAGTTAAGATTATTTAGTATCCAACCAATGTCTACATGGGCTGGCTTTGTGGCAAACGTACAGACCGGGATAACAAATGTCGATTTTCTAAACTTACAGTCTTTGGCCTGAAGTGATCTAAACTGCCTGGTAGGTAATCACTGCAAGTTAAAACGATCAGAGTGATAGGATGCATATATTACAATCTCACAGATACACAGAAGAATGGAGGCAACAGAGATTTTGTCTTAGAAAAGGATACGGAAAATACCATGAACGAAAGAAAGAGGAAGTTTTACGCAAAATGGAAACCACGAGGAAGCTTATCGGAATAAGAGACAGCTGAAATTCCTTGCATCATTACTGAGGAAAGAAGGCTTGAAAGATTCGATACATACGTAATATTTTAGTTGCAAAAACGACAGTGGGAAAAAGCGAATAATCTACCTAAATAAATTGTGTATTTAGCTGGTAAAATTAAATTTTGTAAATAGCTGGTAAAACCAAATAGTGCTGGTAAAACGGAGTGGCAGGCATATTAAACAATGGATCAGAAGGTATGGAGAGCTATGATCGCCCACTCATGGAAGGGACGCAGGACATAGATTCGATGGGGTTTTCGAAAAAAAAATGAATTTTTAGAGAACTGATTGTTTTCCGCCTTGTTTTGTTTTGTTTTTTATAATTGTCTTACTATGAGTAAGGTAGAACTGCCACACATCCGCAGAGAGTCACATAAAAGGAGAATGAAGAGAGGGAGGATTACAGGTCACAGTAAGTGTTGGACAATGCGTAGAGAAGGACATGTACATTGGTGAAAAGAGCTGCCTGAGGTCAAAGTGTAAAGTGAGAAGAAGGATGGGAACCAAGGAAATAACACTTGACGTTGCATTTAAACTCTTGGAGATTGTAGCTATCAGGAAAACATGATTACGGGAAGTGCGAGAAATGAAGCTTGTACAGCAGAAGTTGTGGTTACACTTGGGTTGTTTTCACAGTAAAGGGTGGGACCTTGTTGCCAGTCTACTCCACGAGTACATTCGCGTTGGGGATTCACCAAAAAGCTAAGCTCGTCGGAGATAAATTTGTGAAAATATTTGCAGAAGAGACAGAGGGAAACCACATCTAGTCGGTGAGAGAGAGACTAGAGTTTGGCCGCCAGGTAAGGGTTTGTATATATTGAAGATTCTTCTTTGGATCCTTGGCGAGAACCCCAAGGTGAACAGCAGGGGCGCCCGACCAGATATGAAAGCAGTATTCAATACACGGTCAGATGGGAGATTTTTAAATGCGCATGATAGATTCAGAATAGAGCATCTAACTGGCCTGAAGCAGAGACCCGACCTTCTTAGAAGTATATTTAAGTATGAATTCAATGTAGTCATTCCATTTCCGGTCAGCTAAGGAGAATGAGACCGAAGATGGGCAGTATATTGCTCTTAGGGAAACTAAAGTGATCCATGGTGATCGTGGTTACAAAAGATTGTGTATGATAGTTAAATGGATAGCAGCTTCCTTTTGTCTACTACTGACTGGAAATGTTGTTCGATGACAACAGCAAGATTAATCTTGTTTGCATCAGCAGATTTCTTAGTGAGGTGGAAGTAAATTATGGTGACGTCAGCGTAGATGCCTACTTGGGATCTGATTACATCAGGTAGATCGTTGCTGAAAATCAGAAAAGGAGCAGGAACTGAGATGAGCCTTGAGGGACACCCGCGTTCATATGACAGGATCTGGATGCATACCCGTTCAATACAATCTTTATTACGCGATTCGAGAGAAACGATTTGCATAAGTCCAACAAGGTCCCAGATATACCATAACCCTGTAAATTCAGAACGACAGCGTTCCAAACCCTGTCGAATGCTTTAAAGATATCCAGGGCAGCAGCTCCAGTTTCGTCGTTCTAATCAACAGCCTGGAATATGTACTCAGCAATGGTCGTTAGCATGTCAGCCGTAAACCTGGTGAAGTACTGTCTGTTGGAGAACAGGCAGTGGGCTATGAGATGTTGAACAACTTCAGCATTAGTAATACCCTCGAACACTTTGGCAAAAGTCGGTAGGAGACTGATAAGACGATAATTTGAGGGATCTGAGGGTTTCCCGAGTTCTTAAAAACAGGAACCACAGATGAGGAATTCCAGCAGGCAGGAAAGAAAGAAGCAGAGAGACAGTAGTTATAGAGTTTAATGAGGGCCAAGGAGAGTTCAGGGGCATATCTTTTTAAGACGATGATTTGGACACTATCACTTAAACTCACCGTATGGGGGTTAAGTTTTGAAATTATTTTACAGACCACCGAGGGGTTAATGTAAACTTCGTTGAGCTTCATTTCTAAGAGGGAAGTAGGGTGCGCATATTCCCAGGAGAATTTGCGCGCAAAGCACTCAGCCTTGTCCGCTGTAGCTGTGAGGACCTCATATAATTATTTATTAAAAGAAGAATAGAAGCAGAGGCAAATAAGCTTTTATTATGGTCATAAAGCTGAAAGCAGTGATTTCTGTGGGCTACGGCGCTCGAAAAGGCAGAGGAGAACCAGGAAGTGCGAATGGGTTTTAAGATAGAACATCTTGGCCTGAGATGATAGCATCGATGCCAGTTTTCACCCAGAAAGAAAACCTCAGAAGCGCAGTCTTCAACGGGGAGACGTCGCACAGAAAATTTTATAGTACCTCCCAGTCTATCTTTTGATAGCAGCGAGAGATTTTGATAGTCGGGGTTCTTGCGGGGAAGGGGGGTGTGAGTGATATTAAAAGAAACCACAGCGTGATCAGAGTTGTCAAGCGGGCAAAGCTGCATGGCATGGCAAAATTTAATGATATAAGTGAAGAAGAGATCTAGTATAGAGGTTCTTCCGTCACGCATACTGAGGAAACGTGTGGGGTAGTCTACCACTTGCTGGCAATCACACCCTGAACTTTGAGATCACCCAGTCTCGCACGCAAGGTGATCTCAAAGTTCAGGGTGTGATTGCCAGCAAGATCAGTCACATAGTTTTCAAGACAATTGGCATGATGGGCATTGAAGCATCGAACACAAATATGTTGGCGAATGGGTGCGAGACAATGGCCTTATCTATGATACCGGATAAAGTGGCTGTTGTGGCGGACCTACTCATTAAGATGGTAATAGATTAACCTGACCTGCACATATATACCATGTGACAAGTAGTCATGAGGAAGCACCCGACTGGTACGAGTCAGACAATCGTATGCAACTAAATATCAACAAAATTGCGTCAAACATCGAATGCAACATGCTAAATATATTTCACACGAAGAATTCGAAGACACGAACTTCCACTGGTATATGAGAAACGCGATCAAAATCAACTTAGGAAAATTATTAGGTAGCAATAGTCATTTTAAACACAGTTGTTTAAACAATATAGATAAGGTCTTCATGCCTAACTATGTACTAAGTTTCACCAAATGCCGATTAAAATGTTTTAAATTATTAAAATTTATCAAGTTTATTTACTTTAATGGGAATATCTTCGACTGTCGAAGTTATTATCATATTCGACTGACGACGGGTGAGATTCAATGGCCTTATCTATGATACCGGATAAAGTGTCCAGAAAGGAAAAGTAAGGAGAGAAAGGAGAGCGATATAGTAAAACATATAGCTAACTGAGCTTAGTAGAGCGAGACGAAGGCACATATAAGGATGGTCAGGAAATTAAAGAGAAACCTCTATAGACAGAGGGAAATGCTTGCTGATATATACTCCCAGGCCATGCATATGGACGCTTGGACTCCTTCCTAAAGAAGGGAAGGTAATCTGGTATCGAGAAATCAGAGGAAAGGAATGAGGGGTTATCGTTAGTTTCACAGAGTGCTAGAATGTCTGGGGACTATTCATGGAGAAAAGATTCCACACTGCACAAGTTGGTTTGAATATGAGGAATATTGGTGAAAGCAAATTTGAGAGGTTTAGGTGATTTGTATTTATACAATGTGAAAGCAGCCTGATAGGTTATTTTTAAAAGGGGCGACCTCGAGTAGTGGTAGCAGACGGCCATCAGCTACGAGAAGCCTAAGAATGGAACTGGCTTAGACTGCTGGATAGTTTGCCCTCTCATGGTCACCCGCCGGAGAAACTTGCAGGGAAACCTATCCATGCGCGTCAATGGCACTACAAGAACCCCGATATTATGCAACCGCTGATCAGAGCAGCCACTCAAGACCCTACGCAAAAGTTAGGGCTCTTAACTAGCAGTCGAAAGCAGCAACCAGAAAATTGTCAACCTCAGTATGAATAGTCGTTGCCACCGTTCAACTACATCGTAGAAAAGTTGCGAAAAATTACACCATTCCACTAGAGAAAAAAGAGTGAGCCTTGAATCCCTCCCTGAACAAGAAAGAAGCTTTTACTCCTGATCAATAGAAAGGTAAGGAAGTATGAACCAGGCAATAGTAGGATCTATTAATCTAGTTTAAATATAAATAAATAAGTAAATAAATAAAATAAAAAATGAAAAATATAAAAGGCATGATGTTTTTACTTGTTTTTACACTAACTTGAAAATTAGTGAGGGAGTCAGGATGACAAAGCTTTTGAGAATTGTTAATCTAGGAAATAATAATAATTTGTAGACGTGATAGGTAGAATAATGGCAGAGAAGTTATGAATATTACATAATTACTTAGTATAAATCCAACTACCTCGTTATTAAATTAATTTTGTGGTCCTGGGAGAATTAAGCATAGTGAAGGAATCAAATTCTAAACAAGAACTATTCATGATTATAACATTTTTTCTGAAACAAAAAGTTTAAGAAAGAAAAATGAAAAAGGCGAAATTAACAAATTGTCTAGTTACATTTGAATAGACGAAGACAGAGCGAAATCCCAGATCCAACACAAGTTTACATTAATACCAGTTAGAAATATAGATATTTTAGTACTAATGTTCTTTGGGATTTACAAGATAAAATAACATTATTAAATATTAAAAAATTGCACTACTTCCTCACAGTAGCAATTCGTATCGGCAACAAACTAAAGTGGTAGGAGGATGCTTGACGCCAATGTGCGCACACACGCACACGTACACACGCATACGCACACGACTGCTAGAGATTGGTCACCACTCACAGAATCGGGATGGATAGTTGAAGTAATTTCGTGGTCAAGGAGAATTAAACATAGCAAAGGATTCAAAGTTATGCGTTGGTGGCAATTTTAATTTTGAATATTTTAATAAGCATAAGATCCCTTTATTGAAAAGGTAAATCTTTTAAATCCAGTTTGAAAATGTTGTGAATACATTTATTTTCCGACGACATTATAAAACTAGATAGTGTTAATTACATTGGGATATTATATAGTCGTCCAGCGAAACTTCGCAACATCCAGTGTTCGAAACATTTTTAAAAGAAAAAAGTGATGGTTACCAGGCGTTTTTCGAAGAATCATTGCGCTAAATTGTGAGAAATTACGAAGCATATAAGACGTAGAGTTTTTTTGTTTCCGTCAATTTTATTTTTTATTTTATTTCGTAGCATAGATCTATCAATTGGAGTAGATAGATCTACCTATCGCCCGGTTCACACTCCACCCACGCCTATTGAACAGGTTATAGAGGCTCATCCCTTGTTCCCTGTTTAGGATGTGGTTTCCGGCTTTCTCTTTTCAAATCTTCTCACTTTGTTTTTTTTTAATTGGAGTAAATAGATCTATCTATCGCCCAGTTCACACTCCACCCACGTCTATTGAACAGGTTAAGAGGCCTCATCCCTTGTTCCCTGTTTAGGATGTGGTTTCTGACTTTCTCTTTTCCAATCTTTTCACTATTACATAGCCCCCCTCTGCACATCAGTGGCGTTACCGCCTTGCTCGCGGTGATACGAAAATTTAAAAAAATTCCATGCGGTTTAAATAAAGTGTTACTAGAACAAATTATTTATTCTATCAAACATTTTTATTTCTTAACTGAATTTGTTGCAACCAATCCCCACAAGAAGTTATTTGAATATTTAGAATATAATAAATTCACATTTTTAATTTCTATGGTGGATTCAGAGTACGAAACCTCAATTCTAATTCTAATTCAAGATCATATTCTAAAAAAGTAGTTAAGTCGCGTAGTGGTGACACAACTAGAACCGCTCATACTATTATTGATATGATCATTAAGATGACAGACAAGACATCTAAATATTGCTGCACAGTGTAAGTTTAAGTTTTTCACTATCCTTCGCTTAGTTTGGTGTACCCAGTGCTAATCAAACTATTACATCACGAATATTAAAGGGTAATTATATCATTAGCTTTTTTCTCATAAGTGAACGTTGGACGGCTGTGAATGCTGGACAATATCATCGAAAATGAGGACAAAACTGGAAGGCGGCCGAAATGTGGTTCTACAGAAGGATGCTACGGATATCGTGGACTGAGCATACAAGCTAACGACGAGGTGTTAGAAATAATGGCAACAAAAAGGAAATTGATGCTGAGCATTAGGAAGAGACAACTAAAGTTCCTGGGACATGCAATGAAGAAGGAGAGCCTGGAGAACCTGATACTGACTGGACAGATAGAAGGAAGGAGAGACAGAGGAAGGCAGCGGATAACATATTTGCAGGGCCTGATCAGGTGGATGAAGGAACGGGGGTTTGCCAGGAGCAACAGGAGCAAACATACTAAGAGCCACAAGGGATAGGGAGACGTGGAGAGCGATGATCGCCTACGTCCTGAAGGGACAGGGCACATAGAAGAAGAAGAAGAAGAAGAAGAAGAAGAAGAAGAAGAAGAAGAAGAAGAAGAACGTTGGAAATTCGTTGATCGAGAAGCTTTCACGAATTTTCGTTGGAATTTTGAAAATGTATCTCTGTCATTTACATCCACTCTCTTCAGTTGATGTTGATATATTCTTAGTATTTTACAGGTTTTCAGAAAACTGAAGTGTTTAGCGTTAAAAGATGGTGGAACGTTACATGGATGGAAATCAGAAGTAATCCGAATATGCAAGATCACGTCAGCACAGTGTAAATAGTACGTCATTTCAATAAAGCTGTACCAGTTTCTGTTATTGACAGAAAGCCAACAATCTTTGAAGTTTATATCCATTGTTGCTTTTAATCAGTCCTGTTAGGAAGAATAAATATGTTAATTCAGTAAAGGACGAAGGGTTCATAATGCACTACAAACCTCACATGGCATACATCAGCTATTTCTTTGGATACAGTCCAGGTTGTTTAGTTTTAACGGTGGCTCATCTCGTTTTTCTTCGGTCCACGGTATTCTTATCTTAAACCTGTAGAACCACACTTCGGTTGGTTCAAGTATTTTTCATCTTTGGAGTGATGGTCCAGCATTCGCTGCTATATATATAAGAATCTAATAGACTTTTCTTTGTTTCCAAAGAAAATTTCTTATCTCTTAATACTATATTTAGATTTTGAAATGCATCCTTGACTATGCCAATACGCTTCCGGATTACAGTATCGCATTTTCCGTCCTCTGTGAGAACACTCTCCGGGTATTTAAATTTATGTACATTCTTGATTTTAGTATCCCCTGTTATTTGTATTTCGGGTCAACCTTTATACTGACGACATACATTCAGTTATCTTGTAGTTTATGTCTATTTCTTTCTTAGGGATTACCCTGCTACCTTCGGAGGAGGTTTTGTATTCAACTTTATTTAAGTAAATATCATGCTTTTTAGCTCGTCTTGTTTCGACTCTCAAATGAACGCTATGCATGACTAAAATGCTTGCAAAAAGATCAAAATTATCGACTAAGATAATTGCATTCCTTGATCAATTAACAAAAATGTCTCCCAACGAATAAAATACTTAGGTAAAAAGAAAATAGAAAAGAGAACTACATTAGCAGAGAATAATTGTAGGTTAGGAGACATGTTTTCTTTTTGTTATTTTGTCTTTTCACTGTTATTATTATTCAGTATTGATTGTTCTAATGTTGGATGTTATAATTCCCACCCAAAAGATCATAGAATAATTTCAATTTATTGCAACAATTTCCGTTTACTCAAATAACCGTTTGAATAATATAATTGTCTACCTAAAATACATATCTGACCAAAGGAGTCAAGAAAAATTCATGCACATGGTCTGAGAACCGCGTTTAACATAAAACAAACGGCCGCCTTGGCAGTTGACGTTAGACTTTCCCTATATATATATATATATATATATATATATATACACAAAAATCTAGAGTGAGCCAAAACCTACCGCGGTTTCACACTACGGATCGTCAGGGCAAAGGGTTTCTTTTTTTCTCCCCATTTATCCGACGTTTTAGTACACCGGATTGTAACGGATTTAGGTTCTGTTTGTTAATGGTTTTTTCGGAGGTTTATTTTAGTATAAATTTACGGCCCGCATACTTACAGAGTCTATGTAGTTATTATTATTATTATTATATATATATATATATATATATATATATATATATATATATATTAGAACATGTACATAATTTCTTTTTTTTATGTCCTCTTCCCTAGAGGACATATATAGAAGAAATTATGTACCTGTTCTAAAATATAATTTATAATAAATATTCACTGCTCTATACATCATATATCGAGCACTGTTTTAAATTAATGTTTTGGACGGAAAAAATGTTTCTTTTTTCTCTCTTCATTCTATACTCACTCGTATATATATATATATATATATATATATATATATATATGTAACTTATTTATAAATGAAACTTTATCTGTGTGTGTATGTGGAGGGATCTGTGTGTATGTGTGTGTGGGGGGGTCTGTGTGTGTGTCCGTTACCTATAGACTCCGAAATGGCTTAACCGATTGTCTTAAAAAATTACACAGTTGTACTATATGCGTCTGCAAGTGTTCTAAGTTAGGTTTCGTGTCGAGGTATCCCCGATAAATATCGAAAATCGATAATCGAAAAAATCGGTTTTAGAAGGACTGACCCGTTTTTAATAAAATTTGATACACTCATAGACAAAGACATAAGTAACGATGTTCAGACGTTTCAAGGTTGCAGGGCTTACATTAGTGCAGAAGATCGATAATATATATTTAAAAGGCAAGCTGTTTGTGTGTATATCTGCCTGTATGTCTCTATTTCTTCAGCCTTTTATTTTAGTTTTTGCTTCGGGTTCGGCTCTAAGTAGGTATAATTGTAGTTCTTAGTCTCAGCCATGATACCATTTACTCAGAGCACTTATTGAGCTGTCAAAATTCAGTTTAGCACAAAAAACCTATTTGATATCGATACCAAGGAAATCAAAATTTGACTTACATCCATTTAGTTTTAACTGTAAACAACTATTGCTTTTTAGTCTTTAGTAACAACGTTCAAATAGTCTGAGCTCCAGGATCATGGATTAGTTTTAAAGTTTTCATTACACCCGAGTAACGCCGGGCTATACTGCTAGTATATATATATATATATATATATATATATATATATATATATATATATATATGGAAAGGAGTATGATAGAGAGGATGCAGCTTAGTTTGATAAGAGATCCCTTACTGACTTTACATTTACATTCTTGAAGATTGTAGCCGTGTGTAAAGCAAGTAAATAGAAAGGAATTCCACAGGCGGGAAATGCGAAAAAAATAAGCTATGGAGTAGAATTTGCGTTTACATTTCATTGGTTTCACAGTAAAATGGTGGGACCTAAGTTACTAATCTTGTGGCTTGGGTAAATTCATACATAGGGAGCACAAGAAAGCTAAGTTCATCGGAGCAGACATCGTGAAGCTATTCGAAGAAGAGACACAGGGAAGCCAGATTTCTTCAGTGAGACAGTGACTGTTTTCTAGATGCCAAGTCCGGATCAATCACATTAAAGATTTTCTCTGATAGATTTGGTCAAGGTCCCTTTGGTAGATAGGAGCACCCGATCAGTTATAGCAGCAGTATTCAATGCACACTCAGATAGCAAATTGATAAATGTGCAGGATGGTTTCAGGCTGGAAAAACCTCCTGGCCCTACACAGATAATCGACCTTCTTAGCAGCAAATGTCTTGTTAAATAAATTCGTAATAAATAAATTTTCATTTTTTTGAAAAGCATTTCCCCATAATAAAGGCAGTACTGCCACTGGTGTGCAGGTGGTTACATAAAAGGCTAATGATGAGAAAGAGGAACAAATTACAGGGAGTGCCAGAGAATGTTTAAAAGAAGAATGTGAACACTGGTAAGCATTAAGCTGTATGAGAGTAGAGTAGAAAGGGAGAAAAACAAGGGTTGTCATGGAAAAGATGCGAGTCAAGGAGATATAATATGATAATAGACATTGAATTTAAATTCTTTGTGATTGTGGCTGTCGGGGAATCCAGTAAACTGAAGGGATTTCCACAGGGGGAAGCTCGATAAAAGAAATTGCAACGTAGATGTTGCGGTTACATGTTATTGGTCTCACTGTAAAAAGGTGGCATCTACTTGCTAGTATAATGGTTCGAGTAAATTCATGCAAAGTAGACACTAGGTGGTTAAGCTAGTCGGAGCAGTAGCCCAAAACAGTATGTGTAGAAGAGAAAGCGGGAAACCACTTTACGTCGGTGAGAATGTGACTAGAGTTGACCTATCATCTATCGGGATGGATTACATTGCAGATTATCCGTTTGATTTTGTCATTCATTTTCTGTTGATAAGGGGTCGAAGAATGCATGCCTTAATATGACATGGTGAAAATGTTTACATCCCAAATAAGTTTTATCTGAATTTACAGATAAATAAAAAAATATCCGCTCTTTAAACTAAATTGGTTTGCATTGGATCAGTTTTAATATTTCAACGATATTACTAGGATCCTCCTGTATTGTTTACTAACCTTATCTCAGATTTTACCAATCCTTCCTACACACACACACACACACACACACACACACACATAAACACACACACACACACATACATATATATATATATATATATATATATATATATATATATATATATATATATATATATGTGTGTGTGTGTGTGTCTATAGCCGTGGTTAGCAATCAGTATACCACAGAAAGTAACCGCAACCTACTTTCAGAAATATCAGACAAGTCAGTTATGTCACTTTTGAGTCATGACCGACCAAGCGTGTATCACATAAGGCAATTAACTGACTGATAATTAGTGTGTGTGTGTGTATTGCTTTCACAGATGAAACTAGGTCAGTGTTATTACGTAGTTTGAAACTGATCATAACTTATTGTTTTTAAAGTTAGCTGGTTTTGTGAGGCCTATAGCCAATTGAACAATTGAACAGTATTCCTTACTAGATACAAATTTCGGGCTGCTGTTCTCAATTTTTCTGGAAGATTTTATGTTGGAGATATTTCTGCCGCACTTTTTTATTTATTCGGCAATGTTATTTAATCTCTGTCTCTTCATCTGTTTATCTTTTACAGAAAGATTATAAGCCAGTCATACTATTTTTTAAACCGAAAATAGCTGTAGTTATTTTTAAACCACTTCTTTGTTTAAAGAGTCAGAGCGTTAATATAAATATCGCTTACACAGAGGACATAGGTAAGTAATACTACTTACATAACCCAACTAGTTACTTTAGAAGTAGTTTTTTGTGAGGCACATAGCCTTAATAGCTGAACTCAACGATATTTGTATTTAGAAACAATTTTTCCAGCTGTTGTTTTCAAGTAAATATTTCTGAAAATTATATATAGAATGTTATTTCTACCTCGCTCAATATTTTCATTCTTTCGACATTGTTATTTATCTCTTAATCTATCTATCTATCTTTTCCAGAGAGAACATGGGTTAATTAAACTATTTGTTTAAAACTGAATACAGCTTTAGTCATTTTTAAAATCAGTTTCTTTTTAAATACCATGTTAGGATTAATATTATTAAGCAGATTCTTTTAGAAGTGTTGTTCCCAGTTAAGCATTTGGGGAATGTATATGCGATATCCGTTGCAACGGATATCCATTTGGAACGACAAATCGTGGAGCCGAAGTTCGAATTCCAGTTGATTTCCTCGCATTCACTTACGCACAAATACCCTTGAGAAAGGTAATAATTCGTCTCTTTCTTTTTCTGTTATGTGTTAAATAACAGGAAAGATTGGGTTCTATAGCCTTAGCTGGCAGCCAGTCTACCGCAGAAAGGAATGGCAACATACTGCGGGAAAAATCTTCTGCCCAGTCAGTCATGTCTCTTTCGAGAAGTGATCGTCTAGAGTGTGTATCACGTATGGTACTTCACCGATTGATATGCGTAAGGTATTTATCTCTCACTCTTTATCTAATGTGAATTTAACTTCAATATATTTACTATAAATGTTTGTAAGATTTCATGCACTTTTGTTCGTTAACCTACGAATAGAATCGTTTCTCTGTCCGATATTATACATATATATACATCGAAGAAATAAAACTAATTGCTTAGATTCAAAGCTGCTTTTAATTATTGCAACGTATTAATTCTAATTACTCGGCAAAGCGCGTATAGTTTGAAATGATGGCTGTTTACGAGTTTGTCCATTGAAAGCGATATTTATGATTCTAAACGTGGAGTTGTTGCTCATCTAAACTGGTTTCCAACCATGACTACTGAAACTAATATGCGTTGTTATTTAAACATATAAAATATTTAAATATTAGGAGTAGGGTAGTAGGGTAGTAGAAAACTTTATATTAATGCCTTTGATTCCAAGTTTATGTGAATGTGCCTAACTCAATAAAATTCGAATTCGGCACTTCGACTTCTAATACTGAGCCACCCAAGTAGATGTAATGATGCCAGCAATACCTGAGGTATAGCCAGGGAATACTTTAACAAAATTACATCTAGAAAATGTTTTGATAAATAATCCAAATGAATACTAGTAATATTATATTAAATGTTAAAACTGATCCAACGGAGAGCTTCATGCAAAATTAATTTACAGAGAAAATATTTATTTCAGATGTAAATTCAGTCTGTTACATTTGAAGAATAGCCACTTTTACAGGCTCTGAAAAGTCTAGTTCATCACCTCCCGGGAAGTGGTATACTCCTTTTATCGGAATCAGAAGAAGTAGGCGTTTGAAAGCGTGTAGAAATGGCTATACTCCAAATGTAAAATTTTGATTATATATATTAGTCATCCACATACAAACCTGTTTCGCTGTATAACAGTTAATCAGTGTGCTTAGACACATCAACTTGCTTCTGGCCGGGATCGAAACTCGAGCGATTCGGTACCAGTCGGAGACGCTACCCCGCTAAGCCAAAGGCGCCTGGAATCAAAGATGAGTAATTTTAACGTGTTGTATATAAGCAGTGTATACGCACAAGCCAGTCAACTCAACGACAGAACTCAATTCATTTCTGGAGAATAATGCATATATCGCAGAAGTGGAAACTGTTTTTAAAATTTTCTTCTCGCTCTCTCTCTCTCTCATTCTCTCTCTCTCTCTCTCTCTCTATATATATATATATATATATATATATATATATATATATACCTTCATTCAGTTTTGTGTCATACGACATTGGACATGGTACATGTTTAACAAGAAGACTTACTTTATATCTCTTTAAATATAATTCTATTAAGGTCCCAATAAAATAGACATGGAGATTTTTATCCGTTCACATACTCGTTATTAGTAAAAATATAATAGCATCATCCACATTTAAAATATGCTAAAAATAAAGAAAGCAGTATTAATAAAATAAAAAAGCCAGCACTCAATAATTATGAACTCTTTTGTTATGTTCTATCCAACCCCGAAATATTCAGCTGGCTTTCCACCAATTATTTTTTCTACCTTCTTCGAGCACATGAAATTGATTTGATTGTGCTAATTTTGTTATCTACTACAAAGCATGTTCATGTATTCTTTTTAAGATTTCTTTTATTCACAAGAAAATCAGAGAAATTTAACTCAAGTACTTTCGAAGATTTGCTTGATGAGTTGCAAAATGAAATCGTAAATAAGGGTAATACATAAATGGATATGATGTAATGACACTTTATATTTTTAAAGATGTGCGTTGTGGTGCATTATATATCGGCTTGGAACGGAAAACGGAGACCTGAGGTCGAATTACAATTGAATTCCTTCTATTGACTTACGTGAAAATACCCTTGGAAAAGGTATTAATCCGTCGATTCTCCCTCCATCTAAGACAGGTTGGGTTCTATAGCCGTGGTTAGTAATCAGTATACTACAGAAAGTAACAGCAACCTACCTTCAGAAATATCAGACAAGTCAGTTATGTCACCTTTGAGTCATGATAGACCAAGCGTGTATCACATAAGGCAATTAACTGACTGATAATTTAAAGAATAAAATTGATAAGCAAAAAATTTAAATTATAAATTATTGAAAACAATCTGTACAATCTTAATATGACTACATATTTTTATAATCATGTGGCCCCAAGCAAGGCATTTTACTGCCACTGTTGTGCAGGGGGTTACATAAGAGGAATGTTATGAGAAAAAGTGACAGGTTACAGAGGGTGTCAGGAAAAGAGTATGAGACGTAAGAGAATACTAATTGGTGGGGTGAACGGAGAAAAAAGCATGATAAACGATGTAAGTTAGTGAGACAGGAGATGACTATTGACGTTACATTTGAATTCTTGAAGATTGTAGCTGTTGGAAAAGCAAGTATGTAGAAGGGAATTCCACAGACGGGAAGTGCGAGTAAAAAATGTATGGATTAAAATTTTCGTTTACATTTTATCGGTTTCACTGTAAAAGGGTGGCACCTAATTGATAATCTTGTGGCTCGAGCAAATCCACATATAGGGGGTACCAGTGAGCCGTGAAAGTATTTGTAGATGAGACACAGGGAAGCCAAATTGTGTCGGTGAGAAATCGACCGTATCCTAGCCTGCCAAGTCGGAATCGATCACATTACACATTCTACGTTGGATTTGATCAAGGTCCCCTAGGTAGATAGCAGTTGTACCCGACCAGATATGGCAGCAATAATCAATGCACGGACGGATTGTAGATTTGTATATGTGCAGGATTGTTTCGGACTGGAAAAATTCCTGGCCCTACACAGATAACCGACTTTCTTAGCAGCGGATTTAGCTATGAATTCTATAGTTATTCCACTTGAGGTCTGATGTGAGAGTTAATCCGAGGAGGCGCAGTGTTTTAATTTCTGGCAGGGAAGCCTGATCCATGTTAATGGGTGGGAGGAACGATAGTCTGTGGTGGTTATTTAGAATTATACTGGTTTCGGTTGATTAATATTAATATTTGTTGAGACATTGTTATTTATATTATTTGCATTTTGAATAAATCTTCATTGTTATTTTCATTATCAAATCATTCAAACTAGAGTTCTTTCATGTTTTTTTTAATTTTTTGTCTATCCCGGTCAAGTTCACGCATTGGACTATTTTTTTTAGTCCTGAATATCATACCATTAGTACAGGGATATTTTAAAACACACAATCTAAATAAAATATAAATATATCAGTTTTAGTCCTTATTTGTTTGTTCTATTGTTTCTTATGAATGCATGGTCATCAGCAAAAGATACAACCCAAAATGCCAAATAAATGTGGGAGATACCAGAATCAAGCAAGTACAAAAATTTAAATGCCCTGGAAGTGTCCTAACTGAAGATGGAAAGTGCGATATGGAGATCCGAAGGCGAATTGGAATGGCAAGGTACGCGTTCCAGAAGCTGAGGAAAATACTAATACACAGGAAAATCTCACTGGAAACAAAGAAAAGAGTGCTGGACTGCTACGTGATGTCAGTTCTTCAATACGGCAGCGAATGCTGGACAATATCATCGAAAATGATGACAAAACTGGAAGCAGCGGAAATGTGGTTCTACAGAAGGATGCTGCGGATATCATGGACTGAGCATGCAAGCAACGTTGAGGTGTTGGAAAGAATGGCAACAAAGAGGAAATTGATACTGAGCATCAGGAAGAGACAACTGAAGTTCCTGGGACACGCAATGAGGAAGGGCAGCCTGGAGAACCTGATACTGTCTGGCTAGATAGGAAGGATAGAGAGACAGAGGAAGGCAGCGGATAACATATTTGCAGGGCCTGGTCAGATGATTGACGGAACGGGGCTTGACAGGAGTAACGGGAACAAACATACTAGGAGCCACAAGGGATAGGGAGACGTGGAGAACCATGATCGCCTACGTCATGAAAGGACGGGACACATAGAAGAAGAAGAAGATTGTTTCTTCTGTAGTATTACTGGTTTATGTACTATAAGTGAAAAAGAAGAAAACGCTTTTATTTAAAAGCAAATTGAATTCCAAGGACTATGTTAAACCAATAAAAGTTTAAAAGAAATTAAATATCCAAAAGTAATGTCAATTTTTATATTTGATACAACTGGAGCTGATTCCATTTCATTAATATATTTTGTTATGTTGTAGCGTAAAACTCAGCTTACTTTCTTCTTTTGTCTACAACTGTGAAAAGGAACAGATTCTACTTATACACATGGCAAGTACACTTTAGAAGTTGTTGATTTACTCAACTTTATTATGTTCTATGTATGATTATTTGATAAACTTCATTTCTTTGTTTTCTTAACTTAGTCTTCTGTTTTTGCGGTACTCTCTAATCACAGGACTACCTAATTTTCGTCTATTTTGAACAGAGAGAACATCAAAAATTAAATAAACCAGAAACTCATTTCCGAAAATTGCCAGGGTTATTCAGAAATCTGCAGGAGAAGTTATGAATAGTTAAATATTAACAAATATTAATGTTGTGTTTGATTCAAATATCTCGTAGTACTAACAGAATGTTTATCTGAGATAGATGGCACTCTTTCCATGTCTAGATTGATCTCATCTTGTATTTCCTTTTTTAGAACTAATCAGTTATAGCTAAACATGCTCACCACTGGGTTTGAGTTTGGGTTAACCTGCGCAGAAACTGAAATTACATTTACTGCATAATCAAAAGATGTGAAAAGTATTAACTTTCAAAATAGAATCACACAGTGTCTCTGAAAGGAAAAGTATTTTTTTCTAAATGCCTTGCTGAAGACTCGAATATGTGTGAAGACATTTTCAAATCTCAATAAATTATAATTTCCTGCCAATAGACGCATTGATACATAAATCAATTAAACATATGTTTTTGATACTCCATAATTTAAGCCTCAGTTTACTTTGTTTTATAATGCGTTTTAATCGAATGTCTACGTTTGATAAAAGTGTTTGGTTTATGAGCCGATATATTTAATATTATGTGATGATTTTTATACCTGAGGGGATTTAATGCAGAATATTTGGCAGTGATTTTTTTATTTATCTATTAAATATATTCAGTAGTTATATTCTATATATTTTCCTAGCAAAGTGATAACCATAAATTTCTAGAATATAAAGGCGATAAATTAATGAGAAAATATTTAACGTGGTTGATAATGATTTGGCAGACCGGCTGCAACCACTCTCTCACCGGCGTGATATGGCTTCCCTGTGCCTCTTCTACAAGTACTTTCATGGCTTCTGCTTCGATGAACTTAGATCCTTGGTGCCGCCTAGGCACGAATTTACACGAGATACAAATTAGCAACTAGGCCCTACTCTTTTACAGTTAAACAGATAATATGTAACCGTAATTTCTACTCCAACAGCTTCTTTTCTAGAGCTTATCGCCTGTGGAATTCCCTTCCACATGTCTGCTTTCCCGACAGCCTCAATATCCAGGTGTTTAAATGAATAATAAACACCTCCTATCACACTAACTTCCAACTATTCCCCCAAAACTCTCATCTACCCAACCCACATTCTCGGTATCCTTACCCGCCTATCACCCACCCTCTGACATTTCCTACATTTAACCATCCTTTCTCCACTCTATATAGCCCCCTGTGCAATAGTGGCAGTGAAATGCCTTGCTAGGGGTGAAACGCTTATAAAAAAAAAGATTCCATAAATCAATAATGGAATAGTTGCGTAGTTTTCCATGAAATAACTAGAAAGATAATTGTTAGGTCTGAAACGTAAACGAAAGAATGAGGTATTGCACTGTCGTGTCACAATTTAGCCTTGATCTCAAATAAATAAATAAACGGGTTGCAAGCTTGTGTTGTATTTTATGCCGGGACGTGTTCACTATGTAAAGAAAAAAAAGGATGGTAGATTTCAAAACTTGTGTTTTTTATACTACGGCATGAAACTCCGAGTTGATGCCAAGGCTTAGAGATTCATGCGTTGCACAATCATCAGGTGCATATTACGAACTAATATGCACTTGATGATTGGGTAACGCTTGAAGGTCTGAATCGTGCTATGGACGTAGGGTAATTTATATATATATATATTATAATATATATAATAGCTCTGTATATAACAAATTAAGCACTCTTCAATTTACAACTGAAGAATATTTTTATACACGTGTTTTATTTTTTTAATCATTTTTCCCCGAACAAGGCAGAAATGCCACTCATGAGCGGGGGGCTACATAACTGTAAAAAGATTAATTAGAAAAGAGTAAGGAGTACAAACTAGTTAGAAAGGAGCAATAGAAAGCTGAGAATGCAGGTGCGATGACAGATACATAGGTGGAGAGAAAGGGAAGGATATACGGGGGTGGGGAGAGAGCTAGAATCCAGTGGTTAATAGATGAGTGTTGACATTGCATTTAAATTTCTGGAGGTTGTAGCCGTCAGGAAAGCAAGAATATGGGAGCGAGTTCCACAGGCGGGAAGTGCGAGAGAAGAAGCTGCAGGAGTAGAATTGTTGTCTGCATTTGGCTAACCTGACTGTGAATGGGTGGGACCCAGTTGCTAATCTGGTTGAACGAGTAAACACCTGTGGAGAAGGCACTAGTGACTTAAGTTCGTGTATTCCCACATCTAAATTTATTAATACACATAAATATATATATATATATATATATATATATATATATATATAAGAAAGAATTCATTCAGACACGTTATTTCATGGTAAATCGGAAGTATGGGCCTATTTCAAGCGGACCATCAACAGCTTCCGACTTTATTGTACACAAGATGTTACACGAGTGAAATTCACAAAGTCAGTCGTGGAAAATCTTCTGTAACATAAAGACGGTAGCTGATGATGGTTCGTCTGAAATAGGCCCCCACTTCCGATCTACCATGAAATAACGTGTCTGCATTAATTATTTCTTATATTTGGTCTATATTTATTTATATACATATATGTTTAGAACTCTCTTAGAGAGTTATTCACCACTTTATGTACAGGATACTTCATTTGGATTCTTCTATATCTACACTGCATGCTTATACATACATACATACATACATACATACATATATATATATATATATATATATATAAAGAGAATAGAAAAATTACCGTTATATAAATTTCTTTTTGTCGTTATTAATATTGTTCTTTAGCAGGTATATATTAGTTGTATGTTAAAATTTTACGCACAGAGATACACACAGGCACAGCCACGTGCTCTCTCTCTCTCTTTCTCTCTCTCTCTCTCTCCACACACACACACACACACACGTGCTCATAAAGCTTTAGCATTCCGACCTTTTAGACGCAGAAACACACAGGGTTAGTCTAGTTAAAGAGATAAGTGATTTCTTAATAATATCGGTGTACCTTGACAATCCTAACATGCACTCTAATCTTCTCAGAGAATTATGGATATTTATCTCTTCTCCCCGCTAGGAAGTGGATGCAACCCACTGTCAAGGTTTAATGTGGAGAGCCCGAACGCGTACGAGCGGGCAAGGCAAAAAAATTGACCACTCCTCGCCACTCCGGTCGCGCTAGTCCCGGTGACGAGCACTGGCCAACCCCTCTAGTGCTATGGGGTGGCACCGTGAATATGAGTGAAATTTAGGTAGTGGAAACAGTTAAGTTTAATGTTTCCGATGTCACTGGTCAGTAAAAAAAAACTGCTATTATTCAACTATTGTGCAATTCAGAGGGAGTGCTCTCACCACGGTTATCTTCAAGAATGTTTAGCTAGTAATCTCAGCACACATGCAACTTATGCAAAGCCGAGTACAAAATATTTATTGTATTAATTTTAAGCATTTTTAATTAATATGACAAGTATTGTATTTGGCCTAAAGGAACGAGTTAGATGTCGCCTCATTATATAATGAACCTATTATATGGTAGATATATTTTCAATTTAATCGTAATTGTCAAATTCTTACACCGAATATTTAGTAATGAAGGCCATAAATCTGAATAATATCCTGGACATTTCGACGTTTCCTTCACAAAACATCAACAACCACAATACATCAGGTATTGTACTGCATCTCTAGCAAGTCTTGAATATTGCGGGTGTTCACAACATTGTTTGTGATGCCACATGTAGCACACCATCTTTACAAGTGTCAGAAAGTAAACTCGACGTGGTGTACTCATTAGAAAGATTGTATCACTAAAATCATTACAACTGACTAGTGAAATTCATCCCACACTGGGTAACAGATACGTTCAAATTTGTGCCATATTTAAGTTGCCATCACCCAATATTACAAGGAATGGATCAGACCTACTCCTAGGAATAAGTTACCAATTTTCGCGTTTCAGTTATGACAGTATTCAAAAGTGCCTTCTCGATAATTATTCTCTAGTTTACACCAGTAGTTTAGGACTCTTTAAATACCATTTGCACAGTGTCGAATCGCTATCATAGCTTGTGCGCTCTTTTTGGTAGAAGAAAGTTTTATACAGGTGGTTTGTTCAAAACAACAATTGTTTTGAGGAACAGGTTTCCGAGTTAATCCCTATATCTTCACTGCAATCTTCTGTCTAAGATGTTTATTATTCTTATCTGCTCTTTTGTCACCGTTCACATGAAGTGGTTCTTGTGCCATGCATTTTGTAAACAACTTTGAAATGTTGTTTCTACACTATACAGCATTTTTGCAGATGGTCAGTTATAATTATAGATACCTGTGACTGTAAACCTGCACCATGTGAACCATTCACATCGGACAGTAATAATCGAATTTTTGCTGTAGGTGCGATACGGTGTGTCACTGTTGCATTTAGAATGGGACAGGTGTATTGATTTGTAAGTAGCCTTAATGATATGTTACATTGTCATGCTGGTAATAATTCCATGATCTTTTTGTGACGTTACTCTTGGGTCGCTCGTCGTGATGGCTTTGGCGCAGTAGCTCTTCATCAAGTCGTCTATTACAACAGTGTTCCTCCTTGCATACGCTGTAAATTTTGAGGCACATTGAAATCCTGCTTGCTGTTACCCCGTCGAACCAGGCTGGACGCGCGTACTCATATGTTTTAATAAAAAAACGGTACCAAAAAAAAAAAAGTACATTCGATGACGCATGGATACCTTACAGAAAAGTGTTTATATACAAAAAAATAAATAAATAAATAAATAAATAAAAAAGCAGAAATAGAATATAACAGTCGTCGAATTCCTATTTTTACAACGGAGCGAAATTTTAATTTGAGATTAATATTTGTTCACTCCAATCAGGAGATTTCAAGTTTTCTTATTTTTCAAGTTTTGACGGTTCATACAGTCTTATCAGGAACTTTTCACCGAAGTATTACAGAAACAGCAGACGATGGGTCTTTGTGACAACGGCGGAAAATGTGTCTTGTCTGCCTTAGCCCGGCGTAGCTGGCAACAACTCAACTAATTTTGGCTTTCTCGCCTCTGTTTTTTATGCGTGTCCCAAATTCTCTTGGAAGGTTCGTGATGGACACGAGTGTCCATGCAAATAAAATCTTTAACCAATGAGATCACTCCCAGTTTGCATCATGCGGCAGAATTATTTTCTACTTTTGGTTTAACCAATGAAATAGCAATATTTCTGTTGACGTCATTTCTTTTCGTTTTCATCTGATTCAATTGACTAGGTCAACAATTCAACATTTAAGTTAATAATTTTAAATCAAATTATCGCCCACAAACAAAATTTAAGCTTTTTGCACTTAACAAAAACATTTGTCATAATTTACCGCCATTGTTTGAGGAATTGCACTCAATTGAATTTTCATTTCTTTTCAACAATCCAATAAACTGCAGAATCAAAAATACCACAAGTAATAATTTTTTTTGCTCCGTCGTATTAAAATAAGGATACCTGGTTTTTTTTTCACATGCAATATTATAGTATTATGTGCCAAAAATAGTGTTATATATATATATATATATATATGTGTGTGTGTGTGTGTGTGTGTGTGTGTGTGTGTGTGTTTATATATATATATATATACTGTTAAATATAAGAGACAATGAATATCTATTATGTTTAATCATGAGGCGTTCTAAACGTCGTATTTTATGTGAGCTGAAAGCTTAGAACCAAATTAATAAAAATTATCCAATATATATATATATATATATATATATATATATATATATATATATATATATATATATATATGTGCACGACGAGTAGAGAATAAAGCGTATGCAACTAAATATCAATAAAATTACGTCAAACATCAAATGCAACATGCTAAATATGTTTCATACCGTGAATTCGAAGGCAGAAACCCCCCACTGGTACGAGAAACGCGATCAAAATCAATTCGGGAAAATTATTAGGTAGCAATAGTTATTTTAAACACAGTTTTTTAAACAATACAGATAAGGTCTGCCTGCCTAACGATGTACTAAGTTTCGTCAAATGCCGGCTAAACAGTTTTAAATTATTAAAGTTTATCAAGTTTATATACTTTAATGGGAATACTTTCGACTGTCAATACCGTCATTGTCAAGAATTTCGTGTTTAGTCTTTTTTATTGGCCAATTCCTTTATTACTTACTTTACTAGAACAAGCTCCAAGTCACTTAAAGGTGGTTCATTTAAAAATGTTACATTCAAGTTTTGTATGATTTTATTTTAATACACATTTCAACATACGATATCTAAACTTATTTATAAATGACACTTTGTGTGTGTGTCTGTGTGTGTGTATCCGTTACCGATAGACTCCGAAACGGCTGAACTGATTTTTTTGAAAGTTTACACAGCTGTTCTATACGTGTCTGCGAGTGTTCATAGATAGATTTTGTGTCGAGGTACCCTCTATAGATATCGATAATCGAAAAAATCGGGTTATAGAAGCAGTGGTCCGATTTTAATCAAATTTGATACACTCATAGACAAAGACATAAGCAAATATATTCAGAAGTTCCAAGGCTGCAGTTCTTACAATAGTGCAGAAAATCGATAATATATATATATATATATATATATATATATATATATATATATATAAAAGGCAAGATGGTTGTGTGTATGCCTGTTTATCTGTCTGTATGTCCTTTATACAAACGCACAATTTTTATCCGATTCTCATCAAACTTCAGACAAATATTCTTTAGGCTGTGTATGAGCTCCAAGACCATAGATTAGTTTTAAAGCTTTCATTACACCCGAGCCACGCTGTCTATATTGCTTGTCCTACGATAAATGTAATCTATCTAATATTAATTGCTTCGATGGTGTCACAAATATTCCCGGAAGTTTAGTGTTAAATAGTAAACGTCTTCTTTTCATAGTATTTTGTATATTTGTGATATCTTTTCTGTATGTGTGGGAATTGCACAAATGTTACTAAATGATAAGTTTTCTGACAAGAAAATGTGGTGCATGTTCTGCCAATATATATATATGTATGTATAGATAGATAGATAGATAGATAGATAGATAGATAGATAGATAGATAGATAGATTCTTATCAGGTTCCACGTTGTTTAAACCTGTTGGTCGTACAATAATAAGTGACATTTGCGTAAGCTGAGGTTAGTTTAAGGACTGTTCAAAGTAAAATGAAGTATACGCAAAAAAGACAAATGTGTTCCGTTATGAACATTTATATTTTGATTCGCGTGTATCACTGAGATCCTGGTGACATAGATAAAAGATGGGGTCTTTGTTCAAGAAATGCCATCTAATGGTCATTTGGTTGAATATCTATTGAACTCTGTCTTTCAGAGAGGCTAACACATTTCAATTCCCATTACGTCGCAAAGTATTTTTCTCTGTGCCTCCAGACTCTCCTATTGTCCAATAACTTGCAGAATATTTAATCACCATTACTGAACCAGGGGTTGAGGGATGCCAAATAAAGTCTTCTTCGCATTTGTCCTTTTGACTTCTTGCGTAAACTGATGTAAAAGCAATATGGCGGACACAAACTTGTGTTAAGAAGGACCTAGTGCTAAGTCATAAGGTACAATTGCTTCTATAAAAAAATTCGATCGTTGCAAGAATAAATGAAAGAATCGAAAAAATAAAGGAAGAAAATGCATGAATAAAAATTTTTCAATCAAGGTTATTAAGCAAGAAAAATGGCAACGATTGGCGTGTAATGTCTTACGACGTGTGGCGAAAATAGCCAGCAAGTTTTTCGGTGCATCCGTCGGGCGCCTGAGAATAAAAGGAGGGATGTTTTGACTTAGTAGTCAAGAAAAAAAAAGGATGTCGCTTAACTGAACAGTAGGCTTTCAAAGTAAAAAGATAAAATTGTTAAAGGATTGCATTTTGTTGACATTGGTGGGTTGTCAGTGGTTGCAGCTTATGCCAGTGGAAGAACTTTACGCTCTTTGTTGATTATATATATATATATGTATATATATATATATATATTCTTCGATTTATCGCAATAACCATTTCTGCTCTGAAACGTAGAAATTTGAATTGATTTGTTCAAACATTATTTTTTATCGATACTCGTATTTAAATAGATATTCTGATACCTGCTCCAAAATTAAATCGAATGAAGCTTGAAGTTGCGGGAAAATACTTTTATATATGAAAAAAAAGAAATAGAATATAACAATCGCCAATCCCTTATCTCAACAACGGAGCGAAAGTTTCGTATAAAAGTCACGTTTATCTTCTTAACATTAATTCGAGCTTTTGATTAGTAATATCTGTTCACTTCAATCGGAGTTTTCAAGTTTGTGACGATTCAAAATATCTTATTCGAGCTTTTGGTTGGTAATGACTGTTCATTCCAATCGGAGTTTTCATGTTTGTGACTATCTAAAATATCTTTGTTTTGCTTCACTCCGAAGATATATGGAAACTGCCGAAGGAATGTCTCTGTGTGAGGTAGGTAGCGGTAAGTCGTCTATATTGTCTTTACCTCCGCTTGGCTTGTAGTTTGTCTTTAACCTTTTTCGGTAGGCCGGCAGCAGGCTTCCCTACGATTGACACCCAACGTCTTGGCTGCTTACCTCTATGGGCTGGAGGCTGTCTGGACTCTACTGGACTCTTCCATGGCTATCTCTGTTTATTTCCATCTTCAATCAGGAACTCTAACGGAGGCGACCAACTCTATCTTTACGGTCGTGGATCCCTGGCTTGGAACCGTCACTGTTTTGTCGGCACATCTAGACTGGTTTCGTCTTGACTTGAACTGAACTCAAACTAAACTGCAACACAACTGATTTTGGTCCTTCGTAGCTATATTTTTATGCTTGTCCCAAATTCTCTCTTAGGAGGCATGACGGACACGGGCTGGCCATGCAAATCAAATCTCTAGCCAATTAAATCACTCCCGCTTTTGCATGTTGAAGCGGAGCTTCTTCTTTCCCTTGCTTTAACCAATGAAGCAGCAATATTTCTAGTGACATCACTTTTTTCCGTCTTCTGCCTTCAATTCAACAGATTACATATATTTATTTTTTACGTTTTAAATCTGTTCACAGGAAAACTGAAAATTTCAGGATTCAACCTTTGGGCCTCATCAAAGATATGTGACAATCTCTTTTCAACAATCCATAACAATGCTTTGTCTACGGCTTATTTCCCACTTTTACCAGCTGTAAAGATTAGTGCTTTCAATGGTACTTTTCATAGTCACGTTTTTCCGCTTTTTCAAGTAGTGGCCGGCCGATGCATTGACCACTTCTGACCTGGTGCCTACACTTGCAAAATATCTTTTTAATTCACTTCTATACTCAGCCAGTTTTCAATATTTCATTTCGCAATATTTTCTCTCTTTAAAAATCATTAGCTGCGTTCATATTGCAACCGAATAAAAATTTTTATTATCTATTAGGCTTATTTTTCTCTTTGCTCATATTGAAACAATTAATCTGCACAATTAATAATACAACTAATAATACTTTCTTTTGCTCTGTCGTGCTAAAATAGTGTTATATTTTTCCGCATGCAAAAATAGCGTTACACTGTTGCTTCTATAAAAGTTTCGATCGTTGCAAAAATAAATGAAGGAATCAACCTTCAAAAATATTGTGGATACTGTAGCTATCAAGGAAACAAGAATATGAAAGGACATTCCACAGGCGAGAAGTGCGAAAACGGTTAGAGAAAAAGTGGCGGTTACATTTGAATATTTTGACGGTAAATGTGTGTGGTCTTGATGCCAATCTAGTAGCACGAGTAAATTTATAGTGTCAGAGTACGAGGAAAAGAACCTAGTTAGAGCAGGAATCGCGAAAATAACTGTAAAAAAGACAGAGCGAAGTCACATTCCGTCAGTGAGAATGTGAGCTGCTAAGTCAGGATCAGCTACATTACAGGTTATTCTTTGGTTTTTATTGTGACCTCAGAATGAAGACCAAACTGCACAAACTGCATTTCGATGTAGAGTTTTTTTTTAAATACATGAAGGTTATACTTTCAGTTTCACGACTCCTGCTGAAAATGTTCAACCACGATCGAAATACCAAGAATATCAAAACATTACGGTATATTCTTTTACTGGTTCCTACGTGACGTCAAACGATTCCAGAATAAAGTAAGACTAATTGTTACAGTTCCGTAAAACATACGGTGTATTACTGAAATCCTCATGCTATACTCACACTCTTTTTTCGGAATATGCATGTTTTTTCTGGCAAATTTATCAAATAAAATATTTTTGGAATTAATTAAACTCCAATATTTTCATTTTTTCCACACTTCAAACATTCAAATAATCAATCTTGTTTGTACGTTTGTATTCTTTAAGGATTTACAAAGAGTAACTTAAATGTGGCGTAATCCGAAAGTATGGTGAACCTAATGAGCAACGATCTCACTACTCAGTCGAAAGTGATCCAGCGAGATAAACTTGCTAACCATTATACTAAGCCGAAGTGACTGCCTCTATATTCATATGGAATTGCATTATCATTGAAAAATATACCCCCTTAAACCTTTATATAACATTTTCAACACGACTTGTGATTACAAATACAACATAATGTTCAGTACTTTCATGGCATCAATTTCACAGAGGTAAAGAAAAACGAATTTCTTTTATTACAAAAAATTCTGAAATACTTTGACGGTATAAGACTTCAACTCTTTAAAAAACAAATCCAAGATTTATTTATCTTTGATTCCAGATTCTAAAGATCGTATGGTACAACAAGCCAGTAATCAACTAGAATAGAAGTTGAGTACAACTGACCAAAAAAACACCAGGGTAAATTGGTAGGTGGTTTAAATAAAAACCTGGGAGATTCCATTCCGTTACAGGCAAGTCTATTCTGTAAGAGGTGATTGGCTGATAATTTCAGTGTGTAGATTGAGCTCCATAAATATGGAGCACAATATCCACCATTTGTCTTTGGTCCACATCGGGACCTGTATTCAGTTACAACCCTATTTATTTTTATCTGCACACCTGGTTGCTAGTTGGACACACTCTTGAATGTTCACCGTCCTACATGGAGACAAAAGAAGACCACCATGTTGAAAGGCTAAGTTATTTGGACTTCTACACAGATAATGATCCATTTCGTTAAAAACAAGAGTTTTGTATTTCTGTTTCATAATTATCGTTCAATCTGATTGTAATCACTAACAATTTCTCAGAACTATCAGAGTGACGCAGATCGACAGTGATGGGAATTACACGGTGATATGGATGGCCACTCATATTCAAAGGTGCTTGCCTCCTAAATTGTTTTGAATTTCTTCAAAAGCCACCTATAGTTTCTACAGGAAATACGCTAGGCATACGTTAGCAACAGTTTCTGGGAGAGGCGTATTATCTAGCTTGTCAACAGCCTGGAAAAGATCAGCACATTCATACTCTCTATGAATTGTGACTACGTGCTATCATAAACATCATACATTACCCTCTACAAAATTTCGCTCGCAAAGTTCGGGTCAAACAGTGGCATGGTTTTCACGTACTTTGCAAATGTCCTGCACGCTGAGATTGCCTTCTTTAGTCCCGTAATATCGAGAAGTCACTTTCCTGAAAAATCGACAATGGTGAGATTCGAATAATCGGAAAACGATCGCTCTAACTATTCAGCCATATACAAAGTGACACTGGAAAATGAGATAAACTGGTAGTTTAAAAATGTATCTAGAAGGACATATATTTAAAATCGAAGATACATTGTATATTTTAGGATATATGTGTAATATGTACTTCGATCATATAACTGTCAGAGGAGAGATGGATAAAGCAGAAAGAAACTGCGAGTAAGCAACCTAATGAATGCATGTCAATGGGTGGGAAATTAGTAACAAATATAGTGGTAATCATACCAAAGAATACAAAAACAAGGAGTAGTGGATAGCCATTATCTCTGATATTCCAAGGTGACATGGTCAAAAGTAATAGATTCTGATCAACTATTGGTATCATATATTAAATACTGTCACCGTCAATTAATAGTACTTATTTATTTTTTTACAATGTAAAATTGGAGTAGATAGAGTAAACTATCGCCCGGTTCACACTCCACCAAGGTCTGTTGAACAGGTGAAGAAGCTCATTTCTTTTATCCTGTTTAGGATGCGGTTTCCGGTTTTCTCTTTTCCAATCTTTTCACTCCTATGTAGCCCCCTGCACATCAGTGGCGACACCGCCTTGCTCGGGGTGATATGATTAAAAAAAAAGTATTTGTCTGTTAAAAGCGAGATTCAAAAATAGAAATTTAATGTTATTTTCTTTTTCTTTTTTCTTCTTCTTTTGTTATTGGCATTGCTAAATCTTTTTATTGCTTATGCAAAACGGACTCTATAATTATTGTTTGTTCTTCCTTGCAAATGAATTATTAAATGTTAGCGTTATGACCTGATTTTTAATAATTGTTCTCTAATTACTTCAGCAATGTTAGAACGACCTTATATGTTTCTACAAACAGGTTTTTTCGTGACTGAATGATCGGTCCCACACTGACCAAATTTGCGTATCGCCAAGTTTTCTTTCCCTGTTATTTTCTTTGTGTCTTATTGAAGTGTTTTTTTTTTTTTTTGCTTTCCTTAATTTTTTTAACGTCCGACAAGCTTAGCCCATGGTTCTCCCCTGACGAAAATTTAATCGATTTACTAGACTCGCAACAAGGTTTCACACTTTTACTGTGAAAACAATGAATTGTAACCACAACTTCTACTCTATAGCTTCTTTTCTCGCACTACCCACCTGTGGAACTCCTTTCCGTATTCTTGTTTCCCTGATAGCTACAACCTCCAAGAATTTTACTGCAACCGCAAAATGTCATCTCTTATCTCGCTGATTGCCATCCTTCTTCTCACCTTACACTTTGCTCTCACGCAGCTCTTTACAACACTGTAGCCGTCCTTCTCTATCCATCCTCTAACACCTACTCTGACCTGTTCTTTTCCCTCTCTTCACTCTCTTATCATGTAATTCCTCTTTGCATCAGTGGAAGTTCTGCCTTGCTTGGAGTGAGACGAATATAAACAAAAATGATCGCGTTTCTTTCTTCTTTTTTCAATGTAATTTTTCATGCATTTTTACTTTGATGCCTACAAAACCCATAGACTTTACAGAGCAGCTCTGTTTCTTTGCCATTCTTTTCATTTGAATTCATTACTCCTCTAGACCGATCTACTTATAATGGAGTACGACAGAGTTTCAAACTAAATGTTCTATTACTATTCTGGAATTGGTTTTCTTTCAATCAACACTACAGACACCAATCAATTGATCCGGCCTTCTTTTAATTCGACCAAGACATATTGTTCGACGCTATTCACCTGACATCTTAACCCAACGAAAATTCAAGTGAACTAGTTTATTAATAATCTGATTGTTCTTTTGTGAATACGCGATACAGGTAAGATCGCTTGTACGATTTGATTTCAATCTAATCGAAGTTTGAATAAAATATCCTATTCATCTTTACAATTGGTTTTCATTAGATCAGGCTATAAGAACTCTTAATTGAACATGTCCGATTTTGAGCATTTCAAATTGCTTTTCGTCTGACTAAAATACGATAGGAAAATATCTATTTGCCTTTACTGTTTATTTTTTTCTTCCAATACAAGCAACCGAGGAAACTTCTAGAAGTGCAACCTTCCTACGTAAGACATTTTTTCCGATCCACATTTCTCCGAAATTATTAATCTTGTTCTCTATTTAGTTACTGTTAGGGCGCTCTCCACCTTTGTTTTAATAATGGTCTATTCCTATCACTACATAAAGTGGTAGTGGAAAGACCTCGAGCGGTTCAGTTTTGACTGCTCAGTGTTCTGGTTGACTGTTCAGCTCGATACCAAGTCAGTCGAGTATTTCCGGTAGCGAACCGGAAGTGTTATATACACGGGACTCTACGCCTTACTACTATATGTGTTACTAAACCCTTGTTCCTGTACTCTACTAATAACGCTGTTGTACATACCTTTTACCGGTAATAAATTTCATTTACTTTATTTCCGTTGTTTGTGATTATTTACTCAACCATTTTCTGTTACACACAACATAACAGTTACCTACTATTTTTGAGAAAATAAGAAAGAAAAACCGTAAAAATATCATTGTATCTGTGCAAAGGGCGGGCAGAAACTCCTCTCACACATACTTCTCACGTATGCATCCCACGTAATGGCGAAATATTAACTTCAGGATGCGGCACATTTCTCTTAGAGATGCCAGTTGATGCAAGCTGGGAAGTGCTGATGGTGTAATGTGTACTTACTCGGAATATTTAATCGGAGAAACGAGTTCTAATTCCTGTTGGGTTCGTTATATTCACTTACGCGCATAAAAAAATTAGAAAAGTAATATTTGTGATTTTAGATGTTGTTTAATTAGTTGAACATATATCAGTAAATCGTCAATATTCCTTCCAAAATCTCTTACAATATAAAATATTTTCTGATATTACACAACTTGAAAAGTCGTAGAAAGTGAATCAATCGAATCTAAACAATTTGCAGTGTTAAGAGAATCTACTCCTAGTGAATCTTATTCTCCGCGCAATCCTTTTATCTCCTGTATTAATTGTTTTCATAGCTGATCCCTACGCCAGGGTATCTGAAGTGTTTAGTAATTACTATTTCCACATTCTAATATTTTATGATGGATTTAGAGTAGGTGCCATCACCGTTTTCATTTCAGTTCAAGATCCAAGTGTAGGGAAACAAGAGCTGTCTTCCATTAAGAGAAACAGCAGTTGTCTTCCCTTTTGAACAACCCTTTTTTTTTTTATCTGGGTTCAGTTCACTTCCCGGCCTGAGTGGAATAGCCACGAAGAGTAATTTCTGGCGTAACTGTATGTCGTTTCTTATCTAGTCTTGTTAAAAACATTCTCGTCCATTTGGACAATATGAACATTCTTCTTGTTTGTTACTTACGCATTCTTAATGTATTTTTACTTGTTTGTGTTTTATTAAATGCCTATTTGTTATTGCTATGTAACTTGTCCTTTTTTTTACTACATGTGCTACGGCCGTGTAATATTCATATCGTTTATATTAGTATCGCGTAAATGAAAAAATCACCAATTTGGAACCCAATACTAATAATAGTCTCTGCGTTAGGAAGTTTTTTCTTCAGTTGCTAGACCCTTTGTCATTGTAGGATCAAAACTCTGATATCAAGCAATATTAAAATTTTTGTATGAACTACATTCTAATGATAATTTTTGACATATATATACACCTAACACATAACTCAATAAGTCCCGGGCGTGACATATAAAGATGACGCTACTAATAAAAAATCCATATGATTTTTATGAAGAACTAACGTTTAAATGGTATGTGATAAAATTGGGCCCAATCGGATTATTAATTTACCAAGTTACAGTTATTTAAGTGAAGCTACTGTTGCAAATTTTCAGTACAATGGAAATATCTGAATATTGCGTGTTGATAAAGCGTCGCTTTCTGATGAAAAATACTGTTCAAGCAAAGCAATGGCTTGATAAGTGTTATTCGGACTATACTCTCTCGGAAATAATGGTTAAGAAGTGATATGCTGATTTTAAACGCGGTCGTACAGACACAAATGATATTAATGGTCAGCCCAAATCGGAAGTTGTCATGGAATACACCAAAAAATTACAAACTCTTTTTAGCCGATCACTAATTGAAGTTGCGTGAAATAGTAAAGGAGTTAAACGTATCAGAAGTCAGTGTACTCGCTGTTTTGCATGAAAATCTGTCAATGAGAAAGCTGTGTTCAAAGTGGGTGCCGCGTTTGCTCAATATCGAACTAAAATCAAAAACGCGTCGACTATTCAGAGCTTTGTTTGTAAATGTTTCAACGCAACAAGAAGATTTACATAACAATGTGACAGTGGCTGAATCATGGAGCCACCACTTCACTCTGGAGTCAAATCGGCAGTCAGCTGAGTGAACAAGTAAAAACGGTCCAAAACGACCAAAGAAGCAAATATCAACAGGTAATGTTTTGGCCTCCAAATTTTGGGACGCGCATGGTATTTTTTCATTGATTACCTTGAGAAAAGAAAAACCATCAATAGTGAATATTATATAGCATAATTGCTGCGTTTGAAAGTAGAAATCGCCAAAAAAACGATCACAAATAAAGAAGAAGAAAGTGATCTTTCAGCCAAGACAACTCACCGTGTCAAAAGTCGATCGCAATGATGGCAAAACTACATAAATGGCACTTTGAATTGCTCCCCCATCTATTTTGTTCTCAAGAACTAACCCCTAGCGGCTATTGGCCGTTTGCAGACCTAAAAAGAATTTTCCGGTGAAAGAGATGTGACTTCAATGAAGAAGTGATAGAGGAAACTGTGGCGTCTTTTGTGGCCAAAGACAAATCGTTCACAAAAAAACGCATCGAAATGTTAGAGAAGCATTGGAAGGAATGTATCATCCTTGATGGAGACTATGTTTATGAATAAGTCGAATTTTGCCTAACAGTTGCTGTTTTATTAGTTAGAACTTATTGATTGATGTGTTATATATTTTGCCAGTTGGGTTCATAATATTCAATGATGAGCAAATACCTCAGGATAAGCAGAAAGCCTTCTTTTGACTCCAAACTATAAGTTAATTAATAACATTTGCATATCTAAAATATTGTTATCTAGAAAAAGTTCTTACACTTAAAAAATAGTTTATTTTACTTTAAATTACCTGAAACAGGGTTCAATGATATAAAGAACGAAACAATAATTATTTTTTGCTTTCACCAGAATCAAGACACTCTATGATAAGATTAAAGCATAGACACAATATAATTAAGGCATTTGGGTTCAAAGTCGGTTTGGGTTCAAAGTCGCCGAAAATTTGCTGCATCGACGATCTAGGCAGAGCTAGGAGCCACAATTAAGAAAAGGAAATCTTTTGTAAAATTAACAAAAAGGAGTTTATATAAATTCGTTTTGTTCAGGTACAGTATTTGGTTAGAGTTTATCTCTCTTGCATACATACGACTAGAATTCCACCCCACGTCTTCTACAGGATGTAACGCTTTATCAAAGTTGGTTTGTCTGGCACCATTGCTATCGTCGGAGGTTCTTCTAAGGCAGGCAGTCATGTGACAATGTGTCTCCCGGTCTTTTCTTTTTTTCCAACCTTTTCACTCTTTTTCTTTATTTTATTTTTTTCAATTGGAGTAGATAGACTAAACTATCGCCCGGTTCACACTCCACCCACATCTATTGAACAGGTGAAGAGGCTCATCCCTTGTTTCCTGTTTAGGATGTGGTTTCCGGTTTTTTTCACTCGTTTTTTTATTTTATTTTATTTTTTCAATTGGAGTAGATAAACTAAACTATCGCCCGGTTCACACTCCACCCAAATCTATTGAACAGGTGAAGAGGATCATCCCTTGTTTCCTGTTTAGGATGTGGTTTCCGGTTTTTCTTTTTTCCAAACTTTTCACTCTTTTTTTTTTTATTTTATTTTTTATTTTTTCAATTGGAGTAGATAGACTAAAGTATCGCCCGGTTCACACTCCACCCACATCTATTGAACAGGTGAAGAGGCTCATCCCTTGTTTCCTGTTTAGGATTTGGTTTCCGGTTTTCTCTTTTCCAATCTTTTCACTCTTACGTAGCCCCCTGCACATCAGTGGCGTTTTCGCCTTGCTTGGGGTGATATGATTAAAAAAAAAAAAAAAAAAAAAAAAATTGGACAAGCTTTGCGACTT
The DNA here is from genome assembly GCA_037127315.1 of Ascarosepion bandense. Lineage (NCBI taxonomy): Eukaryota > Metazoa > Mollusca > Cephalopoda > Sepiida > Sepiidae > Ascarosepion > Ascarosepion bandense. Next base: position 8,035,747 of record JBBBDQ010000428.1, on the reverse strand, counting down.
TCACTGTCGGTCATAAAAATAACGGATATTATATGACAAAAGATGCAGTTTCATTCGTTTTAATTGATAGACTTCCGGCGTATAGAATTATTAGTCTACATCTTCATCCAAAACTTTAACGAGGTTAAAACTTTTCTTCTTTTAAATTTTGTTTATTCAGAAATCTCTCTTGAGAATTTCTTTTTATTGCTTTCAGTAATTGTTGACACTTGGCCATCTCCCCTCCTACATAATCTGCCAACCATTTCCGGCAAACATATCAAGCTGGTCAGTGGCTGTTTTCTTGTTACACGTGTCGCCTTTGCATTCTATTGGCATTTTTGCTCACTTCATAGAAGTTTCAGGATAATACCCGGGCGCGATATTCCACAATGGTCGATTTTTCAATATTTGCCTAGAGTGAAGAGCATGACGTTAGTTTATATTGAAATGTGCCTGAAAACCAATACCACTTTTCGCTCCAACTTTTGATGGTTTTATTAGAATGAAATCAAAACACATTATAAGTGGGGATTTGAAAAAAATTGTCTGGCATTATTCAATTGATCTTATGCAAGCACTACCAGAAATTCTGCACAATTTTTACATCATGAACATTTTGATTCTGGGAGTCTTAAAGAAATCTCCAGGAGTTTAAATGTAAGGGTCAATAGACATCTCCTAACACATAAACTCGCACGCATTCTCTCAAACACTCTTCCCATGTACGCAAACCACATTCTCGGTATCCTTACCCGTCTATCACACTCCTTCTGACATTTCCTATATCTAATCGCTCTTTTTCATCACTTTCCCCTATGTAACCCCCTAACCATTATTTCTAATCACTTTCCCCTATGTAACCCACTGCACAACAGTGGCAGTGGAATTCCTTGCTTGGGGTGAAATGATTAAAAAAAAACGCAAATCTTCTTGAAATGGAACGAGCCAATTATTCTTTTACTTCTGTTTATTCGACAGTGAAAAAGTTGTGCGTGGGGAGAAGACGGTATGTGCATTACATATATATATATATATATATATATAGTTTCACAGATAAGGTTACGATAGTATGACCAGCGAAGCATCGTCTCTGGATTCAATAAAGTAAAAGTTGTGTTTTAATGTAAATTAATCTTTGCCAAAAGAACGTAGATTAAATTGAAATCATTTGCCACAGTGAATCTGGCTTGGCAAGACTTTACTGTGAAGGACTGAACTGGCAGTTTGAAGGAATATAACTCATTTTTACAGATGTCATACAAATTAGCGAAAGAGCAGTTAACAACATAGTAGTACCTCGTCTGTGAGAAATAATGTTATAATACAGAGAATAATTCATTACACAAAAGTCCATGTAAATATTTATGAACCCTATCAAGGCTAGGCAGTAAAAATTCAAAAATTAGAAAAGTCAGCCAGCTGATAATGCAAAAGAAAGGATTAAAATTGAATAACACAGGCATTCCTTGATTAATACCCGTTCAATTAATGCGTTTTGGATTAGTGCGCTAAAAATATGTATAAAAACATTTGATTAGTCTACACAAAATATTAGATTAGCATGGTAAAATATTCTTCATTTTAAACATAATAATTGAATATAGTTACCGTGGTACACTCAGCAGCAGTATTCAAATAATTCATATATATATATATATATATAAAATAACGCGAACATATATAACACATTATACTTGGCTCCTCTCTCAGCCAACTGCCGATAGGTTATATGGACTCTCGGACCGATAGCAAATAGGTCGAGTTTTGATAAATGTTGGAAGTAAGCTGATGTCTAGCCACACTGGCTTATTTCATGGTGAATCGGAAGTGTGAGCCTATTTCAGGCGAATCATCGTCAGCTTCCGTCTTTATTTAACAAAGGATTTTACACGAATGAGATTCACAAAAAACTAAAATAACGGATAAAAATAACGGTCGCTCCCTTAAAAGAAAAAATTTAAGAAAAATACATCCGTTCGGTGAACACATACACATATTCATACACAATCATATATACATGCAATATATAATCAGATGACACGCGTAGCGGCCAATGTCAACAAAAGTTCGAAAATACATTTATCTAACATTTAGGTTGCAGAACCGTGGATTTGAAACGTAACGAAAGTGAGTTAGGTGAGAAAGAGAGAGTGAGAGAGAAAGAGAGAGAGAAAGAGTTGTTAATTATACTAATTATTCGGTTAACCGAAAAATTAGTATAATTTTGATTATATATTTGGTGGGTGATTAAAATGAATTGATTAGTTTTTAAAAACATTCCACTCTCTTATCCTTTCATTAGTAATAGGTAAATTTATTTTTAAACTTAATTACTTAAGTTTTAACAACTAAATTTAAATAGAAAAATTAGGTTTACTTTTAAATTATTTTTTTATTGTATTATATTTGTTTTGTTGATTGTATAATTAGTATAATTTTGTTTATATAATAGTGTGAGTATTTTGTGATCACAACAGATTAACCAACTATTATCTCTTAAATATATTTTCAATTTTTAGACTGTAATTTCTTTTACCGTTAACTCATATTATCTTTATTTTATTTTTTTTTATTTTGTATTTTCTTTTTCTCTCTTTGTTTTTTTTTTTTGTTCTACCATCTTTTCTTTCTAAATTAAATTTATTCCTCTTCTCCCTATTTCTTTTTTTCTACTTCTCTTTTCGTTTACGATTCAAGATACTTAACCTTTCTTTTTAACACGCTACCCCTCTCTCTCTTTCTCTCTCACTCTCTCTCTCTCTCTCTCTCTCCTCTCTCTCTCTCTCTCTCTCTCTCTCCACTCTCTTTCTCTCTCACTCTCTCTTTCTCTCTCTCTCGCTTTCTCTCTTACTCTCTCTTTCTCTCTCTCCCTCTTTCTCTCTCACTCTCTCTTTCTCTCTCTCTCTCTTTTTCTCTCTCTCTCTCTTTCCCTCTCACTCTCTCTTTCGTACTTCAAAAAAATATAAACGTTGATACTCACGGACAATCTTTCGCGTATTATAATTTAAACATGTAAGATATAAGTTGTAACTTTGATAGATGATTTTAATAACATTCATTTCTCGATGTTCACAAGTACTTTCAATCTCCATTCAAGATCATCTGCAGGGATGTAAGCTGCGGTAACAAAAATAACAGCAAAACTCTATTTCTAAATGTTCCTGTAATTTTTTTTCTCGCTTCAAGTATAGCTGTTGAAAAAATGCTTAACGTTTATTAGAACGTGAAAATTATCCAAAATATGATTATTTTTTGTTATAATATGATGGTCATGCATGTGTTAAATATGAAAAGCTTCTTTTTACAAATATCTTAGAACATTACTACAGTATTTAAAGCTGACGCAAGTTCGGTCGTGTTTCAATCCTGGGTAAAAAGCAATCGGAGTCTAATCGTACTGATGAGCTGTGATACAGCGAAACAGATCTGTCTCTGGATGACTATTTACGCTCTCACACTCTGATTGAGCACTCTGGAAGTATGATAGACTTTGAAAAACAGTAGCTATTCTGGCATGTACGCATCGCTCATTCAGTAATGAGTGAGAGCACTCTGGCTATTGGGCGGGTATAATGACAATATACACGCTAAAAAGTCTGTCTTCTTCTGCAGAACGCCCATAGCCCAGAGGTAGAATCGCCGAGTGAGGCCAATTCGGTTCGCGTTTCAATCCTGGGTTCAAAGCAATCGGAGTCTAAACGTACTGATGAGCTGTGATACAGCGAAAGAGATCTGTCTGCGGATGACTATATATATAACTGTCTTTATTATAGTAGAGAATATACTTCAGTGAGACATATTCCAGAACATACACTTAAATTCGTGAATTTTTATGACTGCTTGGAGGGTATATTTAACTTGTTTTCCCTTGTATTTATTCTACCCTTTCTAACTTGCTAATCAACACATAAATAGTGGAGATAAGAGATGCATAATTTATCTACGGGTAAAAATCATTCAATGCATTAGGTCAAGATCTGATGCGATTGCAAGTTTTGTGTCGATAATCATCATCACTCGACCGAATATTATCCAGAGCTTTTCGTCTCATTTCGGTCACTCTACATCAATAAAGACCAATTAATTCATTACTTATTTTATTGTCTTATTTTCATTTCTTGAATCACCCAACGTTTTCTTTCATTCAGCGTTTGATTAACAGCGTTTCTCTTTGACGTGTTAAGCGTTGCTGCCTTTTGGAATTGCACAGGAGTTTAAGTGCTATCATGCAAGCGCTTTCCCATCGTATTTTCACAGCTGAAGACTTTGCGCACAAGCTACGCCCAATAAAAGCTTCGTGAAAGGCTCAAAATTATTCATTGGATCGCACAGTGTCACAATCAGTTATTGCACATTCGTCAGTGCAAAGAATATGAATTTATGCGAATCTGAATCTGAAAATTAAATGATGTTTATTCGCAAACATAATTATTCTTGCAGCAATCCGGAAGAAAAGGGTCCGTGTGTAGTGATAATACGTATATTAGCAGATATATCGCTTTATTTACTATTTACCAGATACGTACTGACATATATCTAAACTTATTTATAAATGAAACTTTGTGTGTGTGTGTGTGTGTGTGTGTGTGTGTGTGTGTGTGTGTGTGTGTGTGTGTGTGTGTGTCTTACATATAGACTCCGAAACGACTGAACCGATTTTCTTGAAAATTTACACAGTTGCACAATAAGCGTCTGCGAGTGTTCTTAGCTTGGGTTTGTGTCGAGGCACCCCCGATAAATATCGAAAATCGATAATCAAAAAAATCGTGGGTTATAGAAGTGTTGGTCCGTTTTTAATCAAATTTGATACACTCATAGAAAAAGAAATAAGAAACGATATTCAGAAGTTTAAAGGTTGCAGTTCTTACAATAGTGAAGAAGGATCAATAATATATATATAAAAGGCAAGATGTTTGTGTGTATGTCTGTTTATCTATCAGTATGCCTGCATTTTTTCATCCCTTTTATTTTAGTTTTTGCTTCGGGTTTGACTATAAGTAGGTATAATTGTAGTTCTTAAGTCTCAGCCATGAAACCATTTACTCAGATGACTTATTTAGCCTTCAAAATTCAGTTTACGATGAAACACTTATTTGATATCGATACCAGGAAATCAAAATTTGACTTACATCCATTCATTTTTCTTTCAGTCTACGGTTTCGCTTTAATTGGAAATAACTATTGCTTGTTAGTCTTTCGCGCCAACGTCCAAAGAGTGAGTCTGATCTCCAGGACCATGGATTAGTTTTAAAGTTTTCATTACACCGGGCTATACTGCTAGTATATATATATATATATATATATATATATATATATATATATTATTTTTTTATTTTTATAATCGTTTCGGCCCAAGCAAGGCATTTTACTGCCACTGTTGAGCAGGGGGTTACATAGGAGGAATGTTATGAGAAGGAATGAGAAGTTGCATGGTGTGTCAGGAAGAGTGTAGGAGAACGAACAGAATACTGATGAGAATGGTGTGGACGAAGAAAAAGCATGAGAGAGAGGATGTAAGTTATTGAGACAGGAGATGACTATTGATTTTACATTTGAATTCTTGGAGAATTATAGCTGTCGTGAAAGCATGTATGTGGAAGGGAATTCCACAGACGGGCAGTGCGAGAAAAGAAGCTGATGGAATAGAATTTTCGTTTACAATGTATTGGTTTCACTGTAAACGGATGGAATCTAGTTGCTATTCTTTTGGCTTGAGGAAATTCATATATAGGAGGTACCAGTGAGCTAAGTTCTTCGGAGCAGAA
>JBBBDQ010000428.1:7752500-8025000 GCA_037127315.1 Ascarosepion bandense | reverse complement strand
GCTGCTGTCCCAATGATCTACCAAGTTTATGGCTAGAAGATTTGCTACATTTTTCATTTCGAGACAATTTATTTTGTCAGAATAAATTATGTTTATCAAATGGAACCCTGTTTTAGCCACCTCAAAACATAAATTAATGGTACTAATTATATCTTATCTTTTATATATCAGTTATTAATCATCATCATTTATCCATCACACCCAATGGTGCAGAGGGCAGCAACGTTTTGTTTCTGTAACAAACTGTTTTTTTACGGGGCAGGGTTGTTAGCCCTGCGCCCAACCCCCAAGCCTGGAGGACTGGTGGACCATTCTTGGTCCTTACGTTAACAGCACCTGGTATTCTCTAATGGTCACCCATTTTAATACAGACTAGGCTCGATGTTGCTTAACTTCGGTGATAGGACGGGAACGGGTGCATTCAACACAACATAGCCGTAGACCAGCTATTAATGCATAGAGATTATTTTCAGATAATCCAGCAACCGGTTTGCAAAACTTTTATATATTTTAAGAATAAGTTCTGGTAAACCCGTTCTAACCTGTAGAGTAAAACCACTCTATCTCTCTCCTATTTTCTCCATCAATTAATTTGTGTGTGTTTGCGTATGTGTGTGTGTCTGTGTAATCCTTCATGTAAGCGGTGTAAAATAATCTCTCAAATTCTGCTTCGTTTCACTACGATTTTTTTAATATCGTTAAATGTTTTTTCTTTCATCATAAAGTTCACCATGGCCTGGGTAATCTGTGCTATCGAAATGAGTTCGGGAAAGCTGGACTGGCGAGATGAGAGTCTGAAAGGGAAAAATTATGCTGTCTATTCAGACTATAAGCTATACTATTTCAGATGGCTGGTATGTTTAGGTGGAATCAAGAAATTCAACTACATGATACACACACATGACATTGTTATTCATCGTTAGCATTTCTTGGTTACTGCTGTACAAGCACAGTCCTGTATAATCAACCATTATACGTTGTAATTTAGTTTTAACTGTAATAAATTTATATATTGTTTTTAAACCGTTCAGTGAATAGTAGTTTATCATACAACGCTTAAGTGATGGGTTATGAGTTCATACTGTTTTTGTTTAAAAAGTTGAGTTTGATCAATTCATAGTCTACCTACAATTTAAAGGTTTCCTCCACAGGTTTCTCTTGAATATTATATGCCATAACATAGTTCTGCTGTGATAGCTTACAATGTAAGGGCAACCATATATGCAAACGATTTTTTAGTCAAAGAAAATATATCTTTTGCATGAGTATTAATTAGTAGAACCTGTAAGAAACGGATAAATTATTTTTATCACACAAAAACTGATACCGCAAATGTTGTGTTTAGATATGAGCGGTGAACCAGTTTTATGTTACTTCTGACGCTCTTCCAACCTGATCACGTGAAATGTTTCAGGAACAATTGTATGTAGAATATTTTCCAATCAAAGCAATTACTTTTGTAATCTAGGGTAACTGTTTGTCAAATATGTTATCGCAAGAAACGAGATTACTTTTTTTTATTAATAAATCCCTGTGTCCTTTTTATGGCGCCACACTTTAACTGCAGTGACCTGAAGCAAATTCACTGAAGAGATATTTCTTAGGAATCTTCGTCTCAACAAATATTGCGAGCCAGGCACTTCTCTGTTTTGTACAGCAATGCTTCAGGCTTATATGTGTGGGCATATTAAGTACATCGGTGTTTTGAAAAGAAATTCTTTCACAGATTTTGAAAATGTCGCCAATTTGACGGTGATAGATGTTTCATAGCAAACATAGGTGATGCTGAATTACGATGAAAATGTGAGAAATAAAGGATGGTGGCTTTGCATATATTCATCCTTTCTATCACAGTGAACCATTGTTTTGATACTCTTTATTTTGGACATTTTGTTTTGTTTAATATAAGCGTAGCGGATAATTATTTCAGTTGTTTATCATCCTGAACTACCTGACTTCAACCTCCCTTTGAATCACCTGTCTTCAGTTTTCTGGAACCACTCACTTTCAGATGGTCCTGAACTACCCGTCTTCAGCTTTCCTGAGTTACTTACATTCGTTTTCAGTCTTCTCAAAAGTTAATAGGAACAGCCCCTGTTACACAATATGTATTTTTGTATTGCATAACTTTTTCAATCTATTTGGACTTTAGAGAATTCAGTAGTTGTTGAAAGGCAGTATATTACTTGTAGGCCTGGCATATTTGATAATGTGTTGCATACACTTGCAAGTCGATATCTTAGCGGAAATGTCGTTGTTACGTCAGTGTAATTTGCTGCAATTTAACGTGCTTAAATCGACATATTTTCATTTTCTTACATTTCATATGAGACTAGTTCAGCAAATACCACTGAAGGACGTTGAAAATTGTGTAGATTATGAAACACATCCGATTGTCGTAGATAATGGCTCGAGAGTTTTCCACCATTTTGGATGCGGCCAACAAGCATATTGAACAAACACGCAAAGGAATACAAGTTGACTTGCAAAATTACTTAGGATGTTTTGAAAACTCAATGAATTTATGATACCAAATTGTTCCTTCAACTAAATAAGTCTCTTTTTATTTAAATTTTTTCTGGAAGTTATTTTCTTAAAACTTAAAATATATATGTTTTACGACGGTTCGCTCAGAATCCCACTCAGGGAGATCATTCTTAGCAAGCGTTTCTTACAGCCTGTGTAGTGAGCTTTCACGAAAATTATGCCAGTGGTAGAAAATAACTTTAAAATTTTATATTTCTTAACAATTATTATAATTCAGTTATTGTGGTGAATTCGTCTCTGACAAGATACTCAATTCTCATAATTTATTCGATTCTCACAAGGTATTTTAATGTAGAATATGTAAACCACAATCAGAATTGCTGTATATAAACTTGTACATTTACTATCAAATAGATTTTCATCTTTATATATAATTTAATCATAAATGGTGTGTTACATGTATGGATCTACACAACTTTCTATAATTCATAAGTTTAAGTAATTTTGGTTATTTAAAATGTCTCCTAATCAGAGTTCTGCCATCCATTCACATGAGCTTGTTATGGACGTTAAGCGTTATTATATATTACGTATCACCTTTTCATTGTTTTCTTATAACTGTCCAAATTCTCCAACCTTCTTTCTTTGTTATGTGCCCCAGAGATTTAAACAGTTTCTTTTTTATACTTTTTATACTATTCTGAAAACTTCGTAATGGGTTATACGCCAATGCTAATCTTCATGTATTTCTTTCCAATCCCATTTTCTCCTTTTCATCTTTGAAGGACGTTTTCTAGCATTCTCGTTCCTATGAAAATAACGATATTACATAGCAATTAAACAATATTTATTACATTATAAATAAAAATTCTTTTTTGTTTTTTATGTTTTGGAAGCCATGGTCTTACGAATTTAAAATTTTCTTGCCTATTATGTAAAGGAATATGGCTTGAATTAAACTGCTCGAAGACTGTTTTAAAGATAATAGAAAAAGTCTAGCCACAACTAGCGTAAAACAAAACAAAAAAATTACATTTTGTCAAATGTCACAATTTTCATTTATTTTTCACAAACCATACAACATGAAGGGGCAAGAAATTGAAATAAGACACCTAGTAAACGATAGGCGTACATCTTTTTAAAAAAAACATAAAGCGATCTTGAGAACTAAAACACTGCCAGCCAACAGTAAAATGATAGTTGTCTTATATAGATTTTTCAAGGAGTTTTATTATCTTAATTTTATGCGGTATGAGCTCAAAATGTCAGTTAAGTACCATTTGTGATACACGAATGGGAAAAATGTGTCGAAAGAAATATGACTGACTAGGCAAAAGTTTTTCCCGCAGTAGTTTGCCATTACTTTCTGCAGTAGACTGGCTGCCACCCATCTATTTAATACATAGTTTGAGGAAAAAACAACTGACTCATACATTTTCCAAAATTATTTGCACGTACGTGAATGCAACGAATGCAACTAGAATTCGAACATGGCTCTACGATTTCACGTTCAGAACAGATATCCTCCGCACTGCAAACGCATATCTTGAGCCCAGTAACATTCAGATGAAATCGAAATATTCCAAAATTCTATGAGGCGCATCTTCTTCTCTTCCTTTTTGTGCTGTGTCCATTCAGGACGTGGGTGTTCATGGCTATCCAAAATATCCTGTTCTTAAATTTTTTTGGTAATTCTCTCATAAAACTTGTTCAACCCACCATTTACTCGATATCAGTATTTTATTCGTTGGTTTCCTCTGTCCATTTTACCTTCATTTACGCAAAATCTTATCTCTTGTGAGGCAAAATTCCTATCTCTTGTTTGACAAGCGATGGGTTAAATTTCAAAGAAGACAGGGAGCACTAGCCTTGAGCCGCTGCCTGTGAAGGAGGCGCATTCTTTTAATTAACTGTAAACCATAGTAAACCTATTTACAATATGTTAAAACAAAATGTGATTAACAAATATTAACCAAGCTTATAGAGAGCAAACAGAATTTTACAGCCAGAGACCACCACACAAGTAATGCTATTCAATAACTTGTTCATATTTGTTCATAACTGGCTGCAGATGGAAACAGTCAACCGATGCGGCTTCTTTTCAAATATAAAATAATGGCCCAAATAAATGTCTCAGAAAAGATGGGCTAATATCTGCTTGCTAAGTGTAAACGCAGTATATGCTTTTGTTCAAAGGAATCTCATTATTTTCGGTTAGTTATTAATCATTCAAAATGTTGATTAACTTTCAAAAGCGAAGGAAGCAATTCGTGAATTCTCATTTCAGTAGAAAGGGAGAATTTTAATCCATTTGTTTGAAAACATATTGTATTCTCGGAAATAGACATATTTTACTTTTCATTTCATTCTTGCTTGAAAAATGCTTCGTTGAACAATAAGTAAAAATCAATTAACTGTTCGTGCAACTGAGTGGAAGAATTCGAAACAATAATTAGTGAAACAAATGAAACAAACCAATTGGGAAATTACAAAGCTAAACAATTAGAGAATTATTACTGGTTCTTTATGTTAAGCTAGATTTTGTGGCATGATTTATAATTTGTTTAAATTCTTCTTAACTTTTATCCACTCTACGGATTACGTGTATATCGATACGGCAATTTGTGGCGGTAGAGAATAAAAATTATGGAAGATAATTTTTATTTTACCCGGGGTAATTTCTTATTCACTTTACTAAGGCATGAGCTATTATTAAAGTAAAAATAAGGTTTTCTTGTTGAAAATTTCCGAGTAGTCGGTTGTCTCCATTTTCTCAAAATCATGCACTCGAGTCAGCCATGATTCTATCTCTTTTTAAAAAATTTTTCATGGGTTAAATTGCATAATGTACCGGACGTACTAGCAATGAGCAACTACAAGGATAGGAGATGAATTAAATTTAATTACTTGAAAAGCTTTGAAGAAGTACACAGTTGACAATTTTACAATTATTATTTAAATGCTACTGTGATCATCTAGCATAAAGAAACGGATTCTGCGCTATGACTTCCATGATTGTGCCATTACGTCCATTGGCTCTTATTTCATTTTGGACAGCATCATTTAACTAGCCAAGCACTATAATAATAATAGTTTCTGAAATAACCATACTACTGCTGTTGATGATGAGGATGTTAGTGATGATGTTACAGATGATGATGATGATTAAATTAACACTATGTGAAGTACCACTGACATTATGAACAAAATAATTCATCAATCATACATAGTAGTCACAAATGAATGGATGGTGAAGAAGGGCGTTTGTTTACAGCAAAGGGCTAAAAATATTGTCTCTGGGCTGCATTTTCTCAATGAAAATTTGTTCTTGCCTCACTAAATTCTATGAGGTAAAAAATTAAATATTAAAAATAAAATAGAGAGAGAGATTTCAATGAAGAAACCTGCGAATTCGATGTCTGAACAATATCACTTCTAATTCACGCCTATAATTCGCGGAGCCTAGTTATTTAATACTTCATATATATCACCAAAATATCACAATGCTAAAGTCGCTGAATCATTATTCATAACTGTTTCTACTGGGACTCTTGAATGCAATATCAAGTAATCCATAATAATATCAAAACTTCTTATTTTTGGCATATGAATTTTTTAAAACTGTTTCTAAATCTTTCATTGTCTTTCAATCATTCCGCATCACCAGGGGCACATCGAGGTGGTGCAATGATTAGTAAGCTTGTCTCGCTAGAACCGTTAAAATTGTGTAGTGAGTTCTATCTTCACTGGGTGTTCAATACTTTCGGCTCTTGGCCACATCGAAGCTGAGCTTAGAAAATCACCATTCCGACTCAACTTAAATCTTCTCAATTAATATCCTCTTCTGCCGCTTCTGCAACGTAAGTTAAAAGCTTTATATCCATGAAATATTTGCATACACGACAATCTATTCTTTGGATATGTCCGCCTGAAATAGTAGCTTCCAATATGATCATGCGTATTTTTATATTTTAAGAATATATTTTTATATTTTAGAAATAAGCTTTATATTTTATAAATAAATTATTTATAATTAGCATTATGAGAATATAATATAAGAATACACTATATTAGAAAGTGATATAATAATATAATATACACTGCCGGACATAATTAGTAGGGCACCCCAGTGTTTTAGAATACTGATGTAATTCATACTATTTTTTTAGTAATTATTGCCAAGTGTGTAATTGTAAATGAAAATAGATTAGTCCCTTTGTTAATACGACACAATAACATGTGCATCAAATGAATTTATATGCATTTAATAATTACCTATATTGCAGTTTCATTAATGAATGAATGATAAAAATTGAGAGTGATTCAGACGGGTTCATCTTTGCTGCTATGCCTTGTAATATTTTGCAAAGTAATAATAACAAAAAAACCATTCGATTTTCATTTAGAATTATCTACTTGAAAATAGTATGAAATACATAATTTATTTTAATAAAACTGGGGTGGCCTAATAATTATATCCGGTAGTGTATATGATTATTATATTGTAAGAATCTAATACATTATAATATATAATAATCTAATATATTATAAGATTAATATAATCATAATTATACTTTTTATAAATAGCCTATAATATACATGAAAACTTAAGAAAAAATTCTGGTCTAAAATACAAGAATATTATTACAATCACATTATGAGAAGCATCTTGCTATTACAGGTGTACTAATATGTGTCAATAAGTTATCTGCTACCTTCAATTTTAAATTGTTTAATTAGTGGAAATAAAATACTGAGTAAAAAATAGAGAAAGATGCTCAAGCGATTTGCAGTCGCGCGTGACACATGAGAGCTTTGAAATAAGGTTCCCTTTAAAAAAAGCACAAAATCATTTACCTTACATTAAAAATATCAGGGGAAAAATAACAACATCGGCAACAACATCCTAGGAAATGGCCAGTCAAAATAGTTATCATAATAATAATACTTTTACATTCCTTAACTCGAGTAACATTAAAATATGTAAAAATACCGGAAAAATGAAATGAAAAATTAATAAAAATTGCCTTGCCAGTCGTTTTTAATAAAATAGACACATATATTTATATGAACTTATTTGTTTGAATATTAGTATTAATGGCTACTCGTAATTGTATTACGGCAACCAAAGTCCTAATTAAACTTTTTAAATACATATTCTCCTGATTTTTTTTATGGCTGACTGGTAAGACATACCGTTTCTAACGGTGGTATCTCCTGGTATAGAGAAGTATGCATGTTCGAATAAGAGTATCCATGTTCAAACACAAATACATTTAGATAAATACATCGGTTAATACAAATTTCGTAAATTTGCCTATAATTTCGTGTATATATATATATATATATATATATATATATATATATATATATATATATATATATTTCTGCATTTAGGCAGCAAATGTTCTTTTAAACATGTCAGCTTAAATGAATTGCAAACATTCTGTCTGCTTATTTTAAATAAAATTTGTTCAAACTCACAGATAATCTTTTGTGTATTATAATTGAAAGATATCAGAAATGATCTGACTGATTGATCTGACTGATTCTCAAGGCAATATTCATTAAAAAACTTAAGTCATTAATTAATAGAATCAGCTATGAATACTGTTATAATGTTCTAACATATTTGTAAAAAACTGTATTTCCATGCTTTAACACCTGCATGACCATGACATTACAACATATAAATCAATTCCATGTTGGATAATTTTCACGTTTTAATGAAAGCTAGTAATGTGTCAACCGTTATATTTAAAGCAGAAAAAATTAAACTAATTTATAGAAAAACAGTTTTGTGGTTATTTTCTGTTACCCTAAATTACACCACTGAAGATGATCTCAAAAAAGATTGAATGTACTTAGTTACATTGAAGAATAAATGATAATAACATCTGTCAACGCTACAGTTCATTTCTGACATCTTTCAAGTTTATCTATCTATCTATCTATCTATCTATCTATCTATCTATCTATATATATATATATATATATGTGTGTGTGTGTGTGTGTGTGTGTGTGTGTGTGTGTGTGTGTGTGTGTCAGTGTGTGTGTGCATTTATTGAGGGAGCAAATAATTATTTAAATGTATATAGTTAAATATAACAGACAATAAATGACTATTAATCATAAGCCGTTTTAAACATCGTATTCTGGCTTTAATTCCTGGTGAAATTAAAGACAAAAACTGTACAATATTTGGATATTTTTTATTATGCTGGTTCTAAGCATTCGGCACACATGACCTATCTTCGCAATATTTGTAAGGACGTTAATATAAGGACATCCACCATCAAAGAATTTATTCTCTTGTGTTGACATAGATATTACTTTGAGACGATAACAGTCACTGAATATCAAATCCATGTTGTAAGTTAGTAATTCCATTCTCTAAGGTCACAACACACGAGAAAGAAACTAAAATGTTCACAACAGAATCATCTGTCTGAAAGTAATTATTGTATTGTGACTAGATTGAAATTTCATTTAATTGAATGTCGTTTGCTTTAATATAATGCATATGGCCTCAAATATCTGAATGTACTGTTTAGTGTGTAAGTGTGAGTATTATTGTGTTATCGACTTAAATCTATTTAATATTACGTAGATGGATATGTTTTTCTAAGAAATATTCTTTGATAGAACTATAATCAGAAACAAGACAGGTAAGTTCTCTGCGGAGCGTGATTGTAGTAAAACCAATACATGTAGTGGGTTTTTTATTAGTATGAGACAGGCTCGCGCTGTTGCTCTGGACATCTCCAAGGCTTTCGACAGGGTTTGGCACTCTGGCCTCCTATGCAAACTACGGGGTTACGGTATTACCGGTCGCCTGCTTGACCTAATCCAATCTTTCTTAAACATAACCGCAAAATGAAGGCCATTTTGAATGGGCGTGCCTCTTCGTCCTACAGCACGAATGCTGGTGTCCCACAGGGCTCTATCCTGGGCCAGACGCTCTTCCTTATTTTCATCAACGACCTGCCAGATTAGATCAAGTCCCAAGTAGGCATCTACGCAGATGACACTACAATATACTCCCGCACCAGTAAGAACCTGTCGTGGCGGACAGACATAATGTCGCTGCTGACCTTAAACGGGATCTACACTCTGTGGTGAACTGGGGCAAAAAGTGGCTTGTCAACTTCAATTCGTCTAAGATCAAGCTCTTGTCTGTCAACCATTACAGGCAACCTCTTCTGCCTCCCATAAGTATGGACTAAGCGATTCTCCTGGAGAGCAATACACTACGCCTTCCTCGGACTTACCCTGTCCTCAGACCTCAAATGGAACCAATATATTGAATCCATAGCAAAATCTACTGCTAAGATGGTTGAGTCACTCTGTCGATCCAGGATGTTTTTTCCGCGTGAATCCATCCTGCATATATACAAGTCAACCATCCGTCCGTGCATGGAGTTCAGTTCTCCTCAGTGTTCTTGACAGGCTCCAAAGGAGAGTCTGTAATGTGATAGGTACTTATCTGGCGGCTCGACTGCAACCACTTTCCCATCGTCGAAATGTGGCATCCCTTTGTCTGTTCTATAAATACTTTCATGGCTTCTGCTCGGACGAACTTAAGTCACTGGTGCCTCCTCAACAGGTGTTTACTCGTTCAACCAGACTGCCAACTGGGTCCCACCCATTCACAGTCAGGTTAGCCAAATGCAGACGACAATTCTACTCCTTCAGTTTATTTTCTCGCACTTCCCGCCTGTGAAACTCGCTCCCATATTCTTGTTTTCCTGACGGCTACAACCTCCAGAAATTTAAATGCAAAGTCAATACTCATCTACTAACCACTGGACTCTAGGTCTCTCCCCACCCCCGTATATCCTTACCTTTCTCTCCGCCTATGTATCTGTCATCGCACCTGCTTTCTATGCTTTCTATTGCTCCTTTCTAACTAGTTTGTAATCCTCACTGTTTTCTAATTAATATTTTTACAGTTATGTAGCCCCCTGCACATCAGTGGCATTTCTGCCTTGCTCGGGGTGAAATGATTAAAAAAAAATACAATTTCTGAACTGGAACATAAATCGATACTCTACATTAGTTTTCCGTAGAAGATTTAGTTGTATGTTTGTAGGGTTATTAGAGATAATTAGGTCACTTGTTTTAATTTTTATAATATATAATGAGCTTTATTTGTTTATAATTATTAATTCATTCAAACTGTTATGTTTTTGTGTGTTGTTTCATCAGGTTTGTATTTATTATTTAACATTTGGAGGCAATAATATGAGTTTATTAACTCATATCATTGCCTCCAAATGCTAAATAATGGGGTGTCATGTTTATTTTGACGGACTCAATTACAATTAATATAATCAATATTGTCATATATGTGTTTCTGTGCGTACATGTGTGTGTCTGAAGGAAAAGAATAAGACATGTTCATCAAACTTCAAAAGAGAATGAGATATGGAAAAAAGAAGACAGAGAAGCTGATATTTTAACTTTTGTCTGGTTTGATATTCATTGTTTAAGCATGTTTCACGTGCATTCGACTTTTTAAAGCAACATTAGTATGAATTATTGGGTTTCGAATTCAAGGAGAGACAGCGCGTCCATCCAAAGTCTCAAGAACTTAACAGAAAAGCTGTAAATAGTTTTTGATGTATGTAAGTGTATAATAGTCATAGACTATTTATATGAGATTCAAATGATAATTTATGTATGTGTGTGTGTCTGTGTGTGTGTTTAGTAAAGATTACACGTGTTAGTTTTTCACCTATCCATTCAGTCAGAATCCGATCTACATTTAAACTCAGATGTGTATAGTCATCCATATAGAAGTCTGTTTCGCTATATCAGAGCTCATCAGTGTGGCTAGTCATCCGATTGCTTCCTGCCAGGATCGAAACGCAGAGAGACTAATCATAAACTCTCGGCGCACGGCTGAGAGAGGAGGAGATTTAAACCTGTAATACATACGCGGTGTATACATACGCCAGCAGACAAGAGAACCCAATTCATGACAAAAGAGTAATGTGCAAATAACAATCGAAGGGAACTGCATATATATATATATATATATATATATATATATATATACTAGCAGTATAGCCCGGCGTTGTTCTGGTGTAATGAAAGCTTTAAAACTAATCCCTGGTCCTGGAGCTTTAGTGTGTCCTATTACGAGTTTGTTTATAATTTGTTTTTCGTGTTTGTTTTTTACACTATCAGCGTATTTTTTTTTTCAGATTAAGGTCATTCACAAGTATGTTGCATTGCAGCCTTGGTGCACACAAGGATTCCTCGGTCTCCGGAGTGTTACCCTATATTCCAGATGTCTGGCAGGCGGTCAACACTTGGATAGGTTTTGCATTGAGCCTTTGCAAATCTGAATCTGCTGTTTATGGTTTTGTAATCGTTTTTCTTTATCGTATCGACGCCTGGGTTTCTCCATGTTTTTAGACTTTGTGGGTGTTTTTAAGACTAGGTGTTCATTATTACCTGGTCATTGCTGGTTTCTAATTCAAAGTTGCCAACCGTTTCTCCTTCCCTCTTTTTACCTACATTGGCATTCAAGTCTCGCATTATGAGTCTAATTTCTTGGGTTTTTTCTGAACATTAGCATTGTCCAGTATAGAGTAGAAAGATTCTAATTTTTCCTCAGTGTTTTGCGTTGTTTTTAGTGCATAGACTATTATAATAGATGTGTTGAAGGCTCTCCTTCTCAGTTTGACAAGAGGTCACCTTCGGAATGCTGACATTATACTATAACGCATTTTTTCATTTCTTTGTCGAGTATTAAGCCGCCTCGTTTTTCGTGATTTTTGCCTCCTGGTGTTTATTATCTTGTGGCTGTCGAAGCTTTAGTCTGCATTGTTTAGACATATAGTTTCGCATGATCCCAGAATATTGATGTTCAATCTGCTCATCTCCAGCTTGATATTCTCAACTTGCTGACAGTCGTTGCGCGTCCTGACGTTACATGAACTGAAGTTAATTCTTTGTTTGTTGCGCAAACCTTTAGCTCATGTCGTTCTTTTCCGGACGAGGGACAAACTCCAAAGTTTTATTATTAGTGAATACTGTGGCAGCAACTTTTCTTTAAAATATATTTTTCAAATATATTTTCCCAGCATTCAAGTATTTTCTGTTAAGTTAGAATTAGTGACTAGAAACGCTTAACAAAAAAAAAAAAACAAACATCGTTTGTTCCAATCGTTTTTCGCCACTTCTTTAACCATACTCAAATGGGTTTCTTTTGGTGTTGTTACTTCATTTGTATATGTTGACTTATATCAATAATTGATTGTTGCGAGCAGATAGATTTTCGGAACTATTTTGGTTAATGTTGTAAAAAGTATTAACATCGTAGGACAACAGAGACACTACTATTCAGTACGTGTTAAGTCAAGGCTGTTCCCAAATCGTTAGATCGAATTATTACAATCAATGACTTGAAGTTATCTTAAGACGTGGGTTGTATTAGCCAAAAAACAAATTTTGTAAGATGTTGTTCAGGGAAATGTTTATCGATCGGTTATTTTTACATCACGGAATTTCCAATAACAGTTGTAAAACCGCATTAATCTTGTAAGCCACACGCCGTAACGTTGTCCTTTCCGCGTTATATTGTAATAAGGTACATAATGTAGGATATGCGTAAACAATTGGAATAATCTCAGTAACTGATGGATATAACCTCTGTGAACTCTTGTTAGAAACAAGATAAATGAACAAATAATTTTATTCTTACACACACACACACACACGCACATACACACACGTGTATGTGTGTGTGTTTAAGTGTGTGCGTATATTTGTAAATCAAATGGTATTAAAGACATGTGTTTTGTTTCAATTATATTTATTGATCGTCTGTACAAAATTACGAATAAACCTTCTCATATCTGGATAAAATTTCATCTGGATTTGAATAAAGTTCTTTATGGAAAAAATATGGTTCAAGTTTTCTGTATTTTATGTCAGCAGGTAAAAACAAATTATGAGTTACGTAGAAATAGTGTGGCTAGTCATGTGGGTAATGATAATATATATATATATATATATATATATATATATATATATATATATATTAGCAATGACAATATATTAGCAATGAATTAATTTCTTTTGTTGACAGGCGTGTGTATACACCGCTTATATATGACACACTAAAATTTCCCCTCTTTCATTCTATGCACCAATGGCATGAAAAAAATATGGCTTAGGGAGTAGAGACTTCGACTAACAAAAAATAGTTCCAGTTTCCATCATGCCCAGAAGCAAGTAGTTATCTAGCTACACTGATGAGCACGATTGTATGTGAATGGCATATATATATATATATATATATATATGTATACTCACGCACACTCGTACATGGCCGTGTGTCTCTGTCTATATGTATATTTAACAACTCTTTATATAGAAATTCAATAAGAAAATCTTCTGATTTCTCAGTAATATTGTACATGCTCGCACCAATGCAAAATATTAGATAAAAATCTCTTAAATAAAGCACATCTAACTTCCTCTTCTCGGAAAACATGTTCAACGATATCAGTTATATACTAATTCAAAATTACTTAACAATAATTTTCACAATGTACTATCGATAACCAAATATAAATATTCGTTGCCACTGGGATGCATGTATATAATGAGAGTGGAAGGCAATATAAAGACTTTAGAGCAACAAAAGAATAGTTTAGGTCAATACAGAACATGGCAATTAAATTTGCATTTAAATTTTGAAGCTTTTAAGTGAATCAAGAAATCGGCTGAGACGTTTAAATGTGATAAGTACAAGATAAGAATCAATCAGAATATAACTTGCGGTTACGTCTAGTTAATATAGCAGCAAAGTAATGAGACTTATTTGACAGTATAATCGTGCGGTTGTAATTTTGAAAGTGTAGGGCTCGTTCATTAGAAGAACAGTCATTGACATAGTCGTAGAAAACGACACCACAGAGGTGGAAAATGACTGATGTCGGGTTGCTAAATATTTCTTTTGATTTTGTCGCATATCTCGAGGTATACAGCAGCAGCACGGAACCAGATACGACAGGAAGTTTTAATGAACGGTCGAAACGTATGTTTGTAAAGTGCAATGAGGATTCTGACGAATAAAATTATCTGTCTCATCTCAATGAACCAAATGTCTTAGTAGTAAAGAAAAAGAGCAATGGATTCAACATAAACTGTTCACTGGATGCTAGTCTAAAACGTAGTATGAGTTGTCTTCCTGGTGGTTTTCATCAGTCATGCTTACGGAAATCATAAATGGATATCTACGACCAAATGCATAACATTTATAAACAATACAAAATCGATATGCAAAAATACATTTCAACCGTCAACATGAGGAACTTACTATGGAAAATTAAAATCAGCGAGGCTCATAATTACCAATACCAACACGCCTATGAAATCCAAACTCAAGACCAACAAATAATGTTGCCCCTATGGTATGATGTACATGAGCAGAAAGCAACCTTCTTAAGCAGGTAATTGACAACACACTCGGGTATTATTATGCCGACAAAGGAACATTTAACTATAGAAAACCCCTACTCTCATAATTAAAAATCCTGTACCCAAAACTGTAAATCAAAAACATTTAATAGTAAGCGGCTTTGAAAATACGTTTTTATAAAGCAGTTTAAAATAAAACTACAATATAACTTGCTTTGAATAAAGTAAGAACGTGTTAATACTGTTCTGCAGGTAACTCTACATGAGCACGGCTCAGAATTACTGCTAGTATACAACACAGAGTAGAACATAAACACAGTAAAACATAGATAATACCAATGACTAAAGAATGGGAAAATAATATCAACATGACACAATACAGAACGTTAAACTGAATACACTTATTTTACTTCAAGTCAGTGGAACTGTTTAGACCAAAAAGTCGCAGTGACTTATTTTGTTAGTGGTCAGGATCAGCAATGATGATAGAATGAGTAACAGTGCTACCCTATTATTAATAAAGAGGAATTTCTTTTATAAAGGGAAGCCTTTAAGCTATTACTAAAATTCTTCTATGTGCCGTGTCCCTTCAGTACGTAGGCGATCACGTGTTTCCACTTCTCCTTATCCCTACTAGCTCTTAACACGCTTTTTCTTGTTATCACTCCCAAACCCTGTTCTTCCATCCATTTGCTGAAGCCCATCAATATGCTACGCGTTGTTTTCCATGTGTGATTTTCCCGCTTTCTGACCTTTCAATATCAGACACACTAAGCCCTCTTTCCTCATGAACATGTTCCAGGAATTTTAACTGTCAATTCCTGATGTAAAGTATTGGTTTCAATCCTCATTAAAACATCTTCGAATTAATAAGTGTGAAATAGATTTTTTTTAAATTTATTATTCGTGACTTTTGATCTCAGTTTATAAAAGTGAATGAGAATGGATCTTTCCGTGAATTGAATAAAGTAGTCATATAAAAATTCAGATAAGCCCATCAATTTTTTGACAGACTGCTGAAGTCGGCCGGAATGAAAGGTGTATCTCAAGAATAGTTAATATGACTGTCTTAATAATAGTACTCATTTCTTATCTTTTAAATATTGAACATATATTTAAATGTTTTATTTATTTTTAAGATTCTTTCTATGCACTACCGATAATAAGATTGGGGTCAAACTTGAGTTTCTTTGAAAAACATATTAAAATTAGTTTTTTTTTCAAAGTTGAAAATAGAATTTTAGTAACTGCAGTGTTTCTGCTTTTATTTCGACAACTAAATAAGCATTTCAGTATAAACTTTATTTCAATACAACAGCATCACATATTGATGTTGCTAATAACCCCCTCATGTATTAATTACAGAAAAAATAGTAGATGTCATATATTCTCAAGCATTCTTTATTCACTGAAAAATCTCACACTCACTCTTTGTATATTCTGTTTGAATTCGTCGATCCAATTCATCCTATGCTACTTCAGTGAGCGAGATTTTCTAAGATTAAAGCAGTAAACTCCTAATTTCTCAAAAGTTTTTTCCTTCTTTTGACGGGAGGTAATCTTGGCATACATTTGAGTGTTTTGGAACATTTGAAAGGTTGAAAGGTGATTGTTTATTTAATTTTGCTAAACCAGATGCCACATCTTTGCAAAATGGAAGAATAATGTTCTTGTTCTTGTTTTCGTGATTCCCTTGAGCTGAATATAACCTACAGTTTACTGAGGGATTATAGTCAAGCAAAGTATAATGTATCTCTGAAAAAATATTAATAATGTATCAAACTGTATTGTGGACAGATGAATCGAACTGTTTTTTTTTTACTAAGAGAAATTTAGAGGACAATTAGAAAAAAAGCAAATACACTGAAGTTACAGAAACCGTTTTGTTTACTTTTAAAAATGCAAAAATGTTTCATTTAAATGTTTTTTTCAAGAAAATGCAGAGTGGCCGCAAAAGTTTTTCCTGTGTAAGTAAATTTCCTCATCCATAATGTAAATATAGCTAACTATCTATTTAGTTAAGATTCAGAAGCAGCAACCTAGAATTTGATCGGTTACTGTAGAAAGAAACACATGGAGAGCGTGGCAGCAGAGAGTCCTCAGAAGAGAAGCCCTCGTCAAGCAAGTGTTTCGGCCCTTATCTCCTGACACTCTAGGGGGGGTTGGGCCACACCCGGTTCATGACTCCGGATGTCCCTCTGCTGCCTTTTTTTTTTTTTTTTTTTTTTTTGGACGAGCCATGGATGGGATCCGTGACCTTCTGGATATGCTCATTTTCACTCAAAGACTCCCGCACTAGCCACTTAGCCAAAGCTACACCTGATATTTGTAGGAAAGTTAAGCCTTATGGAGTTCACGTTTATTCCTCCTTGACCAGATCCAGCTTGAACATCTCTCTGCCGCTTCTGCCATTGCTTTCAGAGCTCTGGTTTTTTCCCTTCCTGCAACTGAGAGCTGTTTCATGAGGCTGTACTGTAATGTAACAAGATACACCCATTTCATGGCTAATCTGAAATTTTCATGACATTTATTTTAGAATTTATACAAATATCTTTGTAGAAATATTGTTTTAAAAACCATTTCAAATACTTTGTTAACCTTCTACATTATGGTTCAACTAGGTTATCAGCGCAATCTGATTATAGGTCTCAGTTCAAAAATACTTTTCTTGAACAGCATTTTCTTTCAAATATTTTAACCTCCAACAACAAACTGATCTCGAAAGGTCTGTTGAAGATTAGCACGGAAATAAGGTTTCTAGGAAAACATCTTGCATTGTTTGCATATATGATTACGAATTAATTTTCTTCTAAATTTCTGATAAAGTCTAAAAATTCCCGATAATGCATCTACCATTAAGCCTGTAGTGATAAATTCAGTTTCTCTAAATTTGAAAGTAAATTTTCTTCGTTGTGATTGGGGATAAAATAAATATATCCGTTGAGTGCAATGAAATTACGGTAACGGTCCAGTTAATTTAAAAATGAATAATTTAAAAGAAATCAAATAGTTTATCATCAGTTTATTTCACTCGGATAAGAAGTGAAACCGAAATAATGATAACTCCTTTCACCCAATCAATTCAAATTCGGAGGACTGAGGAAAAAGATTGAAAGAAATTCGTGAACTTTTGCAAAATTTTGCATTTCAGAGAAATTAATCGTCGACCTGAGGAAAAGAAAATAAGAATTGTTCAGGCTTACATGAGATTTTTGTTCTTCACAAACATTGACCGGTGAGATGAGAAGAAAAGGAAAGGAATTCGCGAGCTTAAGTGAAATTGTATTTAGGTTAATGAAATCATTGATTTCAGAGAAGTTAGCCGGTCAAACTAAAGGAAGAAAAAGGAGAGAGCCTACACGGAATAATTATATATAACATTGGGAGTAAAATGAAAGTAAACAGAGAAGAGTATTTAATATCATCTGTAAGTTTTCAATTTAGTTCCTCACTACTAGTGATGAAATATGGCCAGTGTAAAATTACTCGCCAATTAAATTATCGTCCTTTAACCAGAAAGAGCTATTTAAAAGAAATTTCTCTCAACAGGCCAAGAAAGCTATATATTTTCATTATATCATTTTCCGTCTACTTTTAAATAAATGAAAACCATATTTTTAGAGACGAACTCTCATGACAATATTATAAAACTACGGACTTTAATAAACCTGTTGTATTTTCTTAAAACGGGCTAACGACAATACTCCAAGCGTGTAAATTCGTGAAAACAACCCGTCATTTTCTTAAATTTACTTGTGTGTTTTCGCAAAATTTTCATCCTTAATTAACTTTCTTGGCGTGGGTATATCAACTGCTTATTTTCACCATTACCCTTAAACCACACGCCATTACAGTTAAGAATGAATACTAGTGATAAACCAATGCTATACATATATATATATATATATATATATATATATATATAGTGATGATCATCCACGTATACTGTCTTAATATGTATAGGAAAGAATATTAATAAAAAGTTTAGAATTTAAAAATGTACTTTTTTAAACAGTATTTATTTATTTTTATTATATTTTATATTTCAGACCGTCCTCGGTCGTTCATCAGAAACAAGTGATTTTTAAATTTGAATTAGAAACGTATTTCACGATAGCGTCCGAATATTTTTTGTTTACATCACGTGGTGTCGATAAACCAATCAACATGCGGCACG
This sequence comes from Ascarosepion bandense, assembly GCA_037127315.1. NCBI lineage: Eukaryota > Metazoa > Mollusca > Cephalopoda > Sepiida > Sepiidae > Ascarosepion > Ascarosepion bandense. The sequence continues at coordinate 8,005,898 of JBBBDQ010000428.1, read as the reverse complement.
TCCGTTTGTTCATTTTCGGTAAACCAATCAACATGCGGCACGTCCGTAGAGAAAGTCTGTTTGTCTTAGATAAAAAATTCTTTGGAATGTCTGAAAAAATAAAATTTTTTTTTACCTCTTGAAATATTTGTAGAGATTCAACACACCTAAGTCCCTATTTAAGCCTAGCTTGTGTGTATTTAATTTTAAAATCCAGTATTTTTCTTTCTTTCTGCGTGTGTATGTAGAAGTAAAATTGGAGTCTATTAGTAAACATTTGCAATTTTCTAAAGTATGATCAGGTTGATTAAAATGGGCTGCAATTGGGGAGTATACATTTTTTTGTCGTATATCTAGTTTGTGATTATTGAAGCGAAGTCTAAAGCTATTACCGGATTCGCCGATATATCCACTGTTGGGGCAAATTGAGCAGAAGAGAAAGTAGATGATGTTTTTGCTATCACAAGTAAGGTTTCGTGGGTGTAATTTTATTTTGGTGTTGGGTACAGAGAATGTTTTGTCTGTTATTAAATGTTTACAAATTAAACAGCGAGGCTTTCCACATTTCAAATTCCCTGATACGTTTGTATTATTTATATTTAAACCCAACACCAGACTTCGCTTCAATAATCACAAACTAGATATACGACAAAAAAATGTATACTCCCCAATTGCAGCCCATTTTAATCAACCTGATCATACTTTAGAAAATTGCAAATGTTTACTAATAGACTCCAATTTTACTTCTACATACACACGCAGAAAGAAAGAAAAATACTGGATTTTAAAATTAAATACACACAAGCTAGGCTTAAATAGGGACTTAGGTGTGTTGAATCTCTACAAATATTTCAAGAGGTAAAAAAAAATTTTATTTTTTCAGACATTCCAAAGAATTTTTTATCTAAGACAAACAGACTTTCTCTACGGACGTGCCGCATGTTGATTGGTTTACCGAAAATGAACAAACGGACGTGCCGCATGTTGATTGGTTTATCGACACCACGTGATGTAAACAAAAAATATTCGGACGCTATCGTGAAATACGTTTCTAATTCAAATTTAAAAATCACTTGTTTCTGATGAACGACCGAGGACGGTCTGAAATATAAAATATAATAAAAATAAATAAATACTGTTTAAAAAAGTACATTTTTAAATTCTAAACTTTTTATTAATATTCTTTCCTATATATATATATATATATATATATATATATATATATATATATCGTCAAGCTTGAGAACTTTTTGCAGAAATATATACTCATACATTTCTTTCTCCAGAATCTATATTGCATATTAATAAGTCATTCGTTTATGCTTTGAATATGGCTGCCAAATCTTGTTCGGTGTTCATGCTGTATATTGGGTGAGTTTTATAAAGTATAAAGAAGCATCAGTTATATTATTTGTTATGACTTGGTGTCTCTGCTTAGAAAATGTTATTGAAATAGGTCATTTGCATTCAACTTCATTGATGGATAGTTTTCTTTTTTTGTTTTTTAATGCTTATCAATTTTTTAACAAATATTTAAAGATGTGACATATTTTAGTAAGTTTGAAAGACGTATTTTAAATTAATGAAGTTTTCTGATATAAATCCTAGTAATTTATCAATATCTGGGTGTAATGTAATTTCCTTATGTCTGTTCTATGAATATTTCCATGGAATTTTCCTCACTGGAATCTATAATTTATAAATTTATAAGTACTAGATTAACAGTAGTACTAGATTAGCAGCAAGATATCTTACGTTTACAGCTTAAATGGTTAGATGTAACCGCATGTTTTCTGCTAACAATTTCTTCTGTCGAGCAATTCTCTATTGAAACCTTCTTCTAGCATCTTGTTTCAGAGTCAACTTTGATCTTCACAAATTTAAACGCAATATCAATCGTTAGCATTTGTCTTCTTAATACCTGTTCTTTAATTGTTCTCTTTCTTTAATAGTGATTTTATTCTTATAATCTCAAACAGTCACCACCCGTCTTTGAATCTTAGTGCCTTTATTGCCTTACTTGGTGTGAAAACCGATGTTGATTCATACCATTCAAATTAAGATATCAGTGTAAGAGAATATAACATACGCAACTGGAATCTGAATTCGGTTATTCGTTTTTTTTTTAATATTTTTCCAGGTCATTATCTTTTACAGCAGACGTGCACCTAAGCTTAAAGCATGCGATATTCCCAGGTGATATCACATTTAGGTACGTACTAAGCTCAACGTTACTTAACTTTTAGCATCGGATGAGAAACGGTATTTCCACGTGATTACGGTATTGTATAAGGCTGTGTTTGACGTTGTGCCGAGATTACATTTAGGATCTGTAGTATGTTTGTTGTTTCACGTTGTAACAATGTTTCATAGACATGACTAGAATGATTAAATCGCAGACACAATTCCAATTCTTGAAGATTTCGTCTGTGGTTAATTCGTATATATACCTAGGCGTTATTCACTTGTAAAATGGGTAAATGTTTTATAATACGAGTCAATAACCGCTTAAAAATATATATTATAGTGGTACAAAAAAAAATAACAGGTTTATTGTTGGTGTTTGTAGCAATAGTTAAGTATCCATCCCCTTGGGTATTCTTTAACGAGATCTATCTGGTAGCAAATGATCTGCCCAAATTTCGTGATGCCAGAACAGCTTAGAAAATATTGTCATTTGAAATAGTGTATTATAGAAAAAACATTTTGCTTTCTTAAAATCTTTTAAGATGAATAACAACGAAAGTCTGACGGTCTGTTTGGTCACTAGATGAAAGAGACGCAACTTTGCTAAATAGGAAAACGAAAAGAAAATAATTAGAAAATACCGGTAGCAGAAAGAAAAACAGAAAGAAAATGAAAAATGAACGGTTTGAGAAAAAAAATGTTTCAGACCGAAATCAGAAGAGAAGAAATAACGAAAGATGGGCAACATACATTTATCTGCAGGTAGAAAAAATACTTGAAAAAGTAAATGAAAAAGAAATTAATTTTCTCAATTTCATTTGAAAAGCGCGTGTGAAATTTAATGAATCGCTTGGAGAAATAATTAGAATCGACAAAGGAATTTAATCATCTGCAGCGCCTGTTTTAGAATGGACGCTAACGACGGAAGACGAAAAATATATAAAAAATATAAACCTACATATATCAATTCCCATATATACAAGTATATACACAAAAACAAACAGGCCATATATATATATATATATATATATATATATATATAATTAGAGATATACATAGAGATTGGAATATCAAACAATTTAGGAAGAGAAATATACATATATATATTTTGTTATTCAGCAATGGTAAAATGTAGATGACTTCAAGTACACACGATTGTAACTGTCTCCATAGAGGGACATTTCACTATATATATATATATATATATATATATAAAGAATATAGTATTTGTTCGCAATGTTATTGCAAGGAAAGCAAAGTACTGAGCAGGACACTGGTAAACCTATGTAATTAGAATTATTCCAAACAATTTTGGTAGCCTTATCCCCCTAAAACTACAGACGTAAACATACATGGTTACACACTATGTACATAAATAACAACACAGTCATATATATATATATATATGTATATATGCTTTATTGTCCAAAACTATTCAACAAATTAATAACTGCTTTGCAACTTTTTAAAACAAAACACAATCTCCTGAGATCTCTCTGCAAAGGAAATTATTCGGACAAATAGCGAATAATGTCCGTCTTCTGATGAACAGAACACAAAGAAGTTTCGGAGCAAGGTAGGATAAAAACAGAGCGGTTTCGATAAAGACACTACATTAATAGACTTGATACACATGCTTAGAAGGATATCAGAAAAAGCAATAGAATGCAGAAAAAATCTATACCTGTGCTTTTTAGACTACGCAATATTGTTCGATAAATTTCGTCGCAAAGACTTATCTATTAGAGAGGCTCGGCAGCATCAACATATTCGGCAAAGACATGAGGACGATCAAGAACTTATATTGGCTACAAACCGATTGCATACGGAGAGGAAATGAATTAAGATATTCAAAAATAGAAAAGGCCATAATGCGAGGATGTGTCTACTCACCGGATCTGTTCAACTTGTGAAACGAAGCGAATCTGAGAGCACAGGGCTTCTTTCGGACCAGAAACGATAGAGAAGATGAGAAGAATGAATGATCATAAACCTTAAGGAAACTGGATGAATGATCGTTAGCAAAATGATGGCACAAAAATGTCACCGACATGTAGGAGAAACTAAAACAAAACAAGTGAAGTAATTTAAATATCTGGAAAGTGTTCTGACAGAGGAATGAAAGTGCAACACTGAGATCCTAAGATGCACTGGCATTGACAAGGATGCATTTCAAAAGCTAACAAGAGTACCGAGAGATAGAAGGATATCATTTGTAGCAAAGAAAAGAGTGGTAGACTGTTGTATGATATATGTCCTAATATATGCACCCGGAGAGATTGCAAATGAGAAGAAATCTCATCTTTAGCATCAGTAAAAGACAGCTAAGGTTTCTGGAGCATGTAATGGGAGAGGAAGGTTTCGAGAATATAATACTTACAGGATGAATGGAGAAAAATAGAGAATGCATCGCGTGTCATATTTAATGTGCTTGAGCAAAGATATCACGCAGCGGGGTTTAGGAAGAGATATCAAGAGGAAAAATATTAAGAGCTTCAATGGAAAGGTCAAAGTGAAAGAACATCATCGCTCGCACTCCCACTATCTCTCTCTCTCTCTCTCTCTCTCTCTCTTTATATATATATATATATATATATATATATATATATATGTACATTAAATATCTCCAGTTATTTTTCAACACCTAATTTTAAATATTTAAATTGAAATTTTAAAAATAAATAAATTATTTTCAAGCCTTAAAATTAGCTTTAATTTGGAGTTAAGAAATTAAATTTAGTAATTCTAGTTAGCAAAATACCCTGCTGTATTTTAAACCGAAAATATATTGATCGGAATCAAAAATTTTCTAAATTTAAAAATAAGTTTTTAAAATTTTATGTTTTCCGCCATTTATCACCATTGTAAACAGAAGCCAATTCTCAGTTTTAAAAAATCTTACAAAAATAAAATACACCTCGCTGACACATTATTGTCTTCACATTATCGAATTTAAAATTACTTCAAATTAACTTGAAACTAGAATTACATGCTTACTGCCTGAAATGTTTCAAAAAGCATGTCTTAATTGCGGTAGTCTTGTTATCACAGCTGTCTTCAACTTATCAGCAGCCGACAATAGATGACTTACAGTATCCGGCCAAAAGTATGGAAGACGAATCATATTCATACAAATCTTTTTTTTATTTTTAACTATGTTAAAATTAAACATTTAACAGAGTTTTCAGCAATTATCCAATATTTTATGGAATTTTAGTTTAACTTATTAAGCTTAAGTTTGAAGATGTATTTTGAAAAATGAAAATTAAAATAATATAAAACTTTCTCATAAAAAGTTTTACAATTTAATAATAGAATGAAAATAAAGGTAGAGGTAACTCAATAATTTATGAACAGTTATGGCATTTATTAATTTTTATTTTTTATATCTATTTTTCATATTCTTTTTAGGTACCTCCACAAATTGTGAATTTCACATTTATTTTTTATTTAAAAATATTAGAAAATTTGGAATTAAAATGTAAATTTGCTTTAAGGAAAATTTGGAATTAAAATGTAAATTTGCTTTAAGGAACGACTTGCAAAACAGGCTGTGGAATTTTATGAAAGTTTTGAAGAGACTTGATTCAGAAGTGCGGCTTCTGTTGTTTTCTATGTAAGGGGAATAATCAAAAACTATTGTTAACTTCTAAAATAAATGCGACCCCTATAGAAACTTGGTATGACCCCTATGGAATAGCGTACTTAAATGAACATATTTATTTATACACAAAAAACATTTTTTTAATTATTCTAAAAATACAATTGGTGAACGATTTTTATAAAATTTTCCAATTTTTTATAGGCAATATAATCAATTCTTAAAAGCCCTTTGAAAGATTTTTTAAAAATATTTTCAAAATTTTATGAATTATTATAATAATAAAAAAATGAAAACATTTCTTTTCAAATTTTATTACTTATCGAACTTTTTTTCTTCAGACTTTAATGTCCTTGATAATTATTATTTATTTCAGCAATTAAAAGCTTTTCAAATTAAATTAGATAAGAATTTTATTGCATTTCATATTTTACGCTTCAGATAGTGCCGAAAAATTTAAAATAAAAAAATAGATGATTTATTTTTACCGATGAGTCTTACGTTTAACTAATAAAAAATAATTTATAGCGAGTTCAAATTTATTAAAATTTCATAGATTTTCGTAGAGAAAAAGATTTTTACAAAGATTTTTAAAAAATAATAATTTCACAAATAATGTCATTAATTTGTAAATTTGTAAAAGTTTCATTAAAATCCGACAATTATTTGATTTTTGAGAGAGTTTCCAAATTAATGTTTGTCACCGAAAAATGTGAGTTACGGAAAATCACATAATCGAGTGTAAACAGTCGTAACATTTTCTGCAACACTAACTCAAATAAAAAAAAAATTGAACATCTTAAAAGGCATTAAAAAACTTTAAAAAAATAAATAAAAATTACTTTGATCGTTGTTCTAAATAATATTATAAAATTTATGATGGAAAAATTTCATTTTATTAATTATTGAGTCTTTTTCATTCATACAATGCTGTTATTTTCTTTCGATTAAATGGAGGTACCAAATATCTGTATATATATATATATATATATATATATATATATATATATATATATATATGTTATGTATATATAAAACACTTACACAAAAATTGGAAGCGAAAGTGAATATTCCAATTTTTTAAATCCGGATAATTAATATAATGTGCGTGCTTTGTGTGCATATCTCTGTGTGTGCGCGTGTCTGTGAGTATATGAATCTACGTATATTTTTTATAATATATATATATATATATATATATATATATATGCGTGTGCGTGTGTCTATATATATATTATATATACTTATATATATATGTATACAAGAAAATTCGCTTTAAGTTATGCAATGTTTAAGGGATAATGCGCTCAGTATCATAGATAACAAGTATGTACTGTTTTCTTTTGCTATTGGTCTGTTTCCCATACATACATACATACATACATACACAACATATATATATATGTTTGTCGAGAATGTGAGAACACGTCACATTTATCCATAATTATAATATGCATACATTTCCGATTAGAGTATACTTCAAAGTATATCTTTAAAAGAACATTTTAAATTACTTAATTCATTTTTTCAGTTTGTCATCTCTAAGAGACGGAAGTTTATATGATTCATTCTAGATATTTAATGTTTTTTTTTTAAATTAACGTAAATTCGAAAATGCTACGTAAGCAACAAAATATACCTGCTGTGTGCGGTGATAGTGATTTACCTGACAGAATTGTATGGAAGTGTTTTTCTAAGTTTCCATTTGATCGTTGTAGGATTATTGATGTAGATACTAATTAAGAATAATCAGTATTACAGAGCGTCGGCATTGGCAAAAACAGTAATATGTGTTTATTATATAATCGTTTTATATAATCAAAAGTTTTTCCATGAAAATAAAATGGAAAATCAAATGAAAGAGAATAACCCCATAAAATATCAATATAAAAATTTGCAATTCATACATAGAGAAAAGAGAAACAAGAAACAGTCCTAAAAAATAAACTTTTAAACAAGAAAAACCAATTAATCGATAAAACAAGCACTAAAAATACTTAATTTACAATCAAATGCACTAATTAAAATAAACATATAAAAATAAATAAATATATAAAACTCCCAACTAAGAAATGATAAAATAAAAAAAAATGAGCATATACGTATATGCATGTATATGTATACATATTTATATGTATACGTGTCTACATAAATGCTTATACATGCTTATACGCGTGTGTATGTGAGCGCGTTTGTGAGATCGTACGTATGTTAAAAAACGTTGACAATTTTATTAAAAATATGGCAAAATAGAATAAAATTCCGGAGACAAAATAGAGTAAAGTAAGAAAGAAATAGAGTAAAAAGAAGAAAAATATAAAAAGAGACTAAAAAAGTCTAACAGCTAGCACCCGGCAATGTCGTTCGTTGTAGGCTGTGTCAATGAGATCGGGTACCACCCATTGGCGTGTGCAGACTCGAGTCAGACGCCTAGCCGATTATACAAATAAACAAATTCTAAACACTGTAAAAGGGAAAACATTTGGTAAATGCCTCTAATGATTCAAAGATGAATTTGGCTACGAAATTCTGCTGTCTGAATGCTGAAGGTAACATTAATCAGTAGTATCGCCAACAGAATCTGAATCACAGTTATGCACCTCAGTGATCAAAATAAGAAAGATAGGTTTAAAATTCCTAATAACAGCCTTTTAATCACACCATTTCATCAAAGATATACCCTACAAATCGAGCGCTTTCATAGAAAGTCTTTTTGATTTAAATGCCTACGAGTTACCACGATTGTCAGCAATTTGTGATTAGCACATTCTTTCAAATATATATATATATATATATATATATATATATATATATATGTGTGTGTGTGTGTCTGTGTGTGATAAGTGTATGTATATAATTATAAATATCAATATATATATATATATATAAATATGTAATTTGTTATATATCTTATATTGTTTACATATTATATATGCGTGGTACTTATTTAAAAGCACTCAATATCAGTGATAGAGCAAACATATTCATATAGATAGGTGTGAGTTTGTAACCCTGGGTTTCATGCTTTTGCGATCGTCAGACAAACTGTTTGTCTGACGATCGCAAAAGCGTGAAACCCAGGGTTACAAACTCACACCTATCTATCTATCTATCTATCTATCTATCTATCTATCTATCTATTATTAGTAGTAGTAGTCGTAGTTACAAATGGAAATATACTACTTTGAATATTCGCAATACATAAGTAGAGCCAAAATATATGGTAAGTATTATTATTATTTTTTTAAAAAAGGGCGTACTGCAACTTGATAGCTATAAAGTTTCAGTGTTAAAACAATTTCATCAGGCAGTAAAACCCAAATTGTGTTTTAACATAATAAATTTATAGCTATGTCAAACTGGAAAAAAAGCATTTAATATTGTTTGGTATTCAAGGCGAAAGCGCCATTTGAAACGACTGCTAATCTGAGGCTAGTGCAGATAATTAGGAAAGAGTTGGATGAGTCTATCCCTGATTACGAAGATGATTGGAGAGATAAATAGTTATGGAGATTATATGTATCCATTCATTTTTCCAAGAAGATTTATACTATACATTGATGCCTACATCAAGTACCTTGGGAAATAGTCCTACACCATAGATCAATAATGTGTCTGCTAGAAAACTCTACCTCTAGCAACAGCACCATGCAAAAAAGCAAGAGAACTCAATAATACTGTCAAATTCTGCGATCAGATCAGCTGTTATATCTGGTCACCTATCTATCGAACTGCAGCCTCATTGATTACTATGTGTGCAGTGCAGTTAAGCAACGACCAACAAAACATTTGCAACCCCGAATGTGAAATAAAAGCAAGGATTATTGCAACATACACCAACTTAAAAAAAGAAACAGCCTAGAAAAGTTCTCGACAATTCCGAAAACCGTGCTTAAATTCAATTGCGATTTTTTTAAATAAATTTACTGTTTAGTATTTTCAGAAATGTTTTTATAATTTCGGCAGATATATCCATTAAAATAAGATGCCAGTGTTAGTTTCACTTGAGTAATTTGAACATCAAAGTATCCACTGCCCCACTAAAGCAAAATTTTCAATACTCAACGAAAATATAGTGTTCGCCTCGAATACCAAACAGTAGTGAATGCTTTTTTTTCCAATTGTCTGGTGGAGGAAATTACATCATGGTGATCTATTTCTGGCAAAGGCCGCCCAACCGAGACTAATATACTGTGTAGTCAACGAAATAAAATAAAAACAACGCGCATACAAAAATTAAAAAAAATATAATTTGGCAAGAATTAAACTATGGCAATCGGCTCGGAACGATAAATCGAGGAACCGATTTCGAATTCCAGTTGAATGCCGTTACACGTAAATAGATTGGGAAAGGCATTAATCAGTCCCTTCTCTCCATTTTTTGGGTTAGATAACAGGATAGATCGTGTTCTGTATCCTTGGCTGGAAAGCAGTCTACCGCAGAATAAAATGGCAACCTACTGCAAAATAATCTTCTGTCTAGTCAGTCATGTGTCTTTCGAGACATAATTGCTCAAGGATATATCATCAATCGTACTTAACTGAGTGAATCGAATATGGAACAAACAAAACTAAGTGTGTACATAATTTTGCTTTCAAATAATTCTTATACTAAAGATACATGAGAGTTTTAAATCTTTCGGTGTTCAATAGAGTCAGAAATTCAGTCAAGACGCATTCTGTTCTGATACGACCTGGTATATAAAACAAATCCAAAATGACCTGTCTGGTTATATGTTTTATATCTTATTCCATGAATCCGGATATGACTGGGAGTGTATCACTTGCTTATTACGGTGAAAACATACGAGTATTAAAGATCCGCCGTTCTCCGCTAAGCAGTTCACGGAGGTTGTATAGTGAAGACATACCAACAAATGGACTCGTCCACACATTTATAATATGGCTACCAACACTGAGTAGGAGTCATTGAGTAGTAGACTTGCCTCTGCTACTGTTGACACTGTCAGCACTCTGCCTTCGGTAGAGGGCGCTCTCTGCTTCCGAGCAGAGAGCACAAACCCAGTTGTGGTTCCGCCGGAGGGTAGAACCACAACTCGGTAAAAATAGACTGACATATTTTTGGCCCGGCTATATGGCCGGGAATACCCACATTAAAATGACCATGTGTCATATCTGGCCTTGCGTGGGAAGGCTAGTGAATATAGTCATTGAGTAGTAGACTTGCCTCTGCTACTGTTGACACTGTCAGCACTCTGCCTTCGGTAGAGGGCGCTCTCTGCTTCCGAGCAGAGAGCACAAACGCAGTCGTGGTTCCGCCGGAGGGCAGAACCACGACTCGGTAAAAATAGACAGACATATTTTTGGCCCGGCTATATGGCCGGGAACTCCCACTTTAAAATGACCATGTGTCACATCCGGCCTTTTGTGGGGAGGCTAGTGAATATAGTCATTGAGTAGTGGCTTTTTTTAATTCTTGTACACAAGGTAGCACTTGGAATTTTTTACGTGGAGTTTTTGTTACCTGTGAGTGCGTCATTTTGTTGGCATTTTTTTATTTGTCTTTTTTGCTGGTCTGTTTTGTTTCTGGATTTTTTAGAAAGAATTTTTTGTATTGTGGGCGGGGGGCAATCTCAGTTGTGACTTCGTCTCCCCGGCCGTCTGCTTCAGGAGTGCTCGCCGGGAGATCCCGTGCCATCTGAGGTGTTCTTCTTGGCGCGGGGGAGGGGGCTGAAAGGCTGGCGGGAGCATCTCTGCGGATGGGGGAAGCTTACAGACTGGGTGCATGGGCGCGTCACGCGCCCACGTGGTGATCCGCGGAGTGCCACTGGAGGTTGGCTACGACCATGTGGGAGCCTTTTTGAAAGAGTTTGGCACAGTCGAGGAGGTGAGCGGAGTGGTCAGCGGTGCTGGGGTTGATGCTGAGGACGTTACTACCTGTGTCGTTGTGGACGGGGCGTCCTCATGTGTGCCCGGCGTCCTCATGTGTGGCGGTGGAGAGCTGTTTGTCGCCGTGGAGCGCGTAGGCCGCCTGGTTGGTTTTGCGGGATGGCGGGCCATTTTGCCAAAATGTGCCCCTCAAAAAACAAGATGCCGAAAAGTAAATACCAGCAACACCGGTGACACCGGAAACTCCGCCGGTGACAAGTTACATAACAGGTTGATAATATTACCTTAATATATATGGCAACGTAAATCAAAGGATATGAAGTGTATCTTTAATTTCAGAATATGAATATCTTATGCGCCTTTTGGTTACTGTCACGACCCGTTCCTATTCTGATGATTCACTTCGCATTGATGTGAGATTCAGGACCGGTGCATACTACTCATGAATCCTCGAACGGAGGAGTTGGATCCCTGATTGATGCTTAGTGACATTTTAACCAATATTTATATACGTTAACATTTAAATTAAGCACAACTGGCTTTTAAATGTTTATTCTAGGGTTTTTATGCGCCAAAATTTGTGAATATTTTTGTACGTGTTAAGTCTGGCATAAAAAAATATGAAATTCCCTTTCTGCATTCATAATATCGAAAATCCGATATCGAAAATCCGATGATTATTTAACTTTTAAACAAGTTAATGTTTCAATTTTGAAATAACTACAAACACTTTGTTGTATTTTAAATTGTAATTATTTATTATGATACGTTGTTAAGTTGTATTTATATTAAATTTGTATAGTCGAATTGTTCCTCTATATTGCATAAAATACATTATAGTACATTAATATGTTTGAGTAACATTCTTACTTTGAAAGCTACCTTATGAAAATTGAGCTGTAGTAGAATGGAGAGTCCCGTATCATTTATTCTGGTGGAATTAGGTATCACAGATCCGGACACGATGAGGGTTTTAGATGAAAGTAGAATTGATAATCTGTACTCTTATATTACGTCAAGGGAGAGTGACACAAACCATACGATTAACTTAAGAAACCTTTCACATTTTGGCCTATCAGTATACACCGCACAGATATAAACAAACATACACACAAACACACACACCTATATATATATATATATATATATATATATATATATATATTGGTAATAGAAGTAAAAGTTTGTAATTTAGCTAATTGATGTTATCCTCAGCTCTCGAATTTCGTAGGCAGACCTGTCCATCAACTTTTCAGGGATGTCATTAACTTATTTCTCATATTTTTTCGATTTTTTGCCTTATACACAAATCATTGCTGCAAATACAATATTAGTCTTTTAAATATATATAATTGTTCACAGAGAATTTCAATATATATATATATGTTTTGAGTAACGAATACTGAAATATCTATCCTCTTATCTTGAATGTATGGCAGTAGTTGCTGGAAGTTCTATCAGATAAAGAATATACTTAAAGCAAAAGGAATGTGATTCTACAGACTGAAGTTGAGGATTTTGGTTTTTAATATGTACGTTTCATTGACAAAAGACTTTTAGTATATGCGTAGGTTTGTGTGGGTATGCATGCGTGCGTTCAAGCATATGCGGCCATGTGGTCCCTGTGAATATTTGCAAACGTGAAGAATGTCTTACTCATTTGCTAATTTCGTCGATGTTTTTACTTTATTTTATATAACTCTCATTATTTGATATATATATTATTTTTTATATGATAATATTATTTTATTTTATGATTGTATTATTTTATTTTACACTTTTAATACATATATATATGAAAACATACATATACATACACACATGTATATATATATAGATGCGTGATAAATTAAAAAAAAAAGGTCATTTTTCTTGCTGCTGTTACGGTGTAAACATAGCCGCACCGCTAGCAGTGTGCGCCAAAGAAGAACAAAGAGGAGCGATCCGATTTATCTAGTCGGATCCTCTTTCATGGACTGAAATTCATTTGAGTAAGAGTTTATAAATTTCACCAGAAAGCACCACTAGCTGATCGGTCAATAAGTGCAAAAATGTTACCTTGTAATAAAACGCTAATATTACTATTACCATTACAGTTATTTAACGATATTATTATACGATTTGATATTCAGGTTCGACATACATGATTGGTACACAGACATCGTTTTAGTCGTTATTCCTTCTAACCTACTTAAGTTGTCCTACTGGGTAAACTTGGTGAAATTTCAAAAAGAATAGTTGATTCAACGAACTAATAAAAAATTGTTTTAATCAGCCTTCATTTTTATTCTGTTGTAGTTAAAAGATCTCGATTTTTAATAGTTGTTTGTTCAATAATTGGAACCAGTTGCATGAAACTAAATTTGAATAAAAATGAAGATCATAATTGATGAACCAACTAAGCATGGAAAACAGATGGAGAATTATCTACTCGTGTGTATTTAATAACGTGTTCGGTTTGGTCAGCATAACAATAAAGAAGAGCATGATAAAATGAACTCTCTGATGATACAACGGGGTATGAGAGCACCTCGAAAAGTCTAGATGACCAGAGATTTGCAGCTGATGTCTTCTTTGTCATATCTCTAACATCTTAGTCGGGAAATTACTGGTTATTATATTAAATATCTCGACAAATAAAATAATTACTTTTCAACATTAGCGATCGGACCTTGAACTATCACCAATACAATGAATTGATGTTTCCTCGGGTAAGTTCTGTGTCTTTATACGGCACTTAAAATCCAACTAGACATCAAATGGAGCTCGTACATACAATCCATTACTAAAGGTTCCCTGTTCAACTCTAGAAACTCAACTGACAATCCCTGCTATCCTCTTACTTTACAATAACCATATCGGGTCCAAAATAACGTACTGTTCATATATATAATTAAGAGCTACCCAGGTTTTAATTTCAATTTCGATAGAATCCTAAAACCGTATCATTGTAAGGGGCACATTATTTTCAATCCTACAGTCCTCTTCGAGTAGACGAAATGTTATAAGCTCGTCGCTGCTATTTTCAAAAAAACGTCCTCAGATGAGCCACAAAATCTAGTTAACTACACTACAGTTCTAACAATCACGGTTAAAACATGCCATGCTACGCACATTGTACGGAACCACCCTCATACCTTTCAATTGGTGAAATAAATTTCTATTCGAGCTGCTTCTGCCCACGAACTGATGCTGTATGGAATCTACTTGAAAAGTGGGTGCTTTCCATATCGCTAACATAATTGCCTGTTCAATCCAAGTTTTAACGATTATCTTTCCTATAAATCCTCATATGTAACACCCTATCTCGAGTGGCTCTCGCTTATTGTACAGGATGGGCAGGAATATAAAAAAGTAGAGATCGGGGATGATCTTATTTTCTCAATTATTTCATACTGAGAATAAAATCTTAAAAAAACATATAACAATTTCTAATTTTAAACTACAGTTTCACTAAATAGAAACATAAAACTTTTAATTACCTAATTTGCCTACTACTGTTTGTGATTCGCCTTTGTATTTAGTCTCTTGGGTAATTATTTTCTCTTCAATAAAGTAGAAATATCATATTGAAACATCTAACAGGGGTGTTGCTAGTAATTACTAGACATGTTTCTCGCCAATATCTATCTTATAGATCTATAAGTCTACCATCCGTCTTTGCATTGATTATTGCGTTCAAAGCTGCTCTGTCTATCCTTCTTTGTATTGAAAGATATTCTTAAAATGCAGTTAAGATATTGGTCCTCAACTGGCCCCAGTGTTTCAGTTTTCTTCATACTATCGGGCATTTTTAATAACTATTCCATGTTAATTGCTGAATAGTACTTCCATTTTATGAATTTAATCGCAGTTCTAGACGGGTGGTAAAGTCTTTAGTGCTCCTGCTCTATATCTCGAGATAAAATCCAATGAAGATTCGGCAATATTATTAGATCTCACCTGTCATTTCAGTTGTAAACCTTTTGCGACTATCGTATCGTTGCTTCCCTATGACCTTTCTACAAATATTTTAATGAAAATTAGCTGTAATTTCCGTTAAGATACTTAGACTTTATGAATGTAAGCGAAGTACAAGGGAGGTGTCAACGTCTTCTCGCTTTATGTTTGAAAGTGAGTTCTAGGCTAACAATTTCTTCTCTAGCCCTTCTTGCCTGTAGAATTGTACCCCAACTTTAACGAAGTCAGACTAGAATTCCAGATAAATTTTATATTAAAATAAATAAATTCAATATCGATCGTTATCGTATGTCTACTTAATTGCTCTTCTCTTTAAATTTTTTTCTCATATTTTCTCACACTAGGTAAACGCTTGCAACTAGTGATTTTATTGCCTTGTTTTGTGTGAAGTGAATTTTTAAAAATGTGTTGCCTGGGTATAATTTTCCGGTGACTTTCCATGACGTTCAATAAGTGAGACATATCGGGTTTTGTGAGTTCTTCATCATGTACCGTGCACATGAAATGAGGTTTAATTCTGATCTGGGTAGTCAATGCTATAGCATCGTGAAATTTGCTGTTTCCTCAACGAATTTACTACATTTCTCCAATAGATGGACAATGTTATATTGTTTGAAAACCGATTACAACCCGGCAAAATTAAGAACAAATATATATTAAAATGGTCAGAAGACGCATTTGTTTCGTTGAGAGTGTCAAAATGAGGAGTTCAGAGAGAATCAGCGAGACGGAAATAATTTTTTTCTCTTTTAACAATGCTAGATCCATAATATATTCTAATTTAATTTACTTCAATTAAATTCCATCTAGTCGGCCCGAAAAACTCAGTAAAGCTATCTATTAATCGACATTTACATTCTACACTTCAGTTGCAAACGTCTGTTGACCAAATGAGGCGCAGTAACCAGACCGTTTACTCAAATAATGGTTCTTGTCTGGCTTAGTAAATTTGTAACGACAAGGAATGCTGTTTACCCCACAAAGTGCAATGGTTGAACAAGTGCGCTTTATCAGCAGTCCCTTACGATGGGATATGATTCCCTTTAATGACTGTCTTTGTTGTGTGCGTGATTATAATCATTGTTTATCGATTCCAGTACTTATTTTGCTTCACTTGCTGTTATCTGCATTTTCGCATGTCGTTGATCACGGTACCAAATTTTCTTGATATATCTTTGTTCATCAGGCTCAAGAAAACAAAACAAAACAAAACAAAGCAAAAAAAAAAAGCAACAAAGAAAAACATGATCTTGACATATAGGAGCTAAAGTACCGTACATGAAAGATCTGATACACCGTTCTCACCGCTAACAATTACGAAATAATTTCTTGTTACGATGGGTGCAACAGCTACACTATCTTTTAAATAATTATATATCACAAACGTGATTTGGCGTAATCACTATATAAAAGCAGCATTAAATAGCATTCTTTTTGTTTTAGATGTTTTCTTTCTACACACGCGCTAACAATTATATATATATATATATATATATATATATATATATATATATATATATATATATATATAAGGTCTTGACGATAACCGACATCCGGCAACAATACCTCTGATTAAGAGGTCTTGAGAAGTGTGGAAATCATCTCTTAATTGCTGTTGTTCCCAGATCCACCCTAACCAGGTGTGACAATACATGTTAAGGTTCAAGGTAAGGCCAAATATTTAACTCTAAAACTAGGGTCAAAACATTATGAAATTATTAAGAAAAAAATTATAGCAAAATTACAAGCATTATTTTTATAAAATAATTGTGCCTGTAATATATGTCTTTTGACAAAAGACTCTTTACAAAACGATGTCAATGAAACCAAACCTAGAAAATAGATTTCTTACAAAGACTACATATATTATTTACACGAAACCATTCTAAAATTCGTGTCTGAATTGAATGACGCACTGAGATTTATATGACGTAAGACAAACCAAAACATATATATATATATATATATATATATATAAGGCGCTCATAACTGTCAGTGCTGTTTTCATCGAAGTAATAATAAAGTAATATCAAAATAAACAAGAATGAGGAGATAGCTTGATTATTGTCAATATAGATTTTGTGTAATGTTAATTAATGGATTAGGCAACATATATTTTTTTATTAAGAATACATTTTCCATGAATACTTCTTCATTCGCAAAAAAATGATGTTTAATATTTTCATTTTAGAAATATTTAAAAAAGTTTAGATGAACAATTTTAGCAGAAGTTTTCCATTATATATATATATATATATATATATATATATATATATATATATGAGTGTGTGTGTGTGTGTGTGTGTATATGTGTGGATTTAAAAGTTTGCGTGATAATTGTGTACATTATTTTAATACAATTTTAAACGAAAATGTATTTTGTTTTATCTTTCTCACGCTGAATTACATTAACGATTTTTAAATAGACACATTTGTACATTTATCCATCATTCTTTCATATAGATATTCTATTTCAAAAATGAAATCGCCCATCAATTGTTATTTGTATACATTTTGTGAAGTTTTGTACTATCATGAGACCGTCGTCTCTGAATAGCCCTATGTCTTGTGTTTTTATGTCTTGGTGTGCAGTGAGATTATATAGTGTAAATAATTCCACACATTTTAAGCAGACAAAATAAGAAAACTTATCCACAGAGAATTTAAAGGCTTAAACCTAAAAGTAATATTTAACACACATTTAAATGTAGTAAACTTCTTCGATGTAACACTAGATTTAGTTAACAATAATTACCAACCATACATAAAACCCAATGAATACCCGCTATATATCCACCCAAAGTCAAACCCACCCCTAGTATAATTAAACATATACCCTCCTTCATAGAATATAGAATTAGTAAATCTTGTCCAGTGAAGAAATATTTAACAAACACGAACGTCTCTAAAATGAGTTTTTAAAACACAAACGTCTCTACATAAAAGCGGCTACAAAAACCAAGACATCTAATACATAGCAAACTATAACCATAAAAAGAGAAATAGAAATAGAAAAATCATTTGGTTCACAGCTCCTTTCAACCAAATGATAAACACCAAGATAGGATAAAATTCCTGAACCTAATCAAAAAACATTTCCCCACAAATAACCCTCTTAGTAAAATCTTCAACAAAAATGCACTTAAACTAAGCTACAGTTGCACAAACGACCTAAAATAAATTATAACAAACGATAACAAATATATCCTAAATCAACACGCAGATCAGAATACAGCCGACTACCAAGATACAATAAAAGACAACAATAAAAGCATGTGTAAGTGCAGAAACCCTAGCAGCTGCCCACTACAAAATAAATGTTAAAATAAACTCAATAATCTATTAATGCAACATAACATCAATTCAATATCCAACTATAAATAAAGTGTATATCGGATCAACTAAGAACACTTTTAAGCAGCGATGGTACATGCACTTAACTTCATTCAAAAACAACTTATACTGAAACAAAACATCCCTTTCTACATACTTTTGGAAGATAAAGGATTCAAAACAGAAACCCAAAGTAAAATGGAAAATCCTAGAAAAAAACTAGAACTTGCAACTCACTTGACGACATCTGCCCTTGATGTTTAAGGGAAAAGCTGCACATTCTAAAGTACCCCAACAGTAGCGAAATATTAAACCGTAGGGACGAATTAGCAGTATTATGCAAACATCGCAAATATTTCTCGTTAAAATTTAAATAAACAACAAAGCAGCCCACCCACACGACCCCCCAAAAATGCAATAAATACACATAATCAACCCTATTAATAAATTAAACAAAAATGTAGAAATAAAAGACAACAAACACCACACCACACCAACAATAAGTCCAGCTACCTGTAAATGGTAGAAAAATAAAAGAAAATATCGACACTGCAAAAAACAAAAAAACGATATATCCCAATACAAAATAACCAAAACTAAACGATAAAGTGACCAGCCCAAAACAAAACAACACATACCCTCCCCTAAACCAAATTGCAGAACCTTAAAAACCATAAAAGAATCGACTAAACCATCCAAAGATCACACACCACCCATATCATTAACAAAGACGCCACCGCTACTACATCTAGACAAGATAAATAGGGAAACCTGTCCTGAACTAAGCCACCTCCCACCAAACACATAACTCTAAGATTTAAATAAGGTCAACAGAATCCAAATAAGCTCCCAACCCCACTTTCACGTAAAGAAGCATATTCACCACAAATACACGTTTTTTTTTTTCATCAGGTAATTTTCATTCCAACTTCTTCACCCGAAGAGAGTCAACCAAAAAACAAGGTTAGCTTCGAAACGCGAAAACATTTGTGTAATCATACTATGAATTTATAAACCATTGTAACAGCTATTACAATACTATATATATATATATATATATATATATATGTGTGTGTGTGTGTGTGTGTGTGTGTGTGTGTGTGTGTGTGTGTGTGTGTGTGTGTGTGTGTGTGTGAGTAAAATGTTAATCACACTATAAATTAGGTGCAAATAACTTTATGAATTCACAATTATGCCTACTATATATACATAGTCAAGCCAATACACAAGACATGGATTGAAGCTTGCGTTCACGTATTAAATGTACTAATGCCGCTATATATATGTGTGTGTGTGATTCTAAACACATCTTCAAACAAAGTGCATTTCAGTCTTTCTCTAAACTCGAATGTTAACTTTCTGTATATTCGGTGCTCTTCAAATGCTGAATCTCAATTTCTGTTGTCGACAATGACATTTATATTTAGTGTTGGCATCATTGACATCTGTATCGGAAAATCTCCGTTCTCGGGATCAATGACAAACTGAATGATGCGAATCATTGATTGAAAATCACAGAATCGTTGATATTCAGCATTCAACCTGTCACTAGCACTGAGAAATTTGATTCAATTTGAAATGTATCAAGAGACACTATTTATTTCAAACGCTGTGTCTACTATGGAACCAGGGCATCAGCATGTAATGAAATCTTCCCTTGCTTCCAATGGTTAGCCTTCCTTTTACTCTTTACTGTATTATTATTATTATTATTATTATTATTATTATTATTATTATTATTTCTATTTCCATTGATTCTTCTTGATTATTCATTTTCTTCTGAGACCTAAAGACAGAAATGTCATCTTGACATTTACCACTAAGCATTCGCATTAAAATAAGAAAAATAGACAAATTTGATATAAATAAATCTCTTTTGAGTTGTATTTCTGAGTGCTATTTTTTATTTCTTTAATACCTTACCTACCAGAATTCTCTTCAGTAAGTCTATTGGAACGTTTTCTAGTCAATATGAGGGCTCCAACTAAAACTGGAATTATTGCTGTCCACATATTTGATATTTCTATATCAAGATTCTTGTAGTTTAATATTTTTTTGAGATCATTAGAGATGAATTACTACTATGTCCATAGGAATGAGCATTCTGTTATTGTGGTCTCTGATTCTGATGTCTGGGTGATTAGATTTGATGCGGTTCCAAGTGATAACTTTTCCCGCTTTGATATTCGTCCGCTTTATGTGAGCGATTTTCTAGTTTAAGATGTTGAAATTGTATTGCATCACAAGAACAGCCAATTTCTTTTTTCATGGCTTATATTCTTTTTTATGAATTCAACTTGCTTTTAAACACCAGGCGCAGACGCCTTTTGTATTTATTTCTTAATTTCTCTTTCATTTTGTATGATGTATTCTATCTCTTCGCTGGCTACTAGGTATTTATAGGATCATTCTTGTTCCATAGAATAATCTTTGTACTGCAGCCACTTCCCCATCGTCGAAAGGTGGCTTCCCTTTGTCTGTTCTATAAATACTTTCATGGCTTCTGCTCGGACGAGCTTAAGTCACTGATGCCTCTTCAACAGGTGTTTACTCGTGCAACCAGATTGGCAACTGGGTCCCACCCATTCACAGTCAGGTTAACCAAATGCAGACGACAATTCTACTCCTGCAGCTTCTGCTCTCGCACTTCCCGCCTGTGGAACTCGTTCCCGTATTCTTGCTTTCCTGACGGCTACAACCTCCAGAAATTTAAATGCAAAGTCAATACTCATCTACTAAACACTGGACTCTAGCTCTCCCCACCCCTGTATAACCTTCCCTTTCTCTCTACCTATGTATCTGTCATCGCACCTGCTTTCTATTGTTCCTTTCTAACTAGTTTGTACTCCTCACTCTTTTCTAATTAATCTTTTTACATTTATGTAACCACCTGCACATCAGTGGCGTTTCCGCCTTGCTCGGGGTGAAATGATTAAAAAATATATATATATGTAGTTCTGCTGAATGCATTTCTCTAATTTTCATTGATGCCTTTGGCAGTTTAATATCATCCATGTATAATAGGAGATTAAACACTTTCTTCTTTACTTTGTATCCTTAGTTGTTACTCTTTAATTACTGGGAAGGTGGGTAAAGAACAGACAGAACAGAATGAGCGAGATGGTGTTCCCATTAAATATTTCTCGTTGGATATTTCAACAATTGGAAGTGGCAGCACATTTAGTGTGATTTAAGTATCATGTGCTTTCCTATAAATCTAGGCGATATGTAAGGACATTTACTGCCACAGTATATTTCCAATTTAATACACATCGAAAGCCATAAAGATCCAAGAGAATGGTACATTATCAAAGCTTTACGACAACCTCTCCAAGCTTATCATTCGTGAAGGTATGCTTTAGGAGAAAGAATTTATAAATTTCAGACGACAGTAATATTTGCTCGGTTGATGAATATTTCCTCATCATTAAACAGTTAATATTACTGGTAAAATTACATCATCAGTAATATCGTTATGAAATATAGATTTCATATTAGAAAAATCTTCTATGTTAGTTACTCAATCTAGGGCAGAAAATCATACTTCAGGATTCTTTACAAATTGCATAATAATTTAAAAGTCATTTGTCATAAATTGCACTATTAACAGTATTATGAGTGTGAAATTCCCGGATGTGTAAGTAGTATAGGTATTATCAACGCAGAAGTGGAATTGTCATATCGAATAAGATTTAGTGCCTAATTCTATGCTTTATATTTTGCGCCTATACCCTTGAGAAATGTACGAATATTTCTCTTCTTTTTCATGAAGAGCTGGCTTTTTCAAATTAACAAAAAACAAAATTGGGCACATGGAAGCCATGATAAAATATATTTGCTAGAAGAACCTGTCTAGACGTCTATCTTCTAACATAATCTAGTCTCTTTTTTATAACTCCATCTCACAATGTTGTTCCTTATTTCTTTCTTTTACTTTCGTTTTAAGTGAACTTTCGGTGTATAAATTTCTTTATGAACTTTCCATCATAAACGGTCGCTGGTGAAGCGAATTTACATTGCAGAAATGCTTATACGACACATGTAATTTTTGGTAGACACACACACACACACACACACACACACACACACACACACACACACACACACACACACATATATATATATATATATATATATATATATATATAGTATATTTATATATATATATATATATATATATTATCCTAGGTCTATCTATAACAAATATTTAACTTTTAAATTAAATTTTTAGCTTTTAATACTCTACTTCAAATTTACGTTTTACACTAAATCATATTAAAATATCAAGTTTGAAAAAATATCATCCCTGCACTAAAATATATAAATACTATCTCATAAAGCGGGAACCAAAAATACAAATCCCGTAATAATCAGTTTATTGAAAACAACTGATGATCGCATAAATCAGAAAACTCCGAGTCATTCTGACCGCCTGCAGTATCTCTCTCACTGGCGTGACGTGACTTCCCTGTGCCTCTTCTATAAATACTTTCATGGCTTCTGCTCTGACGAACTTAAATCACTGGTGCCCCTTAGATATGAATTTGCATGAGATACTAGATTCGAAAATAGGTCCCACCCTTTTACAGTGAAACCGATGAAATGTAACCTCAATTTCTACTTCAACAGCTTCTTTCCTCGCACTTCCCGCCTGTGGAATTCCCTACCGCATGCTTGCTTCCCCGACGGATACAACTTCCAGGAGTTTAAAATGTAAGGTCAATAGACACCTCCTAACACACTAACTCACACCCACTCTCTCCAACTCTCTCCCTATGTACATCCTAAGTCGTCTATTACCCTCCTTCTGACATTTCTCATACCCAATACCTCTATGTAACCCCCTGCACTATCGTGGCAGTGGAATGCCTTGCTTGGGGTGACACGATTAAAAAAAAAATATCTCTATATATATATATATATTTGGGGGTGTGGGGATATCTACGAATATACGCATGGATATATACATAGATACACGCACTCACATATGTATTCATGGTGTTAATAAAACAGTATCTAGTATCTCATGCAAATTCATATCTAAGGGGCACCAGTGATTTAAGTTCGTCAGAGCAGAAGCCATGAAAGTATTTATAGAAGAGGCACAGGGAAGTCACGTCACGCCAGTGAGAGAGATACTGCAGGCGGTCAGCCAAGTCGGTATCAATCACATTACAGATTCTTCGCTGTATTTTGTCAAAAACCCCGAGGAGAATAGAATGGGCACCCAACCAGATGTGGCAGTAGTACTCAATACACGGGCGGATGGTGGATTTATATAATTGCAGGATAGATTCAGGCGGAAATCTATATATATATATATATATCCAAATGAATGAGAATGATGAAAATAATTTCAACGTTCAAAAAATTCGTTCATAACAATACTTAATATAAGAATAGATTAATGAATATTTATTATTAAAAACAACTAAAAAATTGTGCATTTTGTTACCACATTTAAAGAAAAATGTCTCATCCGGTAGTTTAGAGTGAGACATTGTCCTTTCAAATTCGAAACAAAATGTACATTTATGCAGTAGTTTGTAGTTTTCACATGTTATAACGTAACACACACACACACACACACATGCATGCATGTATGCATGTATGCCGCATTCACCCTAGTCGGGTTGAGCGGGCTTCCTCCCTGACGGAGCAAGTCTCATTGGAATTTTGTTTAAGGGCAGGGTCCCAAGTCCTACCCCGTTATTTAACCCATAACTGGAGGGAACGGACGGATTAATACCTTTCCCAAGGGTACTAGTGCGCAAGTGAGTGCAGTGTGCTCGACTGAAATTGGAACTCGGCTCACCGATTTCCCCCTCCAAGCCGACATCCACCGCACCACAACGCACATCCGTGAACGCTAACAGCACCTGGTATTCCCAAGTGGTCACCCACGTAAGTACTGACCAGGCTCAACTTCGGTGATCGAGCGGGAACCGGTGTATTCAACGTGACATGACCGTTATCACACACACACACACACACACACACACACACACACACACACACACACACACACATATATATATATATATATATATATATATATAATTTCATATCTTTTTAATTAGATTACCCCCAAGCAAGAATCAAGAATACTTAAATATATAGCAGTAGCACACAGACTATATGTAGAAAAATTTTCTAAGCATAGACGAATGGTTTTGGAAGTATTAGTACATTATTTTGAAATTTTGCCACAGATAATCTTGTTTCTCTTGTACTTAAGTAATAGCAATCGAGCAATAGCAAATTTAATCTATAAGATAGCATTCAAATTAGCATCTAAGTAGATTTTAGACAATTTGCCATCTAGATATTTCTAAATTTTCACCAGAATTTCGATTTTTCTAATATTTTTTTATTGTTGTTTGGAACTGTCTTTAGGATACAGCTGCAAGCTTCGGGTTACATAATTTGTTTTAATCATTTGACAAGATCCAGGGATGAATTCGGCTGTTCGTGTTATTAGATATTCATTGTGTGGTTTGATGTTACAGCAATATCCACTGGCATGTAATTATTTCTTTCTCATTGGATGCCGATTTTTGATATGAGATCTGGGTTATTGAAAAAATGCTGTTCCAGTTTTTAACATAGATTTCATCTTAGAAAGTATAGAATTCAAGGATATTGCAGAATTGCAATTAAGTATGCAGGCATATCGACGTTTCTACATTGTGACATTGCTCGCAAGCTCATCACGCTGGATCAATTATGACAGAATAGTTTGTTCGATAAACACTTGTCTTTCGGCGTTGTACCAGACCTGAAATTTGCTTAAAATCATGGTATCGCCCGAGCTCATTAGAAAAATAAAATTTGATTTATTAAAGGACCATGATGCGTAAAAGTTATTGGTTCTTTCATTTTTAAATTTCTAACAGAGAAACATACATAAATTGGTTGATTTTGCTTTGTAGCATATTAAACATTGTGTATTAATTATTTAATGCTGGATTTTAAATATTTTGACCATCATGCTATGGCTTCAACTAAACCAGTAAAATGTAAACTCCACTTCTACTCTACCAGCTTCTTTATTCACATTTTACGCCTTTGGAACTTCTTTCCGTGTACTTGCTTCCCTGATCGCTACAATCTCCAAAAATTTAAATGCCACATCTTTATCTCCTTGATTCTCATCTTTCTCGTATTCCTCCTTCGACGTCCCCTGCACATTAATTCTTGTATTTTTATCTTTATTTTCTATTTACTTTCATTGTGAGACTCTGCAAACCAGTGGCGGGCCCGCCTTATTTGGGTTGAAACGATTAATATATATATATATATGAGCTTAAGTCACTGATGCCTCCTCAACAGGTGTTTACCCGTGCAACCAACCAGATTGGCAACTGGGTCCCACCCATTCACAGTCAGGTTAGCCAAATGCAGACGACAATACTCCTGCAGCTTCCTCTCTCGCACTTCCCGCCTGTGGAACTCACTCCCGTATTCTTGCTTTCCTGACGGGTACAACCTCCAGAAATTTAAATGCAAAGTTAATACTCATCTACTAACCACTGGCCTCTAGCTCTCTTCCTTCCCCTGTATAACCTTCCCTTTCTCTCCACCTATGTATCTGTCATCGCAACTACTTTCTCAGCTTTCTATTGTTCCTTTCTAACTAGCTTGTACCCCTCACTCTTTTCTAATTAATCTTTTTACATTTATGTAACCCCCTGCACATCAGTGGCGTTTCTGCCTTTCTCGGGGTGAAATGATTAATATATATATATATGTCGGAATAATGACTTGATACTACAGAACAAAAATGCAAATACGAATAAACATAATAAAAATATTCGGACCTAGGATGCCTTTCGGCCAATGCTTCTTCAGGGACCAACCGTTGGCACAATTATAATTGCATTAGACTGAATAGCAAAGAATTCCAATTAATAATGCTGGAACATGTTTAAAACTACGATTATTATAGATACGTAAAATTAAGAAAATAAATAAATTTACGATTATTTTTTTTTTAGTTTTACGTATTTATAATGATCAAAATTTTAAATGTGTTCCAGCATTATTTTTGGGAATTATTTGCCTAGGTTCGGATATTATAAAAATATGAACCTAAAATTATGTTCATTCAGATCTATCTATCTCTTTAGAATATATATATATATATATATATATATATATATATATATATATATATATATATGCTTTCAACGGAAATGTATGCTTTCGACTATAGAGAAAATGTATTATTTGTCCCTTTTCTATAAAATATATTGGTATTTTTACTATATAGATTAATTTTTATACTTCATAATGTTTTGTTTTGTTTGTGGATCAGTATTTAACCATAATAGGACGTAAAAGGTGCTCCCCTCCCCATGAAATAATTAACTCCAAAAGCAAACACATTTTTCAATTTATACTTGAAAAAATTCTACTGGAGAAAAAACATCTGCAGTTTAGACATAGTTATTCGTAGGAAGTTAATCTCATAATTTTCTGCATAAATGTTCATTTATATGTTTAACACTCACATGGCGATCATTATATTCTGGGTTGATTGTAAATATAAAATTAAAATATTTTATTATATACACATTTATAGGAAGCCAGTATGAATTATAGTGATTTTCCAAGCTAAGCTTAAATGTGGCACAACGTCTAAACTATAGGGCTAGAATTATAGATCCATACAAATATATTTTAACTGTAAGTTTTTCCTGTGACCAATTATAGAGTGGTGTTCCAAAATGTGAATTAAATGTTTAATATTAGGAACCTATAATAAATCTGTGAAGAACAGCATAGTACGAAGAAAAATGATTCCAAACTTAATAAAAACCAACTGACACCAACAAAATTTTTCTGTTATTATTAAAAGGAAAGATCAAATTAATTTTTAAATATTTAAAAAAAATTTGAATCCTTTCTAACACATTCGAAATTTTGTTAAAATCTTGCTTTTATTTTCTTTAGCGGGAAGCAAAAATTTTAAGTAAGTTTACAATGGAAAACGTATTACACAATATATTTGCATAAATGAGTGGAGTTACCTAGTTAATATTATTTTTGAAATATGTGAGTTAATATAGAATTAGTATATATGCTCTGCAAAATTAATATTTTAATATTTGACTAGACTACAAAACATTTGATATGCAAACATTTTTCAATGTATGTTATATAACTGTGAAAAATTATTACTTTTATTATGTTGTCATTTTCGTCATATTCTTATTTCTGCTATGGTCCCACTATATCATTAACATATATAACATTAACATTTTTATACATATTATTATTATTATTAATAATAATAATATCTTATTATAATTATACTTGTCCCTTCTTTTGTTAATTATTTCCTTAGTTAGATCGCATGACCTTTACGCCCTGCTAATAAATCATTAGTGATTGACTATTACGTTTAAACAACACAAATGCACGGTAATGATATGTCATAGACGCTACTTAGTTTCAGTGAGAAAATGAAAGAACGATATACAAAATGAAAGCAAAGAAGATTGAAATTTTCAAAATCTGTTTCAGTGAAATGGGGAAATTTTCAGTTGTAAAATATTGTATTTCTACTCACTTTTTAAGTAATGACAAACATTCATATTTATGACTGTCATTCCAATAGTTTGCTAAAGTTGTTAATCTCAAATAGTTAACGTTGATATAGAGGAATATCTATGGATATTTTATTGTCGTTTCCATGAGATTATTCTAACATAAGCTAAAAATTACCATTCATCACCCTAAAGCCATTATAAAACAAATACCGTATACGTTTAATACTACAATTAGCAGATTATCTTCTAACGTTAGAGTCATTAGCGATAACGAATACACCGCGTTTTGTAGATTATCAACCGTCAACAGTTCTTTCTTAAATTTATAAGTAAACATTATCATGACAACAAACACCTGAGTAAAATATTTAATATGAAAACGATTAACATTAGCTATTCCTGTACTAGTAATATGTACAACACTATTAGTTCTCACAATAACCGAATTTCAGGGAATCTAATACAGAACACGAGATTAAGCCTTGGCAAAACCAGAGAAAACAATCCGGTTGAAGTTAAATGTAGATCTAAATTTGTGATCTATCAAGATACCTTCTCCCTTAAAGTAAACAAGAGAAATATAAAATACACCTCAGAATTTTCGTGGGAATTCGGAAACAAAGGTTTTATACGACCATGTTGTACTTTAATAAGCCTAATCTAATTTATCAGATAGCCCTCTCCCGAAAATACTGGGAATTAAATAAAGACGGCCTAAAGCCACAGATAAAGTGGGAGCTGATAGGCACAACATGAACTTCTAATCGTCTAGGTGATATGTTTTACAGAAAAATTTAGAATTTTAAGATTTCAATATCAGAATGTATTTCTGAATAAACGTAATGAATTTATCAGCATGTATCGTGACCGGGGTAAATTTAAATTTTGCTAATTATTTCCTTCTATTCATTCATCATGGGTTTTGCCTCCCAAAAAGATTAGATTTTAAATTTAGTTAATCCGTAGCTTTTTCCCTCCTACTTACAGCCACTAACCAAATGGTCAAACCACCTGCTTTCCACTACCAAAAGTAATTACCAATTAGGTTCTCCTATTGTAAACAGCATTCCTCATCACATTCTCTACTAATCCTTGCTCCCGGACAAGACTTTTTCACCCGTCATTGGTTGACTGGGTGAACAATGCATGTCTAGAATTGACGTTGGAACAGCTTTTCCCACTAAATGTGATGTTAATTTACAGATAATTAAATATAAATCTTCACTGTAAATTATATTTACAATGACATTCCGTTAGATCAGTTTCAATATTTAAATATTATTACTAGGATCCTCCCGGATCATTTACCCATGCCAATCTTATGGATGCATTTACTATTATATATATATATATATATATATATATATATATATATATATATATAGATAGATAGATAGATAGATAGATAGATAGATAGATAGATACGTTTCTTTGAAAACGCGCCATTAGGAAGAGATAAATACAATAAAGCCCAGAGCTATTATGGCACGAACACACTTGTAGAGTTGTTTCCTTTTGGCTGGCTGCCTTAGTCAGTCATGTGAAATCACAGCAGAGAGGTCAGTTTATATTTCTTGAGATTGCAACCCTACCAGAAAGACCTGCAGGTTACTTGTGCGAGTGTTTTGAAAAGTTTTGTAAGTGGGATTCAAACATCACACGATTGTAAACAGGGACAGGCAAGTTCAAACATAGGTAACAGAGACAAACATGATGTTTGATACATGTGTAAGAGAAATTGGAAAAGTGAAGCTAGAATTAATAATCACTTACAATCTCATAGCAGAGCGATTGCTCGGGGAAAACTGATGAAAAACATAACATTCTGAATTTAAAAAAAAATACTTCCAAAGGAAAAGCTCGTCTTCTTCTGTGGGTGCGTGCGTTTGTGTATATATATTTTTGTATGTTTATATATATATATATATATATATATATATATATATATATATATAGTGATGATCATCCACGTATACTGTCTTAATATGTATAGGAAAGAATATTAATAAAAAGTTTTGAATTTAAAAATGTACTTTTTTTAACAGTATTTGTTTATTTTTATTATATTTTATATTTCAGACCGCCCTGATGAAGGACCGAGGGCGGTCTGAAATATAAAATATAATAAAAATAAACAAATACTGTTCAAAAAATGTACATTTTTAAATTCAAAACTTTTTATTAATATTCTTTTATATATATATATATATATATATATAGAGAGAGAGAGAGAGGGGGGAGAGAGTTGTGCAAAAGTATATACGGCAAAAAATATTTTATCTTTTATGAGGCATATTGACAGAAAATAAACAATTTAATTAAAGTACTTTTATTTGATTTACTTAACAAATGCTTTAACAAGAAAAATACATGTTGCAAAATAAATTCTATGTTTAGTATAATAGCCTTTCGCTTTTATCACAGCCTTCATTCTCTCAGGCATTGACATCACAATGTTCTTCAATGTATCTAATGGCATCTTCTGCCAACCAGGTTGTATTTGTTCCCAAAGTGTGTCTTGCGAAGGAACATTAGATATATCGATATTTTATCCAAAATACCCCATAGATATTCAACTAGATTGAGATCAGGGTTTTGGGGGCTAATTCAAATTCCGAAATCTTCTTTACTCTTCCTTTTTACTTAAATAATTCTTAAAAAATGTTTGGCTTTTCACCCTGTATTTGAATTTCAGTGAGGCGTTTAGGAAAATCACCCTGTCTTAATACTTTTGCAAACTACCGGTAGTGTGCAAAACTGTTAGGACAGGAGTGATCTAAAACTTTATTTTGATGCTTCATAAAAGATATAATAGTTCCTGTCCTAATACTTTTGCACAGTAATATATATATATATATATATATATATATATATATATATATATATATATATATATGTGTGTGTGAGTGTAAGTGTATGCTCGCTTAAAACACACGCACAAACACTCACACATAAATATACAATGTACGATGTACGATGGATAAATTTTCGTCTAAATACGCAAATATCAGAATAACATTGACAGCTCATTTTAACATATATATATTTACTAAAATTACAAAACATATCTTGAAATCTTAAAAAGTAAATTTATTTAATAAAATCGACATTGGCTTCTTACCCCGGCATTTAGATGACATCGGAATCAATTCTGGGCAATCTTCTTGTTTAATTTGTGAATGCTGCCATAATCCTTACATTCGGTTTTGTTTGTCTCTCGCTCAACGGGGCCCTATACATAATCATCAAGCGGTGTTTCGTCTGGGTATTAAGGTGGCTAGAAATTTTCTGGTTGCCTTGATTCTGATATCCTGCTTGTGGAGCAGAATCCTGGTGCCAGTCTGAGGTTCTTCCAGCAATGACCCCCTTGACCAATTAGAGTAATACCGTCTCAATGCACGTAATGTCGGCTTCCGTGTTGAGCCTGAGAACATCATTAACAAATTCGTGAGTTTTTCTTATCAGAACGACCAGATTTAAACGAATATATCTATCTCATTATATATATAGCAAATCCCAGCATGAAGTCTAATGTTGTAATGGAAAGTTTCAACGGACTGTCTTTTCCAAACTGCTGATTACAACAGACACGGCGCACTTTCCCAGAAACTGTAGTTAGTGCTCGCTCTGTATGTTTGTAGTATAAAACACAGTTGTGTGTGTGTTCAAGAAAAATAAATGAGCGTGGGCAGGCGTTTACAATTTGGATTGGCTAGCGACACTAGAAGACTGGTATAATCATCTGCAAGCGGCCAGCTATTTCTTTTCTATGACTTATGTATGAAACAAACTAAGTTCTACTTAGTTTTACTAAACTGTAACAAGACGTCTTCATGTATTAAATAGTATGGTATTTCTTATTTAATCGTATCACCCCGAGCAAGGCGGTAACGTCACTATGTGCAGGGGGCTACGTAATAGTGAAAAGATTAGAAAAGAGAAAGCCGGAACACACATCCTAAACAGGGAACAAGGGATGAGCCTCTTAACCTGTTCAATAGACGTGGGTGGAGTGTGAACCGGGCGATAGTTTAGTCTATCTACTCCAATTGAAAAAAAAAAACAAAGTGAGGTGAAAATATCGGAAAAGAGAAGGCCGGAAACCACATCCTAAACAAAGAACAAGGGATGAGCCTCTTCACCTGTTCAATAGACATGGGTGAAGTGTGAACCGGGCGATAGATAGATCTATATTCCACACTATTTCAAACAGAATTTTACAAAAAAAGAAAACAGAAAAAAAAACACACACCTCAGTAATAGAATCTGCAGTATCATCTACTGGGCATAATAAAAACATAATTTACTGAAAAAAATGTTTTAAGAGAAATATTTTGTAAAATTTAACATATAGCATATCTGCCTGCTCAGTCAAAGAATAACAAATATTTCTCTGAGTTTATCAACTTTAACAAAATATTCCAATACCAAATATAAATATGAATGATGGTCGTTATTTTAAGACTTGGTCAGGAATGAAAAGATGATAAGTTCTTAAATTCAAAAAGCCATTAAAAACTTCTAACTTTCATTCTTTCTGCCATTCTTTTTTTTATTTATGTTCTCACTGAAACAGACGTTTCCCTTTTTTTCAAGTGATCAAAACGGAATAGCCCAAAGTGTATGATGTACTGGTAGGAGATTATAAACCGTTTATATTCCCATCGTTTTTTATTTCTTTATTTCTAGCCAAATCCGTCTTAGGAATACCGCTAAATAATAATTTGTAAAATTATACAGACTACAACATTTTTTTTATTTATGGTAACTAGATTTTTGGCGATTGACTTATGCGTTTACTGGCGTCTAATAATGTGTGTCTAAAAATGTCACAATTATCTTTTTATACAGAATGTTTTATCATTTGGGCTGTGATCAAAGTGTACTCAGTGTTTTGATTAGCTTAATCTGATTCTCTGTTTTCACCTATATTTTGCATTTTTGCTCTTTTCTATTTGTTATTTTTTCCCTAAAGCCTAATTCTTTGTTTTCCCCTCATTCAACATGATTGCAACTTGAATAGTCAATTACTTATTAAGTATTGATAGGACATAACGGTCGTGCTAACGAAAGAAACAAACACAAGTATGACGGGACATTCAGTAATGATACAATTGCACTTGAATGGATAAGATGTAAATATTAATTTTGTTTTTGTCGCACACTACCTAACTTGGGGTAAGCTGATTTAAAAAAAAAAAAAGAACGCAAGGCGGGAAACTACTTGTTTTTAGAAAATATGTTTCAATGATAGTGAACATTCTGTTCATTTAATTCTCTTTCACTCTGTTTTTTTAAATTATTTTTTAGTTTATACAGTGGGACTAAGTAAGTCGATTTTCAAATATATAATTGATAAAGACATTGTATTATAAAATCCGTATGATGAATGCAAATCCTGTAATTAGTATTTACGTAGGGAAGCACAGAAATAATATTTTATAATTTAAGGACTAGAGAAAAATTGATAACCTATAATATAAAATGTTATCTATCGGTTCCAGGGGAATAACATTTTGATTTAGAATAACATTATGGTATTGTTTTGGAATTTAGAAGTATAAACACACACACACACACACGGACACAAATACACACGCACGCACACACGCATATATATATATATATATATATATATATATATATATATATATAATAGTAGACTTTGATAAACAGTAGCTACTCTGGTATGTACGCATCGCTCATTCAGTGAAATGAATTAGAGCACTCTAACTATTGGGCGCGTATAATGTTATGCGCTAAAAAGTCTGCCTACTTCCCTCAAATGCCCATAGCCCAGGGTCGGGTTCCAATCCTGGGTAAAAAAGCAATCGGAGTCTAACCGTACTGATGAGCTGTGAAACGGCGAAACAAATATCTCTGCGGAAGACAATATATATGTGTGTGTGTGTGTGTGTGTGTGTGTTACGGAGTAAATGAGACAACTCAGTAAAGCAAATGAGTCGTTAAATAAACAAGACAAAATTCAGAGCCAGAATTCAGAATTTCGGTCGAGCTCTCTGATATCGAGAGGAGAACGACACAGTCGCGACTTGATCTACGAAATGAGATTTGACTGAGAAAGACAGACTTGCGATCTATCTTACGGCAGTGATCAACTCAATCGAAGCTCCTTTTATGGGCATAAATTCGGTCGAGAATTATAAACAGGTTTAGTGCGTAATCCCGCGTATTAGGGGATGGGCAGATTTTAACATGTGACCAGAGTGTCCGCGATTGTTTTCCTTACAAAAACCTCACGTTTTTTCTTATCCATTCACAGTGGAGTGGAATCAGGGTTAATACTCAGTGTTCTACTCGAAGACGAAACATTCAGTCAAGCACTTTGACTTCTGAAAGAGAACGACTTTCGAACACTGACGCGAGTGTATTTCAGTAAATAAAGAGGGAAAGATGGGGTTCAAAAAGGTCATCGACCAATCTTCTGAAACGCCACCGTAAAGAGTGACTATTCTGGGCTTCTTCAGAATTCAAGCAAATATTACCTCAAGAATGCTGGAGCGTAAACCGGCCGAAACTTTGTGAATGTGGCAATAAATATGGGGACATCAGGCTGAACAATGAAAATAGATTAGAAAAGCGCAACTATATTCTCGTTTATCTCTCAATAGTTGACGTATTTTATGTTTAGATTTTGAGATGACAGTTTCTTTTATTGTATCATTTTATTGTAACTTTCACCATAAAATCTGATAACTATTTTATTTGATACTGAGCATCAATGATGAAGGAAAAACTTGAAGCAGCTGAAATGTAGTTTTACAGAAGGATGCTGCGAATATCATGGATCGAGCATGTGAGCGATGTTGAGGTCTTAGAAATGATGGAAACAAAAAGGAAATTAATATTGAGCATCAGGAAGAGACAGCTAAAGTTGCTGGGACACGCAAAAATGGAGAAGGGCTTGAAGAACCTGATACTAACAGGCCAGATAGAAAGAACAAGAAACAGGGGAAAGCAACGGATAACATAGTTTAAGAAATTAATCAAGTGGATGACGGAACGAGGGTTGCATGGTGTTGCAGGAGGAGGCGTGGTAAGAGCCACCAGGGATAGAGAAACGTGGAAAGCCATGGTCGTCTACGTCCTGAATGGATAGGGCACATAAAAGAAGAAAAGTATCAGAATCAAAATCTATTTTTAATGTATGCTTTAGATTCAAATTAGTCTTTTACATCAAACTGCTGAATAATACTTTAATATCGAAAGATTCAGTAGATTTAAGTGTCATGACATATTTTCCTGACATATTATTGTCTCATAAACAGCCGACATTATTCAAAAATTTGACCCTAACTGCGACGCTAATTGAAACTGTTACTACCGATGCATTTATGTTATCATTTTACGTTTTTAACAATGATTCATCAAAAGTTAGAAATATCTTTACTTTTATTTATTTAAATTGAATTCTTTCATATATTTATTAAATATATATCCTTACTTTTCTTGAATAAAAGAATATCTTTACCTTTATTTCTTAAAATTGTATCTTTACGTTTATTTCTTAAAATTATTTCCTTAATTTCATTTACTAAAAGGATATCCTTACTGTTATTTATAAAATTAATATCCTTACTTTAATGTATTAAAAGGATATATTTACTTTTATTTATTAAAAACTTCATATTCTTTTTTAAAAATTAACTTCATACATAAATTGGAATATCTAGTTCTGCTTTTTTTTCAGATATATAGACGTTTGTAGTTGTGAAGAGGTTTTTATTTTAGTTATTCTGTTAATATATTTGAGTAAATTTGATAAGGTTCTAACCACTTTTGCTTTGCTGTGAGACTATAAGTATTAACTGCCCATAGCACTAATATAACCGTTGACACTACATGTGAAAATTCTTCCCATAAATTAAAAAAATGATTTTAGACTTAACGATAATGAAAATAAAAATCAACATTCGTTAGTCATCTGTTAAATCAATACACCCACACTCCCCACACACAGACACACACATAGACACACTCTCACACACGCACAAACACAGATATAAACAATGATATATTTTTCACTTATTGTATTTCTGATTCGTTTTAGTCTGCTAATTTCATTTGAGACTCTGATTTGTGTTCAAAAGAAAAGTTTATTTTGTTCTTTGGTATTCTTAGCGTATATACAAATGTTCCCCTTTTAGGATATATTACAAATTTGTGCTGACCATTTTTATAGTGGTCACTTGGGTCCTGCTTTTATCCTAGAATATTTGTTTTTAGAATGTTTATGTACTGCAACAGAATGAGTGGAAATTAGCTTGAATTAAATCAAACAGACACAAGTTAATGGGATTTCGATGGGCAGTCCCCTACTTCAGATATTATCTAATATCTTTGTTGGCATTCATAAAAGCCTTTTATTTGATAACTTCTCTAACATCAACGTATACTTACGTTACGTTGATGATATTTTTTATTAACACTAGATTGCAGGTCATTTTCAAGATTTGACATTCACCAACTGATCAGACATATCTACCATGTGTTTTAACAGAGAGTGAACATTTCGACACCAAAATCCGAACGTACATTTACAACATCCTCTATCATTTGTTCCAAGAAATATGCTTTAAGATAAATCTTAAACAGAAATGATGATCTAGAATTGATGTGATCGCAATAATGGCACTTATGCTACATTCATCATAAAAATTCAGGATATGGAATTAGTAAATACTAAACATTTCAGATATCTCGGGTAATCGATCAATTAAACAAATTTAGTATGGGAGAAAGGAATTTAAACATAAAATAGGGTGCGCCAAGAATATTTTTGCCCAAAACCACAAATAGTTAAAAACCCAAGATATCAACTTGAAAATTTGAGTCATGTTCTTAAATAACCTCGTCATATCGAGATTTCAAATGGTTTTCATTCAGAAATGTCTACATTGTCAGCTCTATACAACTGCTATCTAAAATAAATGGTTAAAAATGATTTGAGCGTGTGAAGCGTATAGTTTATATTCTTATTTCCATCAAAGATGCAGTGGTTTGTTAAACTTAACTCACTTCCCTTCAACCATCCCTCCAATTTACCAGTAAAATGGAAAAAATCTTTAATTTGATTTTGGACAACTTGTTGAACTTAGAAGAGGATTATTCCTTCGTCATATTACCTGGAAACGGATGTTCACAGGTTGTTCACCAACCGGTATTATTGTGTCTTTAAATCTTGTAAGATTAACCAAGATTATACCTCAGTCTGTCGCGCGCTAATGATTTGTTCTTCTCGTAGATTTGATCAAGAATTAAACATCATTAATATTTTCTGTGATAATTAATATCCTATAAATGTCATTAAACGCCTCATTCAGCGTAAGATTAAACACTTTAAATTCCAGGAGTTTTTGATCCGAGCTTTTGTTCTGTTTATTTGAATATAACGTGACTAGGCAGGCAGGAAAAGTCAAACGCTGACTGACAGAGTATCGCCTTCTATAACATATAGTTATTCTACTGTCAGGTTTCGTGATATTTTTGGAACTAACTCAGTTTTTCCCTCGTTTGTCCAAGATGATTTGTCCTACTTTCAAAGTAGTTCAATTGTGTGCAAATTCAAATTTAATTGGAAAGCTGAATACATGGTTCGGACCAGTCAGAGATTTGAAACCCGAAACTTTCTTTACAATATAAGACTTGTCAGTCTGAATCACTTTTGATGAAGCTTAAATCTGCTAAGAATTTTGCAATTTGACATATTTTATTTTGAAACACAGACTGTGCGAGTAAATATCAGAAAGATTCTTTCACAGTTGTTCACCGAGCCCGGTCCACTCATCTTCTAAATTTGTTCGAAGCAGTTCATGCAAAATTTCATTAAACGGCTTTGTGCAAAACAATGAATATTCCATTCGCCTCCATTATCTATTAGAAAGGTCATGAGTAACATTGCTTCCATTTCAAACACACTTTTAACTATTTATTATTCTTTTATGAACGAATTATTTTAGTAATTATTTTTTAATCGTGTCCCATGGTTTCCCCTTCCACTGTCTTCATTTCTTTTTTACGTCTTCATTAGCTCTAATTTTCATTCCGTCAAAGTATTGACCGAAGAAGTATAAAAAGTGCATTATATATATATATATATATCTTCTATATAACTCCATTGATAAAATAATTATAAGTCTCTTGAAGTTCCAACTAGAAATTAATTAGACGCATTAATTATAAATTGTTTAAAACAATCTTAGAGCCATTATAAAGGCAAATGCAATTCCACTTGGACAAAAGAGAACATCGTTCCGACTGTTTCTGACGTAGATAATTGTTTAAGTTTGGAAAGCAGTAAAAGTAAACAAACAACTCATATTCTTATGCGTAATTTTCTCTTTCAAATGTCGTTCATATTCATGAAGCCTTCTGGTGGTAAAAATGGTGATTATATATTGATTTGCTTTTGTTCGCAAAAAACTAAGTTTGATTAACAGACAGCCTTTAGGATGCTTTTCTTGCAGACTTCTTTTGGGAAATCAAGGATAAAAAAAGTTTTCTTCCGAGATACCTTGAATTTTTCGAAGCGTATTCTTTTCTAACTCGCAAATATAACATCTAGACACACTGAAGGATTGACATCATGACTATAAATGGCTGGTGATATTAACTTTGTAACGTATCATATCTATAGTAAGAAATAAAGTACAGTAACTTGTTCAGAAAAAGTAAAAGAAAATAGGAAGAAAGGAATCAGAATAAATGATAAGAAAAGAGAATATATGTTTGCAACAAGTTTGGAACTACGAATTGGAGTGACCAGAATCAAACGAGTACGTAAATTAAGAAATTTAGAAATTTTACCAGAGTACGGATAGTGTGATTGTGAAATTAAAAGGTGCACTTGAATTTAGTATGATGACTTCCAAATCTGAAAAAGTTATTAAGAAATAGAAATTCAACACAAGGAAAAGAAATAATCATAATTACGGAATATCATTCATTCTATATATCAGTAACTGCTGGACAAAAACCTCATAGATAAAGAATAGCCTCAAAGAAATAGAAATATGGTTCTATAAAAGGATGGTGGCAGTCCTATTGACTTAATATGCGAGTAACGTGGAAGCTTTAAGGGAATTAGAAAAAATCAGAGATTTATATTTTAGAATCAGAAAGAACCAATTAAAATATCTATGGTTCATTAAGAAGAAAGGGTTTGGTGTTTTTTATCATTCACAGGGATCATTTTTACTTCTGGAATTTATTGTCAAGGCAGAGACTTGGCGAGATAGCAAACAGACAACTTACTAAGAGCTGCAACGGACAGGAAATTGTCCGAAAAGTATGATACATCGAAGAATAACGTGTACTATTAATACAAACGAGAAGTAACGGTTTACCGCACATAAAAGCAAACACGTTTTGCTAAATAATATGCTGAATATTTAAAGAGATTTATTATCTTGCCAAATAACTTCAAAGTCTCATCACTGGTCTGTGGAAGGACTCCTAAGATGATGCTTTCCCGATGACATAATTTTAAACCGTTCATTTCAAGAGTTACCCGTTATAATTTTTAATCATTTCACTTCACGCAAGGCAAGATAGACTCTAAGACGCAATTGGTTACTCAATGTTAGAGAATATGGAATACTATGAAAGACAGAGAAGAAAATGTAAGAATGAAAAAAAAGAAGATAACTATTTATATTGCATTTTCTTAAAGATCAAAGTTGAAAGCATTCTTAAAGATCAAATCTGAATAGAAAACAAGAAGCTAGAAGATAATTCAACGAGAGTGAAAATTTATTGAAGAAACTGTTAGCATAGATCTAACAGTTACACCTAACCATTTCAATTATAAATTAATGAGGCTTTTGCCGACAATCCGCTTCTCCGGCTGAATTTATAAATGCTTCGTACCAAGGATAGAGAATTAATCAGATCAGTTGTCATGAAAATGTTAACAGAAAGGGAACAAGGAAGCTACTTAATGGCGGTGTGGAAGAGGGTGAATCCGAGATGATAGGATAGAACCAATACTATTGCATATATTTTTATGCTTCTCAAAAATCTCTATATATTTAAGCAGGAGCACTAAATATATAGTTATGTTCTGTACTATAAAAAGCAAGAAAGAATTTTTCCTCTCTACATATCAGCATAAACTACCGCTATTATTCTGTAATACTTTAACTGGAGTGGTTCTCAAGCATTGTAGAGTGTGAACATCACGCTAAAAATGTCTAATGAATGTAGGGAATCTCTAGATTATGTCTAGAGTTACTATGATTGAAATATGTGCTAACCCCAAGGAAAATGACGACACTTTTCGACTTCAATGTAATCCAAATAATGATAGAAATATCAGAAATTGTTCGGCTTGTGTGTTGTGGTGCAGCAGATATGATCTAGGAAGAAGATTGGAGTAGATAGACTAAACATTGGAGTAGATAGACTAAACTATCGCCCGGTTCACACTCCAGCCACATCTATTGAACAGGTGAAGAGGCTCATCCCTTGTTTCCTGTTTAGGATATGGTTTCCGGTTTTCTCTTTTACAATCTTCTCAATTTTTTTCTCCATTGGAGTAGATAGACTAAACTATCGCCCGGTTCACACTCCACCCACGTCTACTGAATTGATAAAGAGGCTCATCCTCTGTTCTCTCTTTAGTATGTGTCTTCCGGTTCTCTCTTTTCCAATTTCTTTACTAATATGTAGCCCCCTGCACATCAGTTTCATTGCCGGCTTGCTCGGGGTGATATGATTAAAAAAAAAAAGAAATCGGAAAGCAAATTTCGAATTCCAGCTGAATTCATTGTATTTACTTATCCTTGGGAAACGAATGAATCTATCTCGTCTCCCTCCTTGAATAGCAGGACAGATTGAGTTTTATAGCCTTTGTTGGAAACCAGTATACAACGAAATGAAATGGAAATTCTTCTGTCTAGTCAGTCATACGTTGGAAGAGATTGAATGTTCTTGGTGTCAGCATAAACCTAAATAAAAGTAAATATAAATCATACAAAAAGCTGAATGATAAACCGCTGTATATAAAAAGATCTTCCATCTACACACCATAAGTAATCAAGCAGATACCACATTTAATTATTCGCAGGCTTTCCAACCAATTAGTAAAACTTATTCAAAGAAACTAGGAAAGAGGGCGAAACCTCCCCAAAAGAGATTGGATTCTAGACAAGACTCTCATACAAACAAGGAGTCACAAAAATCCAACATGAATATAATCATCATTTGGTTCAACACACCATGAATCAAAAACTTAAAAATAAACTTAGGAAAATAATCATTAAACTCATGCACAAACACGTCCCCTCATCAAGCACTCTACACATGATATTCGGTAAAAAAAAGGACAAAAGATCAGGGACAGTTGCATCGTAGAAATGAAAGTATTCCCGCAGAAACACAACAAATATCACCTGATAACTGCGTTAATCTTGAAATAGACTGTCGCCTCTTAGTATTGACCTAGGTATTGTATTAACATACACTCTAAATCTAAGTCAGTCATACGTTTGAAGAGATATGATTGCCAAAGTGTGTAAATTGTATGGCACTTGACCAAATTATATCAACATGGCGGTTGCTAACGCCAGCTGAGTAACTCATTGTTGTGGTCTTCTAGAGCCAGGAAGAAAGACACGAAAAGAAGAAAGTAAGTTGAACCAGTGTATTGGAATATCTAAACATATATACAAAATAAGATTTTTTTTAATTATTAGATAGAACTTCCGTCGGGACTGTCAAGTTACAATGCGTCTCGACAACCTCTTATTTAGGAAGTATCGCAGGTTAGTGTTTATAAAGGAGGAAGAGTTCATTCCAATGTAGATAGGGCACCATAATAAAAGGATTTGTTTGCCTAACAGTTT
Source organism: Ascarosepion bandense (assembly GCA_037127315.1). NCBI lineage: Eukaryota > Metazoa > Mollusca > Cephalopoda > Sepiida > Sepiidae > Ascarosepion > Ascarosepion bandense. Next base: position 7,963,569 of record JBBBDQ010000428.1, on the reverse strand, counting down.
TGGGAGCCACATTTAAAGTCAATGGTGATTTTATTGAATAGATTTAGTATTTCACTATGCTTTTACGTACTTTTCGTAAATATACCTGTTAAAATAAGATGCCAGTGTTATTACAATTGACACTTCTTATTAGGAATAGACGCCCTAATTTTATATTTCAAACATTGTATATTACGTCTATCGATCAGTAACTTCTAACAATCTTAGTAAAGAAAAGATATACTCCAAAAGAAATCGAACCTATGACCTACTTGATGGGAAAAACGTTGTTTAATCCAGGATGCTTTACATCTCGGTCAATACGGTTTCTCGAATCCGCAGGAATGTAATTTTAATAGAGTGTTTAAAAATAATAAAAAAGTCCAATTAAATATTACAATTTCATTATAATAACTGTTGAGTAAATAATTATACAAATAAGTGAGGAAAAGTTGCGTATTTTAAAAGAGTTGTGGCATATTAGGGCCTGGAAGTAAGACACGAAAAGAAGAAACTAGGTTGAACCAGTGTATTGGAATAACAAAACATATATACAAAATAAGAATGCTATTAGTCAGATAGAAGTGTCCGTCCGAACTGTAAAGTTACACTGCGTATCGAAAACCCACACCCAGGAGACTTGTTGTTTAGTATTTATGAATGGGAAAGACTTCTTTTCCAATGTAGATAGGACACCATAACATTAATGAAAAGTAATATTTTATTCACAAATATTAATAAAACATATGTTAGAGTATGGACCATTGCCAACAAGTACTTTCTGCCACCATTTAAATTACACGTCGGAGAAAACGACACGTCTTTTGAGGCTACCCAAGATTCTACTCATTTTTTGGTATTTTCTAATATCAGGTAGAGCAACGTTTATTCTGAATCATTTACGGCATTTGTTGCTAGTAAAACTCGGTTTTCTATGTCGTGCTAGACAATTTTTTTCTTGTCTAAAACGTGCTTATTTATTCTACAATTCACCCGTAAATCAAATATTGATACGACATATAATTTGGTGCTTCTGCTTTAAATCTATAAATTCGTGACAAAATTGAAATATATATCTGCAAAATTATGGGCCTTGATCTGCCATCACGGCTATCTTCTCTACCCTCTCGTCGTAACTTGTACATTTTCTTTAATGATTTGCATGATATTTAATTTGAGGGCTAGTAATCGTGGTAACTGATGCTCTCAAATTTAAGTGCAGTACTAGATTAGTTGATAATTTTATTTTTGAAATAGCTCGAAGTAACACTAAGTTCTAGTTCTTCTCTAACCCTTCTCTCCCGAAGGAATATGTTTCGGCTTCCAATTTACTGTCAGCTACAATCTTCAAAAATGTAAATGCAGGGTGAATCATTATCTGTTTCTTTGAATTAATTTCTTCTGTTGTATTCCCTTTTTTTTGTCACTCTCAGTGATCCCTTGCATATTACTGATTTGATATCATTGCGTGGGGTGAAATTATTTAAAAAATAATTCGGTAATAATTAAACGTTAGTTTCTTCAACATCCTTCTTTTACTTGGTTCTATCTTACAATCAACGAGAATTTTTAAGTAGTTTAATAGTATTTCGTCGCTTATTTTTTCATCAAAACGGGATTATTATATTCCCGCTTTCCTCATTGTCTATTAAAAACTTATCAAAATTTCGCGATCAGCTTTCTTTATGTAAATGCCTAAAGTGCAGCTACTGTCCTACGAGCTTGTAGAATAAATTTTTGAATAGATGACTTTGCAAAAGAAGTAAACTGAATTTAAAACTACAATATTACCTTGGATTTCTGGGTCTAAAAATGCGATATTTCTTAATTGCATTTATAATGTAATACTGCTGGTGTAGCAACAGAAAATATCGTTGAAAGAGGGAGAATAATCTTATGAATCCTTAGAAAGCCAATACAAACCAGGTGCTATTCGGTGAAATCAACAGCAACGTAATCAGAAAAGACCGGACAATTAAATTACATCTTCTCGTAAAGAGCTACATACACTCGTATGCAAATGAATTGAAACCAAACGAATGATTTCCTAGGATCTTTCAAACCTTCCCTTATCACGTGTACGTTGTCTCTCGGCATTGTTTTTTTCTTCCGATTGCATTTTCTTTGCGTTATGGACCGTTGTATTTAGTTTGTTTCTTCGCCTTGATGAAAGTAGAATGACTGACATTAAATGTATCCGGAATCTCTCTGTAAGGCTTGCCAGCGTGTTCGTGCAGAGATAGAATTTTTTTCTCTTCCTTGAAATAACGACTATCGCAGAGAATGGCCGTAGGGCAACTAATCGACAGGCGAGACATTAGTGTCTAGGCGTGATAAAAATCTGAAAGATGGAAATTATTGTCAGAAAAAATATATTAGAGAAACCTCAAGAATATATATATATATATATATATATATATATATATATATATATATATATATATATATAACTGGGATGAATAAGATAGCGGCTTAAATAGACGTCTTTCACTACTTATAAATCCAATTATTGCATCCACATGAACATCTCTAAGTACTTCAAGGATACTGAAGAAACTTATCTCACTTTGGAGAACATAGATCATGTAAGTCACATGATAGCTGCTTAATGACGTCACGCCATACAGCAATGAAGGTGTCAGTCAGTCTTTCAGTTTATGGACAGCATCTAAACGGTAAGTCTACTTTATTTAGCTGTCCCCTTCTCTAGTGCGGTTACTGGCTAAATCAGTCTAACCAACTGCTTACAAGCAATTGATGGCGTTTCTCTTTCAGAATATAACTTTCCGATATATAGGATGAAATTCCGCGTCGCATTCCCAATTTGGAGAAACATATGCTCACTGTTTTCCGTACGTGGATGTGTCCTAGATGAATCTGCATATTTGTAGTTAGAATCGTAAAAATGGCTTCTCCAGCTCTATTTTAAATGTTAGAAATTTCCTTTGCCTTCTACTTAAACACTGCTTTGCTTTGTATATATACATGATATCTATTCTTCGCATGGGACACGTGTATATGCGTATTAGTTTTGTGTATGTCGTAGTAATATAAGAGAAACACTGAGAGAAAAGCATATTTTTAATTTTTTTTTTTTTGCATTTCCGCTACTGCTTTCCGTTCCGTCAGTGAATTACGGTGTTATTATATCACAGATATAATGATGATAATGAAGAAAGAAATACAACTAGGAGAATAAATGATTTTATCCCAGCAATTATATGTTAAAGTACATATGTAAGTATTTAAAAACATATATTTTCTCATAAACAACATCTTCACGCATATGCACGCATATGCACGCACACACACAAACATGAGTGTGTGTGTCTCTGTGTGTGTGTGTGAAAATAGTGACATCAGACAAAACTTTAATAAGCAGCTTATGTACATTGATAATACTATACATCTTCACATATTTTATCGTTTCCTTGTGCAGTGACCCTTCAGGACGTAGTCGAAGACTGACTTCCACTTGCCCCTGTCACTTGTCGCTCTCAAAATTTTCCAATTCGTAATTCCCCTAAACCCCGCTCCGTCATCATCTTACTGAAGCCCATGTATGTTTTACGCTGCTTTCTCATGTCACTCTTTCCCGCTATGCGTCTTGTGAATATTTGATTCTCTAAGCCCTCCTATCTCATTATGTGTCCCGGAAACTTTAGCTGTCTCTTCCTGATGTTAAGTAAACGTTTCTTTTTTGATTGCACTCTGTCCAAAACCTTGTTATTGCCCACATAGTTGGGAGATTTTATCCTCACCAATATTTTGTAGACACACATTTCTGTTGCTTCTACTTTCTCTCTCTAAACTTTGAGAAAATCACCTATTATTTTCTGCTATACAGAAGGACAAGTGCAGTACATAACAGTGCAGTACACTTTTTTTGGATTTCAACGAAATATTCCAGTTTCCAAATATTTTGCTTAGTCTTTGGAATGTGTCATTGGCGTTTTCGGATATCAGTGTCGCACTTGCCATCGTCTTTGAAAACCCTTACGAGGTATTTAAGTTTCTCCACCCGTTTGATTTTCAAATCACCGATATGCAGTTGACTTTTTGGGGTCCTCGTTTTGATGATGACCATATATTTAGTTAGCTTGAAGTTTGTGTTTAGTCCTTCCTTCTCGTTTTCCATTGCTACCTTATATAAAAATATCTGCACTTTTGTCCGGGCATGCTCTCAACACTATTTCATCTGTGTATCTTATATTGATGAGATTGTGGCCGTTAATGAATAATCCTGGCAGGACTTCTAGCACTTTCAAAGTTTCGCTAAATAGTTTTAAACATTTCTGGTGAACTCTTGCAACCAGACTGACAACTGTATCCCTCTCATTTACAGTCAGGTTAGCCAGACGACAATTTTACTCTTACAGCTTCTTCTCTCGCACTTCCTGCCTGTAGATCTCGCTCCCATATTCTTACTTTCCTGACGGCTACAACCTCCAGAAATTTAAATGCAATATCAATACTCATCTATTAACCACTGGACTCTAGCTCTCTCCTCACCCCCGTATATCCTTCCCTTTCTCTCCACCTATGTATCTGTCATCGCACCTGCATTCTCAGCTTTCTATTGCTCCTTTCTAACTAGTTTGTACTCCTCACTCTTTTCTAATTAATCTTTTTACAGTTATGTAGCCCCCCGATCATCAATGGCATTTCTGCCTTGCTCGGGGTGAAATGATTAAAACAAAAAACAAAAGATACATACTTATCATACACCCCTTTCTATTTTTGTATATCTGCTGAATTAATTTCCGGTGTATATATGGGCGATTTACCGCCAGTATAGGTTCTTCATTCCTGTTATATCTTTCCCGAAAATGTCGAGGTTGCACATCATCTGCAATATGTCTTCGTGATGTACATTGTCGAACTCTTTTGCGTAATATATAGAACACAGGAAAATGCTCTGCATTAGTATTGCACTTTCTATAACATCCTAAGCATAAGTATCGCGTTCCTTGTTTCGGTGTCGTTGACGCAACCACACTGCCCTCCTGACGAATCTGTCCATGAGAATCTGGATGCTGACTTGGGTTCCATGATTCATTTAGCAATTTTTTTTTGGTGGATTTCAGATTCACCTGGCTTCTTCGTTAGTGCTATGAAAATCGATCTGCTCAGGTAACCGGTATATTGCCACTGTTGTAGATATCATTTATTATATTGTGACATTGTGTACGCCGAAATCATCTAAGGCTGTTAGCTTCTCTATGACAATACTGTATGGTCGTGCTGGTTTTCTTCCGTTCAATTTGGCCAGTGCAGATTCTACTTTGAATTTTTAATATACTGATCCGTTGGTATTTTTGTCTATTGCCGGTTGCTCTCTCTCGTCATTAAAGAGATCCCGATATAATCCCCCCATTGCTGAATAATTTTTCATTCACTATTATGCATGTTTTCCCATTAGTTCCTTTATTTTTATGCATATTTTCTTTTTTTTTTTTGTCGAGTCCACTTTTTGTATTGTTGCACAATTTTCACTGAGCCAGTCATTTTTAGTCTGTTGAAAATAAATAAAAGTCAACTGCATCTTGGTGATTTGAAAATCAAACTGGTGGAGAAACTTAAATACCTCGTAAGTGTTTTCAAATACGATGGCAAGTGCGACACTGATATCCGAAAACGCCAATGACACATTGCAAAGACTAAGCCAAATATTGGGAAAATGGAATATTTCGTTGAAATCAAAGAAAAGTGTACTGGACTGTGATGTGATACCTTTCCTCCTATATAGCAGAAAATGTTAGAAGATCTCAAAGTTCAGAGAAAGAAAGTAGAATCAACAGAAATGTGGGTCTACAAAATAATGCTGAGGATAAAAACACCTTATGTAAATTCCTGTATCCCTTTCCATGCATTGTTTTCTGTCTCCTTTGCATCATATGTCAATAATCACATCAATTATAAACTCATTTTTACTCCCATGTCTGTTTTCCTCTGGGATAATGTCGTTTGCTAACGTCAATAAAGCTTCTGTCAGACCGTTCCATTTCGTGATTTTCGTTTCCAAATAGTTCTTCGTGTTTTTCCTTTGTACTGTGTGTTTACAGGCATATACAACTACAACACAAACGTTGATGAGTCTCCTTTTTAAATTAACAGCAGGAATTATTTCAGATAGCTGGCAGTATTAAAGAATTAATTTCTTCATATCTTGATCCGCTAGCAAGCCGACTTCTTTTTCATTTTCACCACCTACGTATATAATTCTGTGATTGTTACTGACGGACAATGCCAAAGTAAACAGTAAAACCAAACCTATGAGATTTGAAGCAATGCCTTTACAGAAAAAACATCAACCAATAAAAAAATCAATAAATAAAAACAAATATAATTTAAACGCCTGAATCCTTAAATATACATTAAATTTATTTGTTTGAACATTATTTTTAATCGATACTGGTATTTAAGTTTATATTCTGTGTTTAATCAAGCAAAATATATGTATTTATTATTCCCGCCTGATTATTTACGATAAATTTTGTTACAAAGAGTGTGTTACTGGACACACACGCACACACACACACACACACACATATATATATATATATATATATATATATATATATATATTGTTAAATATAGCAGACAATGAATGTCTAATATGTTTAATCCTAAGTCGTTCTAAACATCGTATTTTGGCCTCAATTTCAGGTGATAATAGAGAAAAAAATTGCCCAACATTTGGAATTTTTGAGTACGCTGCTTCTAAGATTTCGGCTCACATACAACACCAAAAATGATTTTATCTTGTGTTGACATAAAACATTGCTATGCAACGATAACAGTCACCGAACAGCAGACGCTGTTCTTAAATTTGTAATGCAGTTTCTTGACGTCTCACCGCGTGAGAGACAGAAATGTTAGCAGAACCATATGTCTAAATGCAATGTAATGTGTTATGATCACATTGAAATGTGATTGTATTAAGTGCGGTTGTTTTGATTTAATGTAGATGACCTCCGATATCTGAAGGTTATTTTAATCGTGTGTATGAGTGAGAGCTATTGTGTTATCAACTAAAATCTCTCTAATATTACATACATGCCTATATCTTTTTAAGGAATATTTAATTAAACTGTGATTAGAAATGCTGCAGGTAATCGAGGGAGAGTGTGGTTGTAGAAAAAACAATATATGTAGTGGGTTTGTTATTGGTACCAGAGAAACAATCTCTAAACTGGCAAATTAATTAATACATTATATTGGTTTTCTGTAGAGGATTTATTTGTTTGGTTGTAGAACTATTAGAAAATATGACATCGATTGTTTTAAATTTTATATAATTTGATTATTATTATTTAATTTTTAACATTGCTACGTATTATCTCTTTGAGTGCTGTTTCATTATATTTGCAATTATTATGCATTTGTTTGCAATAGTATAAGTCAATAGTGTTATGTTTATATTGACGTACACGATTATCATTAATATATATATATATATATATATATGTGTGTGTGTGTGTGTGTGTATGTGTTTGTGTGTGTTTGTTTAGTTTACACTAATATATGTATTTTTTACAGAGTTTAATGTTTAGATTTTATAAAATGTTCAATATAGATAAATATATATGTAGCCAATATATAGAATGTGTAACCTGTATATAGATTATATAGTCTACATATATATTCAAAACATATTTAAACAGATAACTGACACTTCTTTCATTCTACCACGTTTTTACATTTTAATGACGCAATATTTATTAGGCTACACCCACAAATACTAACATCCCACTTCTCTACATCAAATCGGGTTGAATTTGTTATATATATATATTTTTATTTTTGTTTTGAGCTCCCCTATCCATATATGTATATATATATATATATATATATATATATATATATATGGCCCCCGTAACCTAACCACATTTCTCTACCTAATGGTGATGTATTGAGAACCGATATTTCATAGATTTTGAGTTGCAGCATGATCTTATTATAACAATAATAATATCTATCTATCTATCTATCTATCTATCTATCTATCTATCTATCGATCTACTAATCTCTCTCTCTTTCTCTCTCTCTCTCTCTCTCTGTATATATATATATATATATATATATATATATATATATATATACTAGCAGTATAATCCGGCGTTGCTCGGGTGTAATGAAAGCTTTAAAATTAACTGAAGCTGATACTCAGCCTAAAGAATATTTGTGTGATGTTTGGTGAGAATCGGATAAAAATTGTGGATTTGTATAAAGGATATACAGACAGATAAACAGACACACACATAAACATCTTGCGTTTTATATATATATTATGGATTTTCTGCACTATTGTAAGAACTTCAACATTGAAACTTCTGAATATTGTTTATTCTGTCTTTTTCTATGAGTGTATCAAATTTGATTAAAATCGGACCACTCCTTTTATAACCCGATTTTTTTCGAATATCGATTTTCGATATTTATCTGGGGTACCTCGACATAAAACCTAGCTATAAACACTAACAGACGCTTATAGTACAACTGTGTAAATTTTCAAGAAAATCGGTTCATCCGTTTCTGAGTCTATAGGTAACGGATACACACACACCCACACACACAGACAAAGATCCATTTATAAATAAGTTTATGTATATATGTACGTGCGCGTGTATGTTTATTAAAACATCTTAAAGTTATATATCATTACAAATATCTGTTAACCTGATTTGAAGCTCAAAGTAAAAACTGCACGAAGTTCATCTGATCAACAAAATAGCATAGCGTGTTAAAGCGTCAGTCATGATTTTGGTGGCATAACTGTTTGATCGAATGATTTATTTTTTACAGCTATTAAATTTTTTGCAGGTTATTTAAAACCAGATTTTTCAGATTATAAGAATTTTGTTTTGGAGATAATGAGTTCATGATATAAGTCTGTCAAATGAATCCATAGTTTGAAGGAGAATAGTTGGATTTCGGCTACTCCTAAGGTTATTTGCGCAGAAGCAAATATATTGAAGCCGACTGAAATTAGGACTATATTTTCCGCGTGTATGTGTGTGTGGGGATTTCATTTTCCTGTAGGTCGATGTAATTTAGCTATGGAGTGTAGCGAGATGTTGCAATAATTTTATATTTGTATATAATATCATATTCACGTATAGTGCGCATATGTGTATGCGAAGAAAGTGGGAAATATAAGTAAGTTCAATCTTCACTTAAAACATTAAAAGAATTACCCAACTTCAGTTCACAAAAAAGAGAAAATGAAATATTTTCAAAAAGATTTGAACAAAACTCACCACAATTTCAAAAATAATAATTAAACTACAATATCTAAATTACAGGAAACCAACACTATTTACGAATAATATTTTTATGCGTTGTTAATTAATCCTAATCCATAACTAATTACCCTGGGTATATTTCAACCTGCTTAACAAGAAAACTCACGTAACATCTCTCTGATCATAGCTCTATTAAGTCTTTTTAAATACACATGACGCCTTGCTAAAACCTATCCCTGACATAATTGATGATAAAACAAATATAATAGTTTCAATAAAATGTAAAGAAAAGAGTAAATTTAATGGAAACATCTTTAATAAAAAAATGGCTAAGCCTTAAAAATATCAACTATAATCACAGCTACAATGGGCTAATCATATTTGAAAATACAAACATTCCTATAACTTTAGGATAAATATATAAAACGTTCCGTATATTCAGTTAAAAGTTTAAAAACATTCATACTTGATATCGTTTAAAAGTATGGAAAATACAAAATCATTCTGAAGTAATTTTATAAACTATGTACGCACAAGAGAAAAAGCATAGTCATATAAAAATTATAAGTTCATATAAGGTAATATAAAACTTAACCCCGGCACTAGGATTATTGACGAAACTTGCATAAATTGAAGTATTGCTGCCTTATAAAACTATATATATATATATATATATATATATATATATATATATATATATATATATATATATATTATGAACTCTCACGTCGATTTCGACGTATGAGTGTCTAACTCAGACTGCCGCACAAATTGTTTAGAGTGGTGAAGGTATGTGTAGCAACATCCACACTTTTTGAAACTGTTGACAACAAACAATCGGTGCAGTAGTCTGCCACAGATCACATGAACAACAGACCTCAGTTATTTAACCCATAACTGTGGGGAAGGGACGGACTTCCCAAGGGTACCAGTGCGTAAGTGAATGCAGAATGTTTGACTGGAATTGGAACTCGGCTCACCGATTTCCCTGTTCGAGCCTACATCCATTGCACCACAACGCACATCCGTCAATAACGCTTACAGTACCTGATATTTCCAAGCGGTCACCCATCTAAGTACTGGCCAGGCACAAGGTTGCTTAATATATATATATATATATATATACAGCATAGTGATTATCCACGTATACTGTCTTAATATGTATAGGAAAGAATATTAAAAACTTTTGAGTTTAAAAATGTGTTTTTTGACAGTATTTGTTTATTTCTACTATTATATTTTATGTTTCTGACCGCCCTCGGTCCTTCATCAGAAACATTTTTTTGTTTCTGATGAAGGACTGAGGGCGGTCAGAAACATAAAATGTAATAGTAGAAATAAACAAATACTGTCAAAAAAACACATTTTTAAACTCAAAACATTTTAATATACTTTCCTGTATATATATATATATATATATATATATATATATATATTAGTCATCCACATACAAACTTGTTTCACATCTCATCAGTGTGGCTAGACAATCACTTGATTCCAGCCGGTAACAAACCTACCCACTACGCTATCGCCTAAAGAAATTTTACTGTGTTATATATATATATATATATATATATATATATATATGTGTGTTGTATACATGATTAAAGGGTAATTTTTAAATCACAGATGTCGAAACTCAATAATAATGAGATTATAATTTATTAACTAGTCGTATACAAGCTTGTTTCGATGTACCATAGTTCATCTGTGTTGCTACATAGCCACTTGTTTTAAACCGGGATCGAAACTTGAGCGATTTGGTGACAGTCGGTGTGCTTACCGGCTAAGCTTTCGGGGCATGGCTGAGAGACGAGGAAATCTTTGCGTGTTATATATCTGTAGTGTATACACATGACAGGCAAGGTAATTGAAAAGTGACTCCACATTTCATGAATGATGAATTCTCTCGTTTAATCTAATTTTTATAAAGCAGGAGACTATCTTACATAAAATAAGGAGCTGCATTTCAATCACGTTGTATATATATATATATATATATGTACATATATATATATATGTATGTACATATATATATATATGTATATATATATATATATATATATATATATATATATATATATATATATATATACTACATTACTGAATGCATTCACCTGGTGAAAATGTCTTCTCTGCTTACACTCGTGTCCTGCTGCTTGTGTAATTGTCTCTTTAATTCGGTATCGATTTTTGTCGGGAGAGTCATTGATTTAATTAACGCAAAACATGTCGCACGTGCTGCGTCTCGTTCTGATTTCTGGAAATGGGGGCGTGGCAGTAAAATGGGTTTTAATTGACTTAAAGCAGCGTCTTTTTTCTGCTACTCTCACAATTAATCTAATTTCCAGAACGTCCTCTCTTTCTTTCTCTCTCTTTCTTCCACTTACTCTCTCTCTCACTTTCTCTCTCGCTCTCTCTCTATATATCTATATAGAAGTATACATAGAGAGAGAGAGAAATTGAGAGAGAGAAAGAGAGAGAGAGAAAGAGATATATTTGATTTAGTCTCACTTGTTGGGTCACATGTTTGCAGTTCATATTCTCTAAACTATGTAAAGCCCAGATTTTTAAATACATATTTTAAAATCACAGACACACAAACACACACACAAGGCACACAGATATATATATATATATATATATATATATATATATATATATATATATATCCCTCGTATTTATTATAATTTATAACATAAACAACAAATGCTTTTTATTTCTGTCTTGGAAATCAATGAAAAATATTTCTGAACTCTTATTCTTTATCAATCCAACATTATGCCAGTGAATGAAGTCTAATCTCATCACAGCTGAAGAGCAAGTAAGCTATGATAAAATGTTAAAGTAAATGGTTAAAAATAAAAGCTTACGATCAGAATGATAGAGACGACTGAAACATTGGACACAAAATGTTGAGGTCTTTTCACCGATCAAGAAAGAAAATAATCTCTACAAATCACACTAAGCTCCACTTGTTTTTAATGCACACATTCTATAAGTCATTCTCTCTAGTCTCTTATTGTCTTTATTTTTCTTAATATACTAAATAAAATTAGCAGATTAACAATAAAGATATGTGCAGTTGATACAACGGTTTATATGCAAATATTAAAACCCAAGCCTTGACACTGATTTTGCCATTCACAATCACAAACGAGAAACTTATTAGAAACTTAATGGAACCACATGTATTTCAGCTGCAGTAAAAGTTGTGTTTTGTTAAAGATATCCTGACGGATCTTAACACTCTCCAGATATAATGTTTTTTTTTTCTTAAACTGGTTGCCACTCAATACTAGAACTAGAGATGGATGCATCAGTCAGTTAAGTGCCATACGTGATACACACTTGGGCGATCATGTCTCGAAAGAGACATGACTGACTGGGCAGAAGATTATCCCGCAGTAGTTTGCCATTGCTTTCTGCGGTAGACTGGTTGCCGACCAAGGCTACAGAACCCACTCTCTCCTGTTATTTAACCCATAACTGGAAGGAATAGATGGATTAATACCTTTCCCAAGGGTACTTGCGCGTAAGTGAAAGCAATGAATTCAGCCGGAATTCGAACTCGGCAACACGATTTCTCGTTCCGAGCCGATATCCACTGCGCCACAATACTTTTCTCAAAATTTAGCACATATCTGAATGTAATCCATTCGACTGGCATTCGAAATTAAGGGCGTGAGCATTCATGCATCTCCACAATTTATGGTTCTATTATAGCTTTAGTAAGTTCTTTTCATTTTCTTTCCTCTCCTATTCCTTTTTCTGCCAACCATTTAAATAAACTTGTTATATAGATTACTCCATACTTTCCGCTTTCCCTTTTGATTTTATTATATCCGATGAGTGCCAGTTTTTCTAATCCTTTTTTCTTTAACATATACCGTATAATTTTAAATGGTCTCTATGCAGAAAGGCCTTTATTGCTTTCATTTTCCTCAAAACGTCATCATTTCCCATAAATTTATATGGCTTTCGTAGGGTTTTCCATTAGAAATAGATTTTTAATTATTCAAGCCTCATCTTTTTTGTCCAACATCCACGGCCATATCACGATAACAAGTCTTCTAAATCATGATCTTAAGGTTTTAAGATCACCACATACACTACATAGACAGTAGGAATGGTCTGTTTTCGTCTCGAAAGCCTGGTAGAGCCCAACCCCCTCTAGGCTAGTTAGAATTCAGAGTTATTTTTCTCTTAGACATTTTGTCTCTCAAGTCTATAGAATCCAGTATTTCCTGCTATTTTATGTTAGTCTATATTTTTCTTTTATCCATAACTGAGAGGAGAAGAGATGAATTGATATCTTTTGTATCTTTTTGTATTATTACGTAAGTGAATGTAATGTATTCGACTGAATTTGAACTCGGCTTTCAATTTCATAAATCAATGTCACAACCCATTACTTCACTGCACCTCCATTTAATTTACTTAAAAATCATAAGGAAGTATCTGGTTTATAACTTTCAATATCATAATTTCCAAGCCAATATTTTTTCGTCACTACCATTGAGATACTAAATTAAATCTGCATACGATGATGGTTAATCTCTCAATCAATCTTTAATCTTTGAACGTCTATTGAGCCATTCTATACCCTAAGTGGAACTGATCCAATAGGAAACTCAATGTAAATTGATTTAATTTAGAGAGCGGATATTCATGGTAGTGGTCGGTAAAGGTAACTGCTTAGCTAAATTAAAACAAAAGAAGTCTTCTTGTGACCAAATGGAAAAATAAGATATTTATTGCAATTTATATTTATTTCCATGACGACACATAATAATGGTTTCTCTACGTTTATTCAGAAGTACAACGTAGAGAGATCATTAGTGTATGTCGTCATAAAATAAATATATATTAAAATAAATATTATAATCTATTTAGTCAAAATATTTTTTTTTAATTTGGCTAAACATTTACCTTTCCCCTTACCTGCCAATACTAACACAATGGTCACGCCACATACCTCCTATACCAAAGAAGAAATTACTAGTAGATTTCCGCTAGCTTAACCCTACAAAAGCCAATATTCCCCAAACATTTCTTTTACTAGACAAAGTGTGCGGCATTAGACATTTTCCTCATTCTTTATATAAACGGGTTTAACAATATATGTCGTAAACTGACATGCTGAAAATGGCTATTTCCTCTGTAAATTTTATCTGAATTTAAAGGTAAATAAATAAGTATATATATATATATATATATATATATATATATATATATATATACGAACGAGATTATAATTACACTCGTGTCGAAAACCTTCCTCGAAATCCTTTGACGGAAAGTAAAAATGGTTTTAATAAAAGAAAGTGCTTAGTACATGAACGTCAGTCTAAAGTGTTCGGACTGAAATCAGCACGAAGCCCAAAGAAAAAACTCCGATACAGAGGTAGAGCGAAATAAATATATAACACCTAATGAGTCAGACAAACCTACCTAGGTTTCACTTAAACGGATCGTCAGCTTTCCCTGACGATCCGTTTAGGTGAAGCCTAGGTAGATTCGTCTGGCTCATTGTGTTATATATATATATATTGATTGTTTGATTGATTGATTGATTGATTTTTTGTTTAATTACTTACTTTCAGGTCGTAATAAAATTAGATCAGTGCACATTTGTATTAAAAAAGTGTTCAATACAATTATATTGTAAAACTTTTAAATATTTTCCATTTGTAAACGAGTTATTACGCGACCTAGGTTTCTACCATGAGTGGTGTCTTCCAGCAATTTGCAATAACTGATTTTACCGTTTACCGTTTTTTTTTAAGAACGCTCACGTAACGGTGTTTTTCTGTTTTTTGTTTTGAATGCTCACTTGGCAGGGAATTTCTTGTAATTTTAAAAAATGCGAGTTCGAAAATCTCCTGCCAAGATAGCGTTAAAAAAAAATTTTTTTTTAAATCACCATTACGTCAGCGTTCTGAAAAAAAAAGAGTAAACGGTAAAATCAGTTATTGCAAATCGCTGCAAGACACTACTCATGGTAAAATTTAGGTCTCATAATAACTCTTTTACAAATGGATTATATATATATATATATATATATATATGTGTGTGTGTGTGTGTGTGTGTGTGTGTGTGTGTGTGTTCTGTATGTCTTCGGTTCAGTCTAACGCTCCATAAATTCTTTCACCAAGATTTTATTATTACAAAAGACAGATTCGACCCCCTTACACCAATTGCTTGAGATTTCCAATAACGTTACAAATATTTTGTTTGGTAAGATATTTTTTCTACACGCAAAGGGAGATGTAAGAATTCTATCTCAATTCTGTTGCTATTTCCAGATCAGTTGTTCAGATCAGCATCGTTAGGTGCTACCGTTAAGACCATAACATCTAGAACACGACACGTTTCTTCGATCGAATAAGATCCCCCATATTACGCCCGTGTTACAAACCTATGAATGAAGTTCCACCGAGGGGGATTATCTCTAAGAACTATCGCATTCTGAAACAGACTCCGACTTGGATGAATCTCTGATTACAAAAAGTGAAAATATTATTAATCAGCTCTTTACTTTATTGTCATAATCTTCAGTTCTTTCTACGATCATCGAAATTAAGCAATGTCAAACCTGGTCTGAAACATAAATGGTTGACTGCTTTTGAACAACATGTTCGGCAAGGTTTGATCAGCCAATCATTTAAGTGTCATACGTGATACACGCTTGAGCGCTCATGTCTTTAAGAGACGTGACCGACTGGGCATATTATCCCGCAGTAGGTTGCCATTATATTTTGCAGAAGCCTGCTTGCCAGCCAAGGCTTTACAACCCAATTTGTCCTGATATTTAACTAATAACTGGAGGGAAGAGACGGATTAATACCTTTCCCAAGCCTACTTGCGCATAAGTGAATGCAGGGAATGCAACTGAAATTCAAACTTGTCTCCCCGATTTCTCGTTCCGTGCCGATATCCACTGCACCACAAAGCACATCCAAGGTTGGATATCTATGGTAATAACTCACAAATATTTAATCGAAATTGACAGGTTAATTTGAGTCGCTTTGCTTAAATGTACTTCTGCGCAAAAAAATAAAAATAAACTAAAAATAAAAACGTATGAAACCACCTATTTTTTTCCAAGCTATGGGTTAAGTTGCTAAAATTATATCACGTATTCATTATTATCTCAAGAACAAATTGATAACAATCGTTAAAAAATCTGGTTTTAACTGACCTGCAAAAGATTTATAGGCCGTAAAAAAACAAACAAATCATTTGATCAATCAATTACGCCACCAAATTCATGAGCGCTGTGCTATTTTGTTGATCAGATGTACTCGTTTTCTTTCAGTTTTATTTTCTTAGATATTTTTATTTCCTTCGAGATATTAACTGATTTTTTTAATCCATTACATTATTTCCCTGAAGTATTCTTTTTAATTCTACATTTATTTCGGATTTTACTTTTGCTTTTCCATCTCATTCCATATATTTTCTTTCTTTCACTCCTTTCTTTATATTTTCATTTTATCGTCTAGTTTCTTCAAGTAAAACACCTGTTTCTTCCAATATGTGTCTTCTTTTTGTTTATGTATGCGTTTAATTTTATTTTCTTATCTTTCATAAAGATGCATTAAGAGAATCTCTCTTATAAACTTCCCAATGAGGTTTTATATTTGCACTCTGAGCTCGCATCTGCGACACTTACATTTGTTTCTAACCTTACAATAACTTTCTAATTTCCTTCTTTTATAGTTCTGTCACTCTTCAAATACGAGAAACAGTTTTTATCTGTAAATTGCAGATTACATATTTTTTCGGAATTTCGTATTATTATGCAGCTAACAAAATGTTAATACATCTTTTTTGTAATTTTAAAAGATTGAAAAAACATCTATGCGTAATCTCTCCAACATTGATATTTATGTGTCAAATGCATTTAGCATTTTACCATTAAGTTAACAGATATTGAATGATAAATCCAGATATTAGTTCGTGCGTTCATTATACAGACGCCTGATAAAAGTATTGGAACAAGTGGTAGAAAAAGAAAAGGCATCTCAATTCGGCATTTGCTTCCCTTTGAAGTAGTCCCTTTCTGAAGTTACACTGAGAAATTAATCCCAGGAAATTCGTTTTCGGGACAATGATGAGCTGCTTCTTGGATTTCTTCGACGCCTTGGAATATGGCTCATTTTATATCCTTTTCAATTAAAATTTGGGAAAGAGGAAATGGTAGAACTACGTGCGATTTGGGAAATGTGAATGCGAAGGCATTTGACGAAATACATCACAAAGAATTGAGGGAGATGCACCGCAGCCTATACATATTTGGGAAAGACTTTTGAGTAATAAAGAATCTTTACTGGCAGCAAACCGCTTGCATACGGACCAGGTAATGAATTGAGTAGATATACAAAGATAGAAAGGGGCGTAAGAGAAGGATGTGTGTTTTCACCGGATCTGTTCAACTTGTACAGAAGAATATTTTGAGTACCCTAGAAGTTATGCCTAGATTCGTAATAGGAGGCAACAATTTAAACAACCTAAGGTACGCAGATGATACAGTGCTGTTAGCAGACACAAAAAGGAAACTAGAAGACCTCCTACAGAAGGTAGCAGAAGAAAATAACAAGAAAGAACTAGAAATAAACTGCACGAAAACCGAATGCATGGTCATCAGTAAAAAGGGGAGCCCAATCTGCCAAATACAGGTCGGGGATACCAGAATCAAGCAGGTACAAAAATTTAAATATCTGGGAAGCGTTATAACAGAAAACGGAAAGTGCGACACAGAGGTCCGAAGACGAATTGGCATGGCGAACGAAGCATTTCAGAAATTGAGTAAAGTATTAAAAAACAGGACAATTTCGCTAGAAACTCAGAAGAGAGTACTGGATTCCTACGTGCTGTCAGTCCTTCAATATGGCAGTGAATGCTGGACAATACCATCAAAGAGGAAGGAAAAACTTGAAGCAACTGAAATGTGGTTCTACAGAAGGATGCTGCGAATATCATTGATCGAGAATGTGAGCAATGATGAGGTCTTGGAAATCATGGAAACAAAAAGGAAATTAATACTGAGCATCAGGAAAAGACAGCTTAAGTTCCTGTGACATGCAATGAGAAAAGAGGGCTTGGAGAATCTGATACTAACAGGCCACATAGAGGGAAAAAGAGACAGGAGAAAGCAATGGATAAAATATTTGAAAGACCTAATCAGGTGGATGACGAAACGAGGATTACATGCTGTAACAGTAGAAGGCGTGCTCAGAGCCAATTAAGGATAGGGAAACGTGGAAGGCCATGACCGCATACGTAATGAAGAGACAAGGCACATAGAAGAAGAAGAAGAATGTTGTCGCCCGTTTGGAATGTTGTACTTAGCTAATAACTGCTGCACTAGAAGCGCCGAACGGACAATTGCGTTGCTATCGTGCAGTTGCTTCTTATCGGACGCATACAATTATTTAATTCTGTACGAACGTCATCCCAAAAAAACCGAAAACATCATGCAACACGTGACGCCTCTATTCCTTGTTTACTCTCTGACTATGTTGGTCATACATTTGTAGGCCTCGTATAGATTGGGATTGTCCACTAGTTAAATTTCATAGCCATATATCATGATTTGTCCTCTGTTATAGTCTTTTTTTCGAAAGGTTTTCTGTTTGTGTGGTAAAACGGCGACACTCTAGACACTTTTCTTCATAGCTTTTCTATAAACAACGGAAGTGAGCAAGAACATTTGAATTTGGTGTATGTGAGAGATCAACGTCAGTTTGTGCCAAGTGACTTCACATTAAATACATTAACTCAGTTCTGATAAGTTTTGATCAGACCTTGTATATAATTGCGTCGTGTCACTTCTGGACAGTTTTCTCCAAGTTTTGCCTTTTGTAAATCTTGAGGAGGTTGACGGCTATGGTTCTTTACAATTTTTCCCTATTGCAGTCCATTGTAAAGTTAAACATTTTGCAGTATAAGGCCTGTAAACCGATTGTTTGTACAAACGTTTTAGATGGGTTGTCAATCTTGCTTTCAAAGTATTTTATTAAGGGACCAATTCTCCATACCGTCTTTCTCATCGCGCGCGATAGAAATTTGTAAGTGACTCTTTCTGATGATACGTATGAGTGACCTTTCTATTAAAAGGACTAGCAGTGTAGCCCAGCGTTGCTCGGGTTCAATGAAAGCTTTAAAACTAATCCATGGTCTTGGAGCTCAGATTCTTTGGACGTTGGCACGAGAGACTAAAAGGCAATAGTTGTTTCCATTTAAAGCGAAACCGTAGGTATCGATTTCCGCTATCTGGGAAAATGAGTCGTCCGAGAAGATTTATTAAAGTTTATGTCTAAAACTATAATTTTACCAAGTTCGATCAGATTCTGAAGCAAGAACCACAATAAAAGGGCTAAAATCCTGATCTTGATCAGACCTGATTGGATATCGGTGTATCGAGTTCAAATAACGGGGAGAAATTGGAAAAAATAAGTCACTCATGACCTGACCAGAAGCCTTGCTCGGGTGTAATGAGAGCTTTAAAATTAATCCATGGTCCTGGAGCTCATACTCAGCCTAAAGAATATTTGTGTGAAGTTTGGTGAGAATCGGATAAAAGTTGTGGATTTGTATAAAGGACAAACAGACAGATAAACAGACACACACACATACACAAATATATTATCAATTTTCTGCACTATTGTATGAACTGCATCGTTGAAACTTTTGAATATCGTTTCTTATGTTTTTTCTATGAGTGTATTAAATTTGATTAAAATCGGACCACTCCTTCTATAACCCGACTTTTTCGATTATCGACTTTCAATATTTATCAGGCGTAGCTCGACACAAATCCTAGCTGACAACACTCGCAGACGCTTATAGTACAACTGTGTAAATTTTCAAGAAAATCGGTTCAGCCCTTTCGGAATCTTTAGGTAACGGACACACACACACACAGATACAAACACACATACGCACACACAGAGACAAAGTTCCATTTATAAATAAGTTTAGATTCTCTCAGATGTTGATACCTGTTTAATCCATGTCATATTCAGCTTTCTCTGATGCCTCTAACCTCTTCTTTATCTGTGATAAGACTGTCATTGCTATATAGGAAGATCGATATGACATAACAGTTCATTACACTTTTCTTTCTTTTTTAAGAATTCTTTTCTAATATTTTGCTTAGCATTCGGAAAATATATTTCGGATTTCGGTTTGCATTTTTCGTCGTCTGTTAAAACACTTTCTATAGATTTAAATTTTTGTAATCGTTTTATCTTAACAGCTCCAATTTGTACTTCGCGTGTTGTGTTGTTTCACTTTTTTGACACCTGTACATTGTCTTTTGATATATTTAGTCTTTTCTGCTCGCTTTTCTTTAATATCTTCTGCAGATATTTTTGCCGATTCCTTTCTGTCTGCTCTCAACAGAGTGTCATCTGTAAATCTAGTGATATTAATATTATGGCCACTAATAATCAATTCCGAGTGAAGTTGCAATTCTTTCAGGATTGTAAAGGTTGAATAAGTCCGGTGAGTAGATACATACTTGTTTTACTCGCCTTTCTATTTTTTTTTTTTGATTTACTGAATTAATTTTTTCATCCGCATGCAGGCTATTTCATTTCAACATATATTCTATATTATTCGAATTATTCAGTTAAATGCGATGTGTTACAATCTTGGGCAATCATGTCTCTTTTGATTCAAGAATGACTTGGCAGAATATTTTCTTGCAGTAGGTTGCCATTACTTTCTACAGTAAACCGTGTACTAACCAAGTCTACAGAACCTATTCTGCCTGCCAGCTCATAGCTATTGGTGAAACGATTGATACTTTAGCCAAGGCTTTTTTTGCGCAAGTGAGTGAAACGAAATCGACTGGAATTCGAACTCAGCAACCAGACTTTTCATTCCGAGCCGATATCATTTACAGCACAATGCACATTACATTTCCCAAACAAATCAAGCTCACCTAGTAGTACTAACAGTTCTTTATGACGTAACTTCTCAAACGCTTTTGCATAATATATAAATCATAGTTATATGTATTCTGATATTATTTCACTAATGCCAGATTTTTCAGTTAAATCACATCCCAACGATGCTTTGACGTTCTGACAATATTGAAGGTGAGTGGTCAAGTAGGGGTCAGCAAATAATGATTGCAACATTACAGTAATGTCGACGCAGGTTCGCAAGGAAAATTCAAATATTATGATTTTTTTTTACAATGATGTTCAATCTGTAAAACACCCGAGGGCCTCTCCAGGTAGCGTGTTAGATAGTAATAAATATAAATATAGCATATCCGCGTATTTGTGGAAGCTAACGTCTAAATCATGAACTAATTAAGACTATGTTAATCAGGGAAGCATACACCTGGGAGATCGTTTCACAAGGTAGTGCTAGACTCATACTTACATCTGACAAAATGAATTCGATGAGGATAAAGGTGGTCTGGTAAAATGTGCGTGGCCGGTCGGATCTTAGTCATGAAGATTAGAATTGATGGAGCTAGGGAGTGAAAATCATCTAAACACTCTTTGCGAGAATGAATTTTTTTGTTTTAATCAATTCACCCCGGGCAATGCGTAAATGCCACTGATGTGCGGGGGCTACATAACTGAAAGAAAATTAATTAGAGGAGGGAGAAGAGGATCACAAACCAATTAGAAAGAAGCAATAGAAAGATGAAAATGTGATGACAGTTGCAAGGGGGAGAGAAAGGGAAGGATATACGGGGTGGTGGAAGGGCTAGAGTCAAGTGGTTAGTAGATGAGTATTGATATTGCATTTAAATTTATTGAGGCTGTAGCCGTCAGGAAAGCAAGAATATGGGAGCGAGTTCCACAGGCGGAAAGTGCGAGAGAAGAAGCTGCATTTGGCTAACTTAACTGTGAATGGGTGGGACCCAGTTGCCATTCTGGTTGGACGAGTAAACACCTGTTGAGAAGGCACCAGTGACTTAAGTTCGTCTGAGCAGAAGCCATGAAAGTACATATAGAACAGACAAAGGGGGGCCATATTTCGTCGGTGAGGAAGTGGCTGTAGTCGAGCCGCCAAGTCAGCACCTATCACGTTACTAACTTTCTTTGGAGCCTGTCGAGAACACTGAGGTGAGCAGCAGGGGCGCCTGACCATAAATGGCAGCAGTACTCCATACAGGGTCGAATGGTAGACTTGTATATATGCGGGATGGATTCAGGCGGAAAGAACGTATTGGATCGACACAGTGACCCAAACTTCTTAGCAGTGGATTTAGCTATGGATTCGATGTAGCGGTTCCATTTGAGATCAGAAGAAAGGGTAAGGCCAAGGAGGCGCAGTGTATTGCACTCAGGGAGTTTCGCTTGGTCCATGCTTATGGGAGGCAGGAGAGGTTGCCTGTGATGTTTGATAGACAACAGCTTGGTCTTGGACGCATTGAAGTTGACAAGCCACTTATTGTCCCAATTCACCACAGAGTGTAGATCCCGTTCAAGCAGCGAGAATATGTCCGTCCGCCATGCCAGGTTGCTTACTTGTGCCAGAGTATATTGTGGTGTAATCTGCGTAGATGCCTACTTGCGACTTGATCTCATATGGGAGGTCGCTGACGAAAATAAGGAAGAGCGTCGGGCCCAGGATAGAGCCCTGAGGGACACCGGCATTCGTGATGTAGGATGAAGAGGAACGCCCATTCAAAATGACCTTCATTTTGCGGTTGTTTAAAAAGGACTGAATTAGGTCAAGCAGCCGTAACCCAGTAGATTTCAAAGGAAGCCAGAGTGCCAGACCCTGTCAAAAGCCTTGGAGATGTCAGAGCAACTGCACGAGCCTCGCTTGACTCATCGAGGGTCTGGAACATGTACCCCGTAAAGGTTGTTAGCATATCGGCAGTGGACCTGGCAAAGCGGAAGCCATATTGCTTGTCAGAGAAGAGTTTGTGGGCAGTAAGATGTTGAACTATTTCAGCATTGATTCTGGCCTCGAACAATTTCCCGAATATCGGTAGAAGACTTCTTAAAAACAGGAACGACTGAAGAGAACTATCATCATGCAGGAAAGCAGGAAGAAGAAAGGCAGTAGTTAAACAGTTTAGAGAGGACAGGGGAGAGTTCAGGTGCACGCCTCTTAAGAACTATCACCGGGATTCCGTCGCCACCGCTCGCCTTATGGGGGTCAAGTTTTGAAATTACTCGGGATACTACCTTCGGGGTAATATGAACGTCGTGCAGTTTTGCCTCAGTTCTAACGGGGAAGTCGGGTGAGCTACTCCAGATGAGTCAAACGTGGAGTTGGATGAGAATCTGTGGGCAAAGCACTCAGCTTTGTCCGCAGATGATGTGAGAACCTCAAATTCATGGATTAAAGGAGGTATAGAGGATTTGCCGTTGTTAAACACCCGTTTTCATAACCGCCAGTATTCCTTGGAGCCGAACTTGCGGTCAACTATGCGCTGTCGCATTCTCTCAGTGAACAACCGTTTGGCGTCATTCAGGATTCTCTTGCACTTATTGCGAGCAGACGTGAATGGGCGCCTATTGTGATCAGCTGACTGGCTCCTGAATAGTCGGAAGTAATGGTCCCTGTGGGAAATGGCGGCCGAACAGGCAGGAGAGAACCACGGAGAGGAATGAGGTTTTAGGCAATACTTCCTGGTGGGTATGAAGGCATCACTGCCAGCTTTCACCTATGATGAGATCTCAGAGGCACAGTCATCAACTGGGAGATCGAACACTTTTCCCCAAGGGACGTCGCAGAGGAAATCGCGAAATGCATCCCAGTCAGCTATTTGGTAGCGGTATGTGGTCCTATAGGTAGGAGGCTCCTGAGGGGAGTGAGAGTGGAAAGAAATACTGAGAGAGACAACAGCATGGTCGGAGTTACCGAGCGGACAAAGCTGCAAAACTTGAGAGGCGTCAGAGGCAGAGGTAAAACATATATCTAGTAGTGAGGAGTTTCCGGAGGGAGTGCTTGGGAAGCAAGTGGGGAAATCCACCACTTGCGTAAGGGATTGGGAAATAGCGAAGTTCATGGCGTGGACGCCCGCTAGATCAGTAACAGAGTCTTTAAGCCACTCAGGGTGATGGGCGTTGAAATCTCCGAATACAAATATGTGAGCGAATGGGTGGCAGGATATAGCCCTATCAATGTTGTCAACAATGCTATCTAGAAGGGAGCAGTAAGGAGAGGAGGGAGAACGGTACAGAAACAATAAGTAACTAACCGAACTGAGGACAGACAGACGGAGACATACGTACTGGTGGGCAGCAGATTCGAGTGAAGTCACCCTAGCTATGGGGAGGTGTTCGCTGACGTAGATCCCCAGCCCATGCATGTAGACAGTGGAATCCTTCCTTAAGAGGGGGAGATAGCCAGGGATGGAGAGGTCAGAGGAGGGAATAGAAGAGTTGAGGTTAGTTTCGCAAACTCTAGGATGTCCGGGGACTATTCATGAAGGAAAGCTTCTACGCTAGGAAAGTTAGTACGAATGCCCCGGATATTAATGAAGGAAATGGCTTTATGTGGTTTGATTTTAGCTGGTTTAGGGTGTTTCTGCTTTTGTTCGTCATATGTTTCGTTTATAGAGAGGGACCTAGGGTAGAGGCTACAGGCGGTCATTATCCACTAGACAGATCGCAGAAAATCACGGAAGCACCAATACTAAGGTCCGAAGTGAGAGAAGAGAAAGCCGGAGACCACATCCTAAACAGGGAACAAGGGGCAAGCCTCTACCCATGTTCAATAGTTTAACATTCGCACGCAAATGTAAATTAGAAAATTAATTTAGAATATACGCTGGAATCTTTAACCACTTAGAAATGAGGAGAGAGTTTAACTAGCCGAAAAAATTCGGTAAATATTTTCAGTTATTAATGTCGGTCATTGTTTGACCCCTCATAAAGTGGAAACTTTGCTATTTCACAGTTCGTGTCACTTCACTGATTATCATACATATTACATCATTTTCATTTATGTATTGTCATATTAGTTTGAGTAAATTGAATTAGATCAATATTCATAATTGGTATTGATATATGAATGCTATACGTTTAGGGTGTTTAATTATTTCATTGGAAATCAACATTTCGCTTGAGAGGATATGTCAATAGATACTTACTAAAGCTGAAACAGTCCATTTTGTAAGAATGTTATATTCACGTCTGTAAATGATTCAAAGTAAAATTGTAAATATCTTAATTAATAGAAATGTGAACTGTTATCCAAAATATTTCAAGTATTCCAAAGTGAAACACTATCTACTCTAAATGAAACATTTTCTTTGTTCTAAGAAGATGGTTGCCTAAATTGGTAAACTCAGCTAAGAAGTTATTGTAAAATATCTTTAAAAAAATAATAAATCTATCAGTATCGAAGAACGTACTAGGGTTTTCTTGTTTAAAATCTTCTCATGAATTCCAAGTTTAGTTATTAAATATGTTCTTTGATTTTACTAGGACAAAAAACACGTGCGAAAATTTCAGTGTTTTTAACAATTTCTGCAAAATAGTATTAATTTATATCCTATTATTTTAATACATTTTTTCAATAAACAAAAAGGATATTTAAATATTGAAAGATAATTCCTATTGAAAAATGAGTATTAAATTAGATACATTACATACGAAGCACGAAGTATAATAAAAATGTACATTATAGAATATAATATGACGTTTCAAAATTTTGTTTTATCTATACTGTTTCTAAATTCAGTACATTTTTATATTTCCCCCTTATTTTCTTCATTCTCCGCTAATTTCTTTCCATACCTCACTTCGATATCACTGTAACAGAGCTTAATGCAAGCGTTTTCAATTGATCCATCTATTGTCAATCATTCCTCTTTTTTTTAAAGAAAATAACTTCATTTTTTATAATTCTCATGAAGTATTTTTCTTTTTTACTCAGCAAACCCAGACAATACTTGCGTATGTGTGTGTGCGTATGTGCGCGCACGATTATGTGTCCGTGTCGACATTGACGTCAAGACCAACTGATGGCAGTCTGTTTTACATTTGAACGAAGTATTTAAGTCTGAAGATTCAATTTCAACCATTTAACAGACTGTCAGCACTACCTGTTGGTGTAAATGCTCAGTCTTGTATTTTCACACGATTTATTCCTGACAGTGTGCAATTTGCTCATACATATTCTCTCTCTCTCCTTATATATATATATATATATATATATATATATATATATATATATATATATATCGCTAGAATCTCTTGCATACAACAAAGAAAAACTAATGAGTATCAGTAAACAAAGTGTTCATAGCATTCGTTTGATTAATTTGGTGACAACAGTCTCACTTGATCGTAATCTC
Source organism: Ascarosepion bandense (assembly GCA_037127315.1). Classification (NCBI taxonomy): domain Eukaryota; kingdom Metazoa; phylum Mollusca; class Cephalopoda; order Sepiida; family Sepiidae; genus Ascarosepion; species Ascarosepion bandense. Next base: position 7,937,046 of record JBBBDQ010000428.1, on the reverse strand, counting down.
GTCTAGGTACACCACTAGTATTGAAATATCTAACTTTTAAATTGAATTTTAAAAATAAAAATTTTTCTTGAAACTTTTATTTTAGTTTTAATTGAAATTATTACATTTACGATTTCCAATAAGCAAAATACTCTGGTACATTTCGAACTGAAATTACATTGATTTGAAAATATAGAAGTTTGAGATTTTCTTTTAATTTTTTTAAATGTGCTGCTATTTTTGAGCGATCAACACATTTTTAGACAAATATTTATTCTCGGTTTTAAAAGTCTTGCAAAAATTAATTCTGTGACTTGTTAATTTTGGAAAAATAGCAAATTGAAATGAAAATTAATCTGATTTGAAACAAATATTACTTGATTTCAACATAGAATGAAGCAAAAATGTGTTTCTTCGTCATGGAGATAAGATATTCATGAAGTGCTAATTGACGAGTGGACAACCTCTAAGTCATCAGGCTGTAAATCGTCAATTATGGTTCACCTGAAATGATATATTTTGATGAATGGGAACATTACCATTTTTATGAGTAACAACTGTTAAAAGACGTGACCTTTGAATGATATCTACTTAGTAATTTAAAAGAACTAATATTTTCAGGAATCTAATATTTTATTAAATTTTAGTTGCATTAGCTTACGTTTAAATATAGTTTCTGAAAAAATGATTTTTTTTTTAAATGATGTAAATTTTTCTTAATTTAATTGAAATTTTTAATAGCTTTAAATTTAATAAATACTGAGGTAACTTAGTAATTCCCGAAATATTATGGTGTTTTTCTTTTTAATTTATGAAAAGTCATGAAATGTTATTGTTTAGTATTAATTTATATTTTTTAATATTTATTTTCATTTTACTCTTTATTAATACAAATTATTCGCATGGTTGTTATGATGAGTTAATGTTATTAAATGGTTTAGTACTTTTCATTTTATTAATACTTATACAAATGTTTAAACTTTATTTTCTAATTTTATTTCATTTTTAACCAATAACATAAATATGAGATAATACTGCGTTGTTCTGTAGTTTCCATGTAAGTGAAATAATCCACAACACTTGTAAACTACTAAAATCAATATGCCTCTTATGGAACATCGTACATCGTACTTAATAGAAAGGAACATTTTTACACACACAAAAATATTTTTAATTATTTTAAAAAATATCAAGGCAAAACGATTTTTTTCGATTTTTATAGGCAAAATTATCATCAATGTTTAACTAAAAATCTAACGGGTACAAATCTTTGAAGAATTTAAAATATTTTTGAAATTGTATAAATTATTATAACAACACAAAAAAATGAAGATTCTTTAAAAATTGTATTAGTAATCGGAAATTATTTGTTCAGACTATAATGTCCTTAATTTTTATTATTTATTCAAGCAATTAAAAGTTTATCAAATTAAATAATATTAGAGTTTATTACTTTTTATCTTACTATTCTGAGCAGATATTTTGATACAGAGACAAATTTTAAAAATAAAAAGAATGATTTATATGCCCTCAATGAGTTCTGTGTTTAAATAATAACATTATAGACAGGTACAAATTAATATCTATTAAAATTTCATGGATTTACATGGAGGGGAATAACAGATACATTTTTTTAACAAGATTTTTAAAAAATAAATTTTTGAAAATAATTTTATTTATTTGTGAGTGAGTACTGAATGTTTCATTAAAATCCGACAATTATTTTGTTTTCGGGAGAATTTATAAATTAATATGTTTTTCACTGGGTGATGTCAGTATTACGTTTGCCATTGTAAAATAGTCCTAAAGGTTTTGGCTACTCAATTTAACTCAATTTAAAACAAGATTTTCTGCAAAGATTTCGAAAAGGTTAGAAGTGATTGAAAATCTTTGAAAAGTAAAACAAATTACTTTGATCTTTCGTCGTAATAATAATGTAGACATTTTGATGGACAAAGTTCGTTTTTATTATATTTGGGACCTTATGTATTCATACTATGCTTATTTTTAGCGATTTCAGAGATGTACCTAATCTGATCCGAATATTTTAAATTATTCGGAGGGAGAATGTTGAGGTTATCAAACATAATTTTTTAAATAAAAATGTACAGTGCAAGGCTCTTCCGGATGAAATGTCACCTGAAACGAACACTTACCATTAAATTATACAGTAAACTTAGACATCATATTTACATGGTTTACGAAATTGTCTTCACAACAGACTTTTCAATTTTGATTTCGAATGATTTGTTTTGAAATATCTTCGTAAATGCTTTAATTATGATAATAATTAGAATATAATGATGTAGATTTTCTGTAACTGTGATCATAATACACAAATTTAAAAATTCAGTAAATTACTCAAACTCTTGCTAAATTATCAGATTAGAAATTACAATAATTGGTGCATATTATCTTAAAATTTCTACACATTGATACTGCACTCATTTCTGCAATTTCGTTCGTTATTTTTTAAAAAGTTTCAGAATAAACTTCCGACATCATTCTCGTCTTTTTAAAAGGAGTTCAAACTTATAGCTTGATTCCTGTTTTTGTTTGTGAAACGTGTTTTTCCTAAATTTATTCCATTCTCTTCACCTCTCAATAGCTCATGGCGTCTCAGTGACATTATCTCCTTGCTTGAACAGAAATGATAAAGAAAGTGCAATTATATTATTAAATAATATAATGTCAATATTATTCTATATAAATATTGCCACAATAAACGATATTGCAAATGAACACACGAGGGATAATTCATTGTTTTTAATATTACTATTTTTTTCAAATTCTTTCATAAACATTATTTTTCAGCGGCACTTCGCTTTCTCCTAACGTGTACGTACTATAACGTGGACTAACTATAAAACTACCGCTGTTATCTCTGCGTGAGTCTTTTTGCATATCATAGTGTTTTTTTGCCATTTGTACTCTAAAAACAAATATGTATGCGCAAAGAGGCTAATTGCATGCTAAAAGTAAAATCTCTAACACACTTTTCTAGTGTAATTTTATAGAAAGTACATTCTAGCATGGTCTGAGATGAGTGTTGATAGTATATATCTATACAAAGACGTTCCAAAGTGCACTGGAATAGTTTTAATATATTTACATTAATATTGTATGTTATCTTTGATCTATACACAAAATGTGAAAGAGACATAAGACAAGGTCTATTAGCTCACCGGATTTATTGGAACTTTATATAAAACCAATCCTGAGAAAATCCCGTTTCCAAAATGATTCATTATTCCGGCCCACTATCTTAATAACATAATATATGCTGATGACACAGTGTAGATAGCAAACGCATTAAAGAAACGACGAGAACTCATGCAGAATATATATAAAAAAAGATTGTAAATCACTAAAAAATGTGAGAAGACAGAATGTAGAATTGTCTGCAAAAGTAACAGCTACTCAAATTACTGGAGACAGTTCAGTCAAGCATGTACAAGAATGTAATTATCTGGGAATTTCTTTGCCTGAAGATGGAAAATGAACAACAAATTCTAAACATGTACCGAAATAGATTCTTTTCTAAAAACAACGAACTTTGTCCGATTGCCACGGAACCGACTGCTGCGTGACCGATGACGCCGGCATTTAGTCGGTTTCGCGTCCGACTTATTCATTTCCTTAGAAATAAAATTATACCGTAACAAACTGTCGTAATATTTACTCCTATGTGGCATTGAATACTGGACAGTATCATCACAGATGAAAACGTGATGTGATGCACCATTGCTATGCTGATAAAACCATCACCTGAAAATGTGAAAATTGAAGAAGAATAAGTGAAAATAGAAAACAGGATAATTACACTTTGCATCAGAAAGCTAAAATTGAAGTTTTACATAGAATTTGAAATTGACACTTATCGAGAAAGGGGTGCTCGGTGATTTTGAATCTCACAGCACGTATTGTCGATGATAGAGGCAGCAGAAAGCGTATGAGCAGGGGTAAATTGTTGGAGATATATAAGAATATGAAGAGAGAGAAGAACTATATAATATTCACAAAAGAGAGGAATCTTTGGTGATCTATGATCAGTCACATCCTGCGTGAACACGGCATAGAATAATTAAGTCATTGTATTTCTTATATGTATATTATTGCTAACTTCATTCTTGTGCGAATTTTAGACATCACTACCTCTAGTAAGGATGTGCGTTGTGGTGCAGCGGATTTTGGCGCGGAACGAGAAATCGGGGAGCCGAGTTCGAATTCCAGTTGAATCCATTTTATTCACTTTTTCGCAAATGTCCTTGGGAAACGTATTAATCCGTCTCTTCCCTCCAGTTATGGGTTAAATAGCAGGACAGATTGGGTTATATAGCCTTGGCTGGCAAACAATCTACCTCAGAAAGGAATGGCTACCTACTGCGTGATAATCTACTGCCCAGTCAGTAATGTCTCGTTCGGGACATGATCGCCCAAGTGTGTTTCACATATGATGCTTAAATGACTGACATCTTCTAAACGATTTTTTTCTTAAACATTTTTTTCTAATTTGATAACGCCAAAAAGGAAAATGCTTTAAGGTCACCTTCAGAGAGATAAGAGAATTCATATAATTTTTCGGCCAACAATATTCTGAATTTTACCAATGATATTTTCTTAACAAAACGAAAAGTTGGACAATAATTCATCGACAAAGAATCTTTTACGGTTGGAAATATCCCAAGAGTTATTCGTTTACGTGTTTGACAAAGAATTAAATTTTAAATTTCGCAATAGTTATTATTAGATTTTTCTGCAGGATTAACCGAAAATATACCAAATTGTGTTCAAATCCATTCAAGAAAATTCACAATGTAAGGTTAGGAGAGGTGACAATATTCCCATACAAATGTAATCGTCTTTCACATTCATTTCAGAAATATCGAAATACAGATAATATGACGTGTGCTAAATAGAGAAATGAATTAATAAATACTTATTTTATTCACATGAATAGAATTATTTATTACAATTTTTTTTTAAAATCAGACACTGCCAATCTTTTCATCTGTGAAACTATTAACGATCGCGAGATGAAAATATATTCACTGATATTTTGGATACATTTGAGAAGACTTTCCAGACAAGATACTTTTTTTATGTTCTTTTTTTTTCTTCATGTTTCTTTTATTATTTTTTATTTTGTTCATTTAAAAGATTTTCTTCAAATTCAAGCAAATCTTTACTGCTGCATTACTTCGTGTGCACGGCTGCTTTATTCCAGAACAAAATCGAACATTTTGGCGCTGTTAATCGGAATAAGATGGTGCGTCTTGTCAGTTCAAGTTGCTGATGTGTTGGAATTCTGTAGCAACCATGTTTATTATATGAGGAGTGCTTTCTCCAAACGATATGACGTGCTAGGCGAAAAACATCTGCGAGTAATATCTAGGAGTAGTGAAAATTCCTACTGGGTAGTTGACGACGTTTGGGATTTAACCATAACTTAATTGGAGTAAATAGACTAAACTATCGCCCGGTTCACACTCCACCCACGTCTATTGAACAGGTGAAGAGGCTCATCCCTTGTTCCCTGTTTAGGATGTGGTTTCCGGCTTTCTCTTTTCCAATTTTTTCACTCGTACGTAGCCCCGTTTACATCAGTGGCGTTACCGCCTTGCTCGGGGTGATATGATTAAATAATAATAATAATAATAATAATAAAGGATGATATACATACAAACGTAAAGATATCCTAGTGTCATCTCTTTGTTGATTTCTGTTGATAAATCCTAAATTATCCTCGAAATATAATTTCCAAATGTAAATTGGAATACACAAATCAGTCAATGTAAACAAGTAAATTTTAACAGATTATTTCTCCTCGGCACTGCAAACCTCATTCAGTAGAACAATCACGATGATAAATACCCACTGAGTGCTTCTAATATAAAAAGACAGAAAGCTGAAACAAGGTCTTTTAGTTGAGTTAGGCCACTTATACATTTTTGGTTCAATAGATAACATTCACACTGCCTGAATTCAGAGATTTGATTCAATATTTTAGAATTTCACTACGTGATGGTCATATGGCGTAGTCCAAAAACTAAATAAAAGGTTAAGTTATCTAGGAAATAGAACTTCAAATTTCAAAAGAAAAAGTCTAAGTTAATTTGGAAAAAGAATTTCAAAATTTAATATAGAATTTCAAAATTCTAAAATATATGGGAAATAATTAAAAATGCAAAACTTATAAAAATCTCTTTTCCCATTATGTTCTCTTAAATCTCAACTGTTTCTTTCTGTTATTTATATAGGCATTCTTTCTGCTGCCATTGTCGTTAGAAATTCGTCGTTTACTCACACATGTTTGTTTCATTGTATTTTTATCATCTTTCTGTAGAAACATTTTTCTCTTTTTTCTTATTCATATTATTCATCTGCGAGAAGACTATCCAGATTCATTCATACTATAGCAGGACAAGTATTACATAACAGTTAACTTATCATTATTTAATTTTGAAAATATTTTTCCCAATTTTTTACACTTTCCTCAGCTTTTTTCAACTGTATGCTCTGATCAACATAATTTATTATAAATATGTTTTAGACCCCTTCTGTTTCTGTGCAATCACCTCCGTTACAATCCTGTTCTTAATCTGAGCCCGCCATTAACTGTGTGCCTCTTTAGCTTGAGACTACCTGATTGGCAATTTTCATTAGAGTATTATTTTGAAATAAGAGTAGATTTTTACTTCATTATTTACTCTTTTAACTAATTATCTTAAAACCATTTTATAAAATGGTAAAAATCGCTATCCTAATGTGCCAGGATGTGCGTTGTGGCGCAGTGGATATCGAGCACTCGGGGAACGAGCACTCGGGGAACCGAGTTCGAATTCCAGTTGAAATCCTTGCATACACTTACGCGCAAATACCCTTGGGAAAGGTATTAATCCATCTCTTCCCTCCGTGTTCCAGTTAAATAATAGGACAGATTGGGTTCTATAGCCTTGGTCGGCAACCAGTCTACCGCAGAAAGCAATGGCAACCTACTGCGGGATAATCTTCTGCCCAGTCAGTCATGTCTCTTTCGAGAGATGATCGCCCAAGCGTGTATCGCGCATGGCACTTAACTGACTGAATGTGCCTACAGATTTCTCTGTCGCACTTCCCACTTTCTCTTCATACGTTTCCTATATATCTAAATTCAAGCCACTGTTTGATTTCTGGTTTCTAATTTGTACATAGGGCTGTTCCTTTTGCAATTCATTTTTGCAATTGACGTTTCATCTGTTGTTCTATATTTCTTTCACTAACGTCTCTAAAGGTTATTTTAGTGGCATTTATGTCTCTAATCGAGACATTTTTTTCATTTGCATATATTGAGTTGTTAGGATTATGGCGGGAATAACGAACCTTGGTAATACATTTAAATCTTTCAGAATGTCCTCACTGTATAGGTTAAAAAGTTTCTGTGAAAAGGTTTCCGAATTATATTTTCCGCTATGTTTTTGCGCTTTCCAACTTGAACGTCATATTTGGTTGTGTATTTATCTAATCCACGTATAATAAAAACAATGCTCTTATTGATGTTGATATTCCTCGTACTGTATGTTACTTTTTTGCTACATTTACTTAATATAATGCGTGAAAAATGTATACTATATTCCAAAATCTGAGAAAGAAATGAAACTGTATAAGTATAATTAGTTTAAATACTGAATGAAAAATTATGTTTTCCTCTTGTTAATGCAAAATGCGTAGATATTAATATCACGTTTCGCTTTAAAGTCAACATCTTGGAACACACTTTAAAATTTTTCTTAAAAATATAATGTACTAGCATCATATCCCGGCGTTGCCCGTGCAACTCAGAACAATTTAGTAGTAGGAAAAGATGACAATAAGAGAAGTAGATGGAAATCATTTATTGAAAGCTGGAAAGGAGAGCTGAACCGAGCTCTTCTTTTAGGAGGCATGTGAAAAAAATCTACAAAAACTGAGCACACCTAGTGTGAGTGTCTGTTACTTTAATCAAAGATGGCTGCTAAATTATTTGGAACGCAATGTTTAAAATTCTCACACAAACATCAAACCTCGTGATGCAATAATGTTTATAATATTAAATGGATAAATTCCTTTAGAACTCAGTTATATAAAACAATTTTTAAAACGTCTGAATAAAAAAATTAAATATAAAGGCTCATTTTCTAAAAATATTTTAGTCGCGTTTGACACGTGTGATTTGATTTCTGTGACGTAATTTAGCAATCATCTTAGATGCTTTACAGAGAAAATGTAAACAATCGGCTCCATTGACCAAAAAGTGCGAAAGGGAAAATTGTTGAATTTAAACTCAAATGTGTGCATCGATCTGGCTTCCCTGTAGATATGTGTCCCTAGAAAGTTTGAATGGCGTAGCTTAAAAAATGTAGACGTGCATAGGCAACAGTCACACACAGACTCACAAATTGACTTTTACATATAGAGATTGGAAGCCAATGCAAAAGTACATTATTAAAATGTATCAGAAGTGCTGGAATATTGGAGCATTCAGTTGTGTCGTCTAGATTCAAATGTACATATCTATCGCTTCATTGCCATCCGTTTCCTGTCATCGTTCTTATCATCAGTCCCATGACAGAGTGTTTTCATATTGTCACTTCACAGCTGAGCTTGAGCGCCATTCTTTCCACATACCTGGATTGCAATCTTGAGAGATCTTCGTTCATCCGTGTGACTTTGGCAATTAAACCTTGCAATCCCATCCCTCCGCAAGCACAACCACATCAGAGTTCCTGCGTATTGAAGGTTCACTTTGGTTACAATCATCTGGCCGTTGTTCCCATTGTGATAAATGCCCTCGTTTGACATTTGACTTCAGTCTACGAAGAGTCATCTCCACACCAGTAATATATCGGGATAACAACACAGGCTGTATATAGAGCTATGTAGCTCAGCCTACAATATGATAAAAGGTAGCTGTTAGCCCGAAATAACATTCACTCGTCTTTTCACGAGATATATTTTTTTTGTATATCGTGCCGAGTGTTTGGCTGTCTTCTTTATCAGAACAGACTGGTGGAGGGAAATGTTTTAACTTGACTGGTAGCACTTATTTACGCGGTACTGGCAGCACTCAACAGGGAAAATGACGTACAGTTAACACATGCAATTAAAAATGGTTGTTACTCTGATTATCTTCCGTAATAAGTATTACATTAATAGTTTAAGTGTTATTCATCAGGATTATCATAATAGTCGCAGAAATTGCTACGCATTTTCTTAGCTTCTACTGAAGCGAAAGCATAGAGTAATAATCGGTGTTATGACGAAAACAGTAGCAACCAAATGAATAAAATTTAATAAATAGATTAAAAATGAAAAAAATGTGCGTGATTTTTGCCATTTTTCCTCGCTATAAAACGATTTTAAGATAATGAGTTTAAAGAGTAACTAATAAAGTAAAAATCTACACTTATTTTGAAATAATACTAAAATGAAAATTGCCATTTCACGTAGTCTCGAGCTAAAGAAGCAAACTGTTAATAGCGGGATCAGATTAAGAACAGGATTATAACGGACGTGATTGTACAGCAAGGGAAGTGGCCTAAAACATACAATTCCATTGAAAATATATTTATATTATAATATGTGGATCAGAGTATACACCTGATAAAAAAGTATATTAATGGCGTTGTAAATATTATTAAGTCAGATGTTTTATTTTTATTTTTGAAAGAATACCACGCAATCGGCTCAAACTGAATCAACACATTTAGGTATCTTTGAAATAAATTAGGATGTTGTTGGGACGCCCGCGCCTATTCGGCTATAATGGACTATTCCATTACTATGTAAATAACGGAATAAAAACATAAAGGCTCATTTTTTTAAATGAAAACTACTTTAGTCGCGTTTGATACGTGTGATTCGATTTCTGTGACGTAATTTAGCAACCATCTATGTTCTTAGATTTGTTACGTAAATTTGAGTAAATGTAAACAATCGGCTCCATTGGCCACAAATGCGAAAGAGAAAATTGTTGAACTTAAATTCAAAAGTATGTGTCGACCTAACTTCCCTGTAGATATGTGTCCCTAGAAAGTTTGAATCGCGTAGATTAAAAAATGTAAGCGGGCATAGGGAAAATAAGACCATAGTAATTAACAAATCTATTGGTGATTCTTATGTTCATCTTCTATATATCTATCTATCTATCTATCTATTGGTTTATGAAACAGACATTATTAACTTGGAGATCTCATTAACCTATCACGGAGGCCTGCAGAAATCATTCGACACCGTTTTAGAATATTTGAAAGAGGTCCGCCAGTCAATGATCCTACCGGTACATGTGTATATAGAAGCCAGCAGAGCACATTTTCAACATTTGTTATGAGTTGCTATTGATTGACAACGATAGTGTTTGGAATATATCTTTATATGGGCATTTTAACTTGCTTTGAGATCATGAACCAGCTCTCAATTTAGAAAAAAAGCATTTTCGATACACGCTATATATATATATATATATATATATATATATATAGGGGTGCGTATGGGGGTGCGTGATCTAAGCGCTAGCTATACATTTTAAAAAGTAACTCAGTATGCCGTATGTGACAAAGAAATATTAATAGTCGCAGTCATCACCCGCTCGCCCTCGCACATCAGGATTGTCACCCCTCTCTCCATATTTAATTTTTCCATTATGTGTTGGAGATGGCTCTGAAGGCCCAGCCCTACTCCTGAAGTTTCGTGGGCAATAGTTACATACGAGAAAATCGTTGTAGATCCACTTTATGTTGACTGTGGATCGGTAGTAGAAACCGAAGTCAAAGAGATTTTGAGAAGACAGTTCGCGTGAATTGGAATTTCGTGGACAAATCTGCGTGACACAGAAACCCACATATTTGTTCCAGAATCGCCTCGTTCGCGTCTCAGAAATTTATACAGTATTAAATTAATGAAGATTAAATGCTATGTGTAATTTAATCTAACACAATCTGTTTATAAAAATATTTATAAATATATATGAAAAAATCTAAAAATATTAAAAGACAAGAATAGAAAATTAAAGCAAACATTTTGAACCACCAATAAAAAGAAAATCATTTAAGCGAATAAACATCATACATTATAGAAGATATTTATTTAAGACTAATGTTCTGTTTATCTTTGAAGTATGATGTCAGCCAAAACCCCGGAGAAAAATGAAAATATCATCCATATTTCAATCTAATGAATTGATATCCAAAAAGCGAAACCGGTTGAATATTACACTGGTTTACAAATTGAATGAAAAGCGCAATTTTTGTACAATAGGAACGGTTGGTGCTTCACACTTTAAAACAACTCATATTGCACACAGTTTTATTATCTAAGATCATTAAAACATAGAGTGATATCATTCAACAATTTTTGAGCATTTATCTTTAAATACTTTCAAATATAGCCTGAATTAATATAGAGGATAAAACTAATTTCCGCAGGTTTTGCTTATAAACAAACAACAAAATTTTACTATTTAAAGAATAAATTTAAATAAAGCTGTTTTTTTTATATATGATACATTTAATCCGTATTCAAACCAGAATTCTAATCAAAATCTCCACAATAATACATGCATTATTATTATATTTGATAAGCTAAAATTGTAAAAAGCAAATTGTAAAAAAAATACGATAACTGAACAAATAAGATTTGATAGATCAATTGTTAAATCTTAATTCATAAGAAAAAAAATATATGTAAAAGTGTTTATAACAACAAATAATTCTGGATATGCAATATGAAACAAATTGTTTTCAGTTTGTTTATAGAAAAATCACACAAAAATCCCTGTATAGTATAGAAAATAACATCAAAATATAGCTAAATTGGACAGTGTAAATTGATTTAAAGTACATTAAACTCGCGCAGTGATTAAGTAATAATCTTTTAAGCCATGCATCTAGTCTATATACTATTTATAAAGTTTCAGTATATTATCAGTTTATGATGCTGGGCGTTAAGACATTCAGGGATCACTGGGATTAATTCTAACGCGACGATTTTGAACCCAAATATAATATTAATAAATGTAAGATCTAAATCCATTTCCTCAGAAGTTGCAAAACATATTTGATGTTTTTATTTAATAACTGGTAACCCCCAATATATAATTTGAGTGCAATATCAAAATTTGGAAATCCACCTTTTCTATTATACAGTGACATCTATTTTCCATACAATCCGGCTGCAAAAACCAACAGATAAATAAATTAAATGGAAAATTATTTGGATAAGTCAAATTAACGTCATTCCATGAGAATTCTAACTTCGGTACCCAGACGCTTTGCAAATCTTTCTTTTTTTATAGTTCTTTGAAATTTATAACTTTTCACTATCCCTCTTCTTCGCTATTGTTGACAAGTAAGTTAGCAATGTTGTTAATTTGTCTCTCTTGCTTTCAGCCTGTTATAGTTGTGTGATATCATCCATCCGAACTTTTTTCTCGTTACACATCCGCATCTTTCAACTGATTCTTTATGTTATTAAGCGAAAGGTGTTCTTTATATTCGCATTTTCCGTAATACATCTGTCTTGCTTATATGTTCCGTGCTTAACACTCAACATATTCTTCTTTAGCATCAGATCACTGTTGCTCTAAACATGTGAGGATATTGTCTAGTATTCGTTATAATTTAGAAGGTTCCATATCGGATACATGTTTAATACTATGTTCTTCATTGCAAAAAAAAAATTTCATGTTTAATTTAGCTTTTGTACAGCATGTTTCCCTAAATAAGTGCACCTTCGGATTTGAGTAAATTTGGTTCGAATGGTACTTTTTTTTTTTACAGTAAATCAAACTCAGTGAGTCATTTAAAGCTGACAATATTTTTTACCATAGATTCGTATGAATAGAATATGTATCCTTTGTGAGAAATCATTTTGAAGTGATTTCATTGACGTATCTTTGTAAAGAGAGTTTCGTCGAGAGATAGATGTAGTACTGGTATATAAATTGTTTTTTTTTTCAAAATCCATTGCTCTTAATATATATATATATATATATATATATATATATATATATATATATATATATTTGTAAATGTATTGTTAGTATTTTTTCATGAATATGTTGCTAGTAATATTTTTCCTTCAAAAACGTATTACTGATAATCTATTCTTCTCAAAAAGAATATTACTAAAATTTTTATTATAAAGGCTATTTTGGAAATTTCATGGTGTTTTTACACCAGATTGTGTGTTAATTATTTGCCCATAGCTGGGACACTAACAGGATGCTACCCTCCCCGATTCAGATTAGATCTGGGAACAACAGCAATTAAGAGGTGGTTCCATGCTCCTAAACAGTTCATAATTAGAGGCTTTGCTTCCGGAAGCAGTTAATTGCTAAACCCAGGACGAAAATGCAGAGGTGCATTCAGGGTGTTCTGAAGCCTAAGTTGACATGGCGAAGATTTGCGTAAAAATCAAATTTCTCTTGCTGCATTTTTTTTATCTATGGTGACATTTTTCGGCAGTTTCTGCCGCTTATGAAGCTTGATATCACAAAGCATTTCAGAACTTTTCGATTTGCTTTTACTGCAAATATTTACTTTGTTACTATTTAACTTTGAATTCGGAAGGCAACATTTGCTATTCAAACGCGCTTTCTGATTTTGCACTAGCATTCTGAGGTTTTTCGGTATACTCTTTCAAGTCTCTTACGTCGTACTCATGAACATTCTACACATACTAATGGAAAACAATTATTTTATCCATTGTTCTAATTCTTAGAAAATAATTTACATCTGATATTACAAAGAACGTCTCCCAAGGGTATTTGTGCGTAAGTGGATGCAAGGAATTCAACTGGAATTCGAACTCGGCTTCTCGATTTGTCATTCCAAGTCGATAAACTAGATCCTTTTAAAAGGAGCTTTGAGTAATTAAGCCCTGTGTGACTTGTCAAAGATCACACTTCTTTTAACATTGTGAACCTGCGCTACATAATCACGAACAAATAACCTGATCAGATAACAGAAACCACATCAAATGAGGACAACCAAAAGCAGCTCCAACTAAACTAGATTGCACATGTAAGTCACAGATGAAATATTGACATAACCAACATTTTCATATTACTTCAAATAAAAGGTCAGTAAGGTAACACTCATAAATACTAGAAAGACATGCATCAGGGACTGAACATGAGAGAACTATTTTCCTGAAAATTTGTTTAAAGTAAAAGGTTTTATGAATTTCAAGTGAAAGCAGTACTGGCTGTCCGGTTAATGTATTTCTACTATTTTTTAGCGGAAAGCGGCTGTTACTACCATTACCGATTCTGATTAGGATCAGTAACTCGTCTAACAGTTATTGGAAATTAAGCCCTATATTGGTCTATTCAGTTTCATTCTTTTTACGCTAATGTGATTGGAACATAGACAGATCCATGTTCTTTAATCTAAGTATGTAAATTAGATTCTCTTGTCTTGTAGATTCTCTTATCTTAGATTCTCAGATTAGTCAGTCTAAGAGAAAAGTTTAAAAGATTTTAAAGACGATTTTTATCCTGGACTCATTATTGGTCTTACAACTACCTTAAACCTGTTAATCTCGTAGGTACAGTAAGATTTTGCATATTTCTATTTATGATGGATTTAAACCAGTTTTCAACATTTAACTAGAATTAGTATTGCCTTGTTTATGAGGAGAAAGTAGTTAAAATGAATACCTGTAACATGGTTATTCAAATTGAGTAGAAATGTATTTTATGGAGTAGATCATGGACCAGTCTGATGACCTGTAAATATAAATTTCTGAGCACAGTTATAATCAGGTAGAAAACTGAAAGTGTGGAGTACACGGTGAAGATCGAACTAATGTAGCGAAGACAAACTTGTTAACCAATCTGCCACATAGAAGTGCGCAACGAAAGTCTGTAATAAAACATGTTAAATTTCGGATAATTTATAAGCAAAGAATGATTGATATTAATTCTTCTTCATCTACCCTGGAAGGAAAAAATAGTACATATGAGTTCGTCCATCCCTGCAGATATTTCTCCCTGGAGAGAGGACATTTCTATAGTAAGAAAAATACGTGAGCCTTTTCGAGACTTATAACAAAATACTACCTCTAAATTTATGGCTCTTCTCCAGTATATTTCATCGTTCCAAGTAGATTAATGTTGTGAGGAGTTACCCACTTAATAATGTATTCTTCATTGCTTATATTAACCGAGAGTTAATATCTCTCTAGAACAGATACGGGGCGACAGAGACACTGGTCTTCAGTACAACTTCAGTTCAGCTCAGCCTAGTCTCTCTGGTCATCACTTGTAGCCAAGCTATTATTACTCTTCCAATTGGTATCTCTTTGTATCTATTTGTATCTCTTGTTGACGTAATATATGTTCTTGACCTACCGACGTGCTGACTCATTGTTTTATGGTCCCATACAGGGTCCATATCAACTAGCGAAGAAGATATAAGAATTCACGCAAGGAAGGAAAACATTTTTCTTTGACCACTATCACCACATGTCAACTAGCAACGTCGGAAATACGGAAATTGCGAACATCAAGTGTCGAACCTGGATTTCTAGTACCAAGGGATAGCCCCACCTCTCACATATAATCGGTCGAAAAAATGTGAAGTATCATGAAAGGAAAAATATATGTACCATCTAAACCAGCCTGCAACTAATAAAAATAAAAGAGAAGGAAAAAACTCAGAGTCGAACGAAAAAATTCCCGACAAGCCCGGAACCGGCTCACAGAATAATTTGTAAGTAGATTCGTTTTGAGCCTATCTCTTTCTCTTTGACATACGTCTTACAAAAAACAAAAACTGTAAATACAGTTAGTATTTTTCCTCTCGTTTTACGAAAAATTGGTTGTGTTGAGTTTGAAAAAAATGGAAGACTTACAAAAAGTGATAATTCAATTCATGAAAGCTCAGTTTGATCAGCAACAGCAACAACAATTATTTATGGAGTTACGTAAACAACAGATATATTTACAAGAACAAGTCTTTAAAAGGACTGAGCAACGACAAAATCAAATTGAAGAGTTACTTCTTAAATCATTAAATGGCAAACAAACTGAGAACAATACTGCTTCTTCCCAGGGTACTATCTGGAGTAATATGGAAACATTTGAGTTTGTACCGGAAGACGAAAAAAGCTTTTGTTGCTTTTTATAGACGGTAAAAGGATTTATTTAACGTCGAATGTAATAATTTGCCAAATTCCCAGAAAGTGCGTTTATTACTGAGGAAGTTGTGTACAGCAGAGCACAGCAGAGCACAGCAGAGCACAGCAGGTTTATTTTTCCTCCCCCCAAAAAACTACAGACCTGGAATTCTCAGAAACAGTCAAGCTACTGTCGAAATTATTTGAGCCGAACACATCATCTTTCATAAAAGATGACAGTACCTAAATTTATTCAAAGATTATCAGCAGGACTATTTATTATTTGCCGCTACCGTAAATAAATACTGTAAATATTTCAAATTAGCGGAATAATCTCCTGACGACTTTAAATGCCAATTTTTGCTCAAGGTCTGGTCTCAGCTGGAGACGCTGAAGTTCATAAATTTGCATCCGTGTAGGCGAGTGAAAAAGACAACTTTATTGAGCACTAACAAAATGGCACGCTCTGTGACAGGTGAAAAATAAACATTTTAGTAGTAAGCATTTTTCTCAGTAACATTAAATGGAACAACTAAAAAATTGAGAACATATGTGATGAAAATTACTGAAAATTTGATCAGTACAGATTGGATTAAAAAGTTTTATTTGTGGGACTGTCCAATGTGTATGAATTGTCGCAAAACATAAACTACAACGTACAAAATTGAAAAAACTGAAACTGGAACTAAATTAAAATTCCCGAAGGTGGTTTCAGGCTGCTTAGGGAAATGCACTAAAATAAATGCTCAATTCAAGTTAATGGAAACTGCACAGCCCCTGTTCAAAAAGATGATCGTTCCGATCGCAGAGGTAAACCAAGTAGACGAAGAATTATACAGATTAGTAAAGGCAGGTATTCTGCCTAAAACTGATTTTTCGGAATAAACTCCTCCAGTGGTATACGTTAAGAAGAAGTCAAATCAAATCAGAGTATGTGTTCATTTTTCGACGGGTTTGAACGCCTCCTTAAAAAACTATCATTATCCTCAACCTAGCCCCGAAGGAATATTCAACAAATTAAACGGGGGCAAAATATTTTCAAAAATCGATTTATCAGACGCTTACCTACAAATCCAGGTTATCGAAGAATGCTCGTAACTGCTGTATATAAATACACATAGTGGTCTATATAAATTTAATAGATTGGATTTTGGCGTGAAAGTTGCGTCTGCTATTTGTCAACAGGTCATGGACACCATGCAGGGAAACCTTGATTTCGCAACTGCCTATCTTGGCGATATTCTAGTTACGAGTGAATAAGTGAAAGACCATAGATAGCATATAATATGCGTATTCGATAAAATCTAGAAACATGGTTTAAAACCAAATTTCTAGATTTTAAAGAAGCTAAGTGCGAATTTTATTTAACCCAAATAAAATATTTAGGACACATTATTGATAAAGACGTTCGGCGACCGAATCCTGATAGGGCTACGGCGATTAAGGACATGCCAACCCCAGATAACGTACAAGCACTGCAAAGCTTTTTAGGTTTAGCAAATTTCTATTAAGTATTCAAAAAGAAGATGCATAACTTGAGAACTCCGTTGAATGATCTTTAAAAGAAAGACAAAATCTGGAATTGGACACCAGAATGTCAATCAGCATTAGAGAAAATTAAAGATACACTTAGGTCAGACCCTTCCCTCACCCACTATAACCCAAAATTGGATATTATAGTAGCGAGCGAGGCCAGCTCTTATGGCATTGGCGCCTGTATATTACATAAATTTCTGGACCGATAGAGCATGTTTACCAATCTTTGCTGCCGACAGAAAGGCAGTATTCACAGATAAAAAATAAGCATTAAGTATAATCTTTGCTGTGACCCAATTCCACAAATATCTTTATGGCAAACATTTTACTCTACAAACCGATCACAAGCCGCTACTGACGATATATGGAAGCAAAAAACGATTGCCGGTATACACCACTAACAGACTCATTCGATGTGGAACAATGTTGTTGAAATACAATCGAGCATTTGTCATCCAAAAATATTTGCCCAACTGACAGATTATCCAGACTAGTTCCTAAAAATAAAGAGTCATCGAAGACTCGATAATCGCAACATTGAGAACTGATTGCGAAATAAAAAACATGATCGCAAGCACCATAAGAGAGCTCCCAATTACATTATCCGACATTAAAAGAGAGGCTGTGAAAGACGAGTTCATTACGTCTACTAAGAATAAAATTTAAAAAAATGGCTCAAGTGTACCTGAGGTTCTTTCTCTTTGTGATGAGGTACTATTATACAACGAAAGATTTGTGATACCAACAAGTTTACAAAAGAAAATCCTTCGGCACTTTTATACGGGACAGGCTGGAAAGAACCGAACTAAAAGACTCATGCGATGTTATGTCTACCTGCCTGACATGTACAGAAATACCACAGACATAATTTACGCATGCAAAAGGTGCGCGTTTACTGCTAAAACTCCACCAATTACTTGCGAGCTTTGGCCGAAAACGGACTAGCCATGGCAGAAGATACATGTCGATTTTGTAGGACCATTAGAGGATCACTATTACCTCATAGTCATAGACAATCACACTAATGACCAACCACAGGATGCACGATATTCAAACAATTCTGCGAAAATTTTCAAGTAAAACATAACACGACTCCACAATATCATCCTTGGTCCAATGGGCAAGCGGAACGTTTCATCGACACATTGAAACGAGAACTTAAGAAAGCACAGGGCACAACTACTGAGAAGGCGCGGCCACTTTTTTCTGCACGTGTAATAAATTACTCTAAATCCCAATACACCAGCGGGACTTTCACCGGCAGAAACGATGTTTGCGAGAAAAATCAGATCAGTTTCGACAAGCTGATCCCAAAGCAAGCTAAATTCAAAAAGACAATTACATTTTCCAGAAAACGTTACGCTTGTAGGGAAATAGTACTTTTCAACGTATACAAAAATAACATGACGTTTTGGGAATGGACACTGTAAAACAAAGAATGGGAAACCTGGTCTACATGATACACAGTTCCAAAAATATACAGAAGTGCCACCAAAATCAAATAAGGAATTGTCGGACAACTGATATAAATGATTCACTATCGTCAAATGAAGAGCCGCTATATATCATCTTCGAGAATTCTGACGTCGAGGCAACTCAAGTTTCCTCCGAAAGAAGGTGATCTAGTAGGAAAATGAATTTCATGGTTCCTTTTATCGTCGACCCTAAACAAAAACAATATTAAACAGCTTTTCGGAAGGAAAACCTCTAGAAAATGGGGGTGGGGAGTTACCCACTTAATAATGAACTCTTCTTTGCCTATATTAACCGAGAGTTAGTTACTCTCGAGGTCAGAGTCTGTCTGGGCGACAGAGACATTGGTTTCCAGTACGATTTCAGTTCATCTCAGCCTGTCTGTCTCTTGGTAACTTGTAGCAAAGCCATTATTACTCTTTCTCTTTGTATCTCTTTGTATCTGTTTGTATCTCTTGTTGACGTAATATATGTTCTTGGCCTACCACCATGTTGACTCATTATTCTATGGTCCCATACCGGGTCCATATCAATTAATTTATTCTTTTTAGTAGATTTCGCTCCGAGCAAGGCAGTTAAACCATTAAGGCGCAAGAGGCTACCGGGTGTGGAAAAGTTAGTTGCTAAAAATTGCTAAGTGTTTGACATTGTATTTATATTTTTATCTAATTAATGTTGTCTGTAAAGTTTGAGACTGAAGCAAGTTCCACAAAAAAAGTGCGAGAAAAGAAACTGTTAGAATAAAATTTAGGATTACATCTAGCCAGCTCAACTGTAAATTAGCAAGACATCATCAGTAATCTAGTACTTCGAAAGATACGAACCTTATGGCGGTGGGAAAGTGGCTGAAGCCGAGACACTAGATCACTGATTCTTCTTTGGATTTTATCGAGGTGCTCTGGATAGATAGCAGGAACACCGGACAATATGTGGCTGCAATATTCTCAGCATGGACAAATGGGAAACTTAGTTATAGAACATAGACTCTATGGAGCAGGACAGTGAACTAGCCTTCTTCGTAGCTGACTTCGAAACGGATTCAATATAGTTTTCCTAATTCATTTAACTAAAGAAGACGCAAGATTAGCATCATCCATCATGAAGAAAGGCTGAGAATGTCCTCTTAGATGATTAACAAAGTGCATTTTTATTTTTTTAAATCCTTAAATTAATCTCTTGTATGTGGTATTCTTTTCCTATCATTTTTGTTTGAAACTCCGTTCATCATCGGTTCATTAAAATTAGGCAAAGTTCATTACGGTCAATATCTAGATGGGTAAGCATTTGAGAATATCAGATACTGTTTATTTTGAGGTGCTAGTGGTCTGATTTTACACGGCTCAGAATTTGGAAATGATAAATATTTTGTCTGTGTAGAATTTTGCGTAGTAAAAATATTTGCATTGCTTTGCAATATCTGAAAAAAGATGTTTTGATATAGAATGCATGTCGCAAGTTAAATCTTTTTTTGACAATCATGGTCAAGGATGTCAGCGCCCTGAATTAAGTAAAATGCACCTGGGGTAGCAGGTGTCAGAGGTACGACTATTTAAGTGAAGTTAGACAGCACTCAGTTTATCAATTTCCAGTTGCAAAGCTATTAAACAAACGGCATTTGAGATCAGAACACAGAAAGGTCAGCAGACCTCAGGCTGCTACCTGCAATACTTGTGTTCTAATCACCCTGAAACACCTACTCTAATCTACAGTAAATGAAGGTGCAACGAATAAAGTTATGTTGCATATAAATGTCGATGTGTAAAAAAGCAAGTCATTTTGATTTCAATGTATGTTTCGTCGATTTTAGTAGCCGAGATCATCATTTTGATCCGGGTTTTTTATTCGTCTGGAGAGTATACAACAATATCAAAGAGCCGTATTAAATTTCGAATTAAATTCACCCACGTAATAATGTCTTTGCGAAGGGTATAAATATTTTCTTGGCAGCTATGGGCTAAATAGCAGGAAATAAAATTCAGCTTATTGTAGAAATCAATTAGACAGTCAATTAGATAGGAATAGGTTGATTTTAAATTAAGCGGTATGTATATTATTGTTCGAGAGAATTTTACGTCATTTGAGCCAGTATAACATTAGTGTATAATTCTGTTTAAATTTTATAAAAAATAAAGTACGATATTGTCCAGAGGGTGAGTATTCTCATCCTAGTTTCTGTTTCAGATCTTGTGTTTGGATTTGACATTGAACAAAACATCCAGCTTAGTTATTCAAATTTAGTAATCACAAATAACCGTACTCAATAAACGCAGTCTGGATCTGCAATGGAATTGTTAGAATTTATTATTATTGGGATACATTCTGTGTCATTTTCCGAGTAGCCACTTCCACAGAAGTTTGAAATTTAAAAATCCTTCTCTTAAACTATTTTCCGTAAAATAATTTTCTCAATTCCACTCTCATCACTTTTTTCCACAGTTAGTGTGAGTTTTCATCATAACAATTTCTTGGAGTATTGTTGAACGTCGACATCCTATGCCATTATTTTCTCTTTGTTCATTTTAGTTTTTGCTGATTTTGGAATATTCAGACGTGATATTGATTCAGTTATCTAGTTCTGTTATTTTTCTGTGAGTCAGTAGCGGCAATTAACTAGGTAAGAATGAGTATCAATCTTCGCTGAATTTTAGAAGCTTCACTCACTGGAAGCCAGTTATAAGTATTGATCTGAGAAAGTGGTGCACAGCTGACAGCTTGCACATTTATGAAGCAGTATGGCGCTATGCATGACATCCATATAAATGTCTACTCTTGACGAGATTAAGAACAAGAAACGAGTAGCAACTCACGGATTTACGCGGAACAGCCATCAAACCACAGTCTATTATCTGTTCAGTTTCGGTACTGGGTATAAAGGTAAATTGCATTCGACAGCAAATAGGTCTGCTTGGGAGGTTGTGAAAAGCATACAACCACCTCATAATTGCTGTTGTTTCCAGGTCCATCCTGACCCGGAGTGGTAGCACCCGGTTGGGTCCTAGCTATGAGCAAATAGTTAACCCATTATGTTAAAACACTATATTATAAAATTAAACTTATATAAAAATATATATTTTTGAAGGAAAATTATTACCATAACATAGATTTGAAGGAAAAAATATTGTCGTTGTGCATTTCGAAGCAAAAAATATAATCAGCAATACATGTTTGAATACTAAACTAGAAGACAATTTCAATTTTCTAAACAAAAATAAAAATAAACAACTTTTTCATCAAAATCTTACTAAATCAAATTTCACACTATAACTGAACTTTAAAAAAGACGCTAAAACTTCATATTTTTTGGCATTAAATAACCCACAGAGATAAATATTCCGTTAAAATTCACACAAACTGAAACTCTATTCAGTTTTGTTATATTCTACAGTAAAGTTATTATAAATTAGATATTGGAAAGGGCTTAGTGTTTACTAATTCAATATCCTTCACTTGTACGATAGATTCTGGAGATGTTTTATCATTGCTTTCACAGAAATTCTAGTTTCTGTTTGGACAGCTTTATCTTGAATCCTGTTTTATAGAATATTTGGTGCAGCATGTTTGGCAATGTGTAATCTAAAAACTGTACATCAAAATGGCAGTTTTCCGTTGTCATCGCTACTACAATAACTACCTTCACGTTTGGGCAGCATTTCCTTTAAAGACGATTAAAACTGTAATAAAATATTAAAGTAAGATGAAAAGGAATTCATAATGTTTTTATGTTTAAGAATATAAAAGAATATAAAAAATTAACCCCATTCATTCTTTTATTTAAAAATACTGTGTTATTTACATTATAAAATGGAATACAGTTGTAATAATACTAATTTTACAAATTTATAACGAAAAAAATATGAAACAATTTCTTTTTCATAAATTCATAAACAGTTACGAAAATATAAGAATATGTGAACCAAGAGAAAGCAATCCTTACTTTTCATTTTATAAATTTCGAAAATTTTGGCTATTAAAGACTTTTTTGCCAACCATTCTATTAAACATTCTAAAAAATATTGAGTGTTTATTTTTTATTATTTTGTCTACTCTCAATAACAAATACAATATATGATTTCACTTTCAAATAATTAGGTCTTATCAAAATTATAATCATGGATTTTTTTATATAGAAAACTTTGCCGAGAAAAGTTAAACTGTCATTTTACACTCTGTTTACTTTAAATGTTGTAGTATAAAGCAGAAAAGAGTGAAAGTCGAGTGTCATTGCTTCATATTCACACAGAACGATGTTTTTTTCTTTTCTATTATTTAAGGGATCAGCTTATTCAAATATAAAGTGCTTACTCGTGTTTGTTCCAATTTCAGCGGGAGTCGCTGTAGAGAATATGCCGGTATAAAAAAATCTTATTAGTTCGTAATTTTATTTATTTTCTGTGTTTGGAGATGAAAAAATCAATTCTATATAACTGAAAATAAGCCTATACCATTAACATATACATTCAAATATATATGCCTCATAAAGTGTCCGGGATCAGGAGCTTGATTCACAGGAATTATGTTGTTAATTTGATATTCACTGGAGAGTATATATTTGTGGATGCAGTTTGACCTAAGCGTTCGACTGCATATCCTTCCCAAATTAACACATCACTCCATAAATCCCGGACCTGAATAATAAAACAACACCTTTTAAGTAAAATTCAACTTTATTCATCAACATAGTCTCTTTCTAGGGTGATACATTGATTGAAAGCTTTCTGATATCAGATATCTTTTCCTGGATAATTTTTCTGAGGTCTGCTTGGAGACAGATCTGGAGAATAGGGTGGTTACGGAAGTAATTCGAAGAGCAAGTCATATAGTTTTGCTATCGTTGGTATCGACTTGTGACACGGTGAATATTTGTCAAGAAGAAAGCTGTGTTCAACTAAGTCTCTAACATTTTTCAATCTTATATGAAAAATAATGTTAACCCAATCTATATAAACCCCAACTCTATTCACCTACCATCCGTTATCAAACGTATTCCATCATCAATTGAACGTCGCATTAACATACACTCTACAAATAAAGAAATATTCGCTAAGCACAAAACAATTTACGATGAAGTTCTTACAGACAGCGGCTATCAATCTTCCAAGATTATCTTTGTGGAAAAATTTAGTAGACACAAAAAGAAAAAAATAGAAACAGGAAAAGCATATTGTATAACCCTCCATTTAATCAGCTAGTTATTTTTAAACTGGGGCATAAATTTTATAAACTAATAGATACACATTTCCCCAAGAATAACCCTCTAAACAAAATATTCAATAGGAATACAAGAAAACTCAGTTATATTTTTTTTATAAGCGTTTCACGCCGAGCGAGGTATTTCACTGCCACTACTGCGCAGGGGGCTACATAGAGTCGAGGAAGGTTGATTAAATATAGGAAATGTCAGAGGGTGGGTGATTGGCGGGTAAGGATACCGAGAATGAGGGTTGGATAGATGAGAGTGTTCTGAGAATAACTGGAAGTTAGTGTGATAGGAGGTGTCTATTGAACCTACATTTAAAAATCTGGAGATTGTAGTTGTCGGGAAAGCAGACTTGTGGAAGGGAATTCCACAGGCGGGAAACGCGAGAAAAGAAGCTGTTGGAGTAGAAATTACGGTTACATCTTATCTGTTTAACTGTAAAAGGGTGGGACCTAGTTGCTAATCTAGTATCTCGTGCAAATTCGTGCTTAGGCGGCACCAGTGATCTAAGCAGAAGCCATGAAAGTACTTGTAGAAGAGGCACAGGGAAGCCACATCAGGCCGGCGAGAGAGTGGTTGCAGCCGGTCTGCCAAGTCAGTATCAACTACGTTACAGATTCTCCTTTGTATTTTGTCAAGAAGCCCAACTGGAGTAGCAGGGTCACCCGACCAGATATGGCAGCAGTATTCAATACATGGTCGGATGGTAGATTTGTATATGTGCAGGATAGAATCAGGCGGAAAAAAACACAGAGAGTCGATTTTCATTGCGGCAGATTTGGCAATGGATTCAATATAGTCATTCGATTTGAGGTCCGCCGAAAGTGTAAGGCCAAGGAGGCGTAGTGTTTTACTCTCTGGGAGGCAAGCCTGTTCCATGGGCGGTAGATACGATTGTCTATGTTGTTTAGTTGATAACAGCTTCGTTTTAGAAGCATTGAAATTTACTAACCATTTCCTACCCCAGGCCACTAGGATTGGAGGTCGTTTTAAAGCTTGGCAGCGAGGTTCGCTTTGTCGTCCACACCGAGTTTTTGATCGAGGCAAGAGTAGATTGTGGTGTCTTCGGCGTACATACTTATTTGGGATGTAATGGCGTCGGGGAGATCATTTATGTACAGCAGAAAGAGCGTGGGACTTAGGATAGAACCTTGAGGGACGCCCGTGTTCGTATGGTATTTTGGGAGGCATGCCCATTTAATACTACCTTCAATGTGCAGTTAGAGAGGAATGACTGGATGAGGTCAAAAAGATGTCCAGTTATACCGTAGCTCCGCAGTTTGCATAAGAGGCCAGCCTGCCAGACCCTGTCAAACGCTTTGGAAATATCCAAGGCAACGGTTCTTGTCAAAAGCCCGGTAATTGTACTCGGTAATGATTCTGCCTGATGAGACATTATCTTTTCAATGTCAAAACAAAATGTACACTTTGTAATAGATAATAGTTTGTACATGTTCTGTATCTAGGGTAGAACCTGTATATTTGGGGGGAACAATAAAATAGACAAGTTCTGTCTAACAAATTCCTTAATTAATTTTTAAATTTCCGAATTATTTCTTTTGTGTTATTAAGAAACTAATTTTAAATTTACGAAATATCAACTAATTTTTAATTTCATTTTTCTCTAATATTTTCGAATGTTGCTATATTCAGGTCAAGGACTGTGTATATTCAGGCAAATGTTTTTGTTTAATTCCTTTTTACATTTTTTTCGAACCAAATTTAAGTCATTTAAGATAAATTCATTAAAGCGGACGAACTGGAAATTTTATGTGTATATTTTCTTGGTAAATTTAAAAGATATAATACAAGTTTGATAGACAGAAAAATATATATAAAATGGACTATAGCTACATCCTACAATGGATCACCCCGAAACTGTTTTTTTTGGATAGGATTCATTCCCTCATTTTTTTTTTATTTAGGTTTGTGAACCAAAAAACCACATGTGTATTTCATCTCTTGTTTTCTTTTTATAGTTTTAAATAAAGGTTTAACTAACATAAAATATATCATAAATGAACTAATAATAAGCGCAGAAGATTTTTATTACCAGAAAATGAAAACAACATCGTTTCTGACTTCTTCATTCACGAATATTATATATATATATATATATATATATATATATATATATTAGTAATCCACATGCAAGCTTGTCTGTTTCACATATCATCAGTTTGGCTAGCAATGATGCACTTGCTTCTGGCCGGGATCGAAATTCGACCAATTTTGTGTCAGTCGGAATCGCTAACCCCTAAAACATAGGTGCATGGAATGATAGAAGAGGAATTTTAACGCCTTATATCCAAACACAGAGAGATCTAATTCACTTTATCACAGCTCGTTAGTACGGTTACACATCCTATTGCTTTCAACCAGGATTGAATATATATATATATATATATATATGTGTGTGTGTGGGTGTGTTTAGAACTTTGTTGCAAAGATTTTGCCAATTAAATTGAGCAGATTCATGCCGTCTTCGAAGTTACGTGATGACCGGTAGGACGCCCTCACACATCAGATCGGTTTCTTTAAATATTCATAAATGCTTAAATTATGCTGAAGATAAGAAATGCAAAAATATTCTATAACATTTATATTTCTATGCGCTTTCAACAAGTTCACTGGCCAGTCTCAAGAATGTTCTTTTTTGAATGTTGTTTTTTTATCTCTAGCAAAAAAAAAAAGATGTACGAACACTGGAAATTAAATAGGAAATGAATAAAATAATTCTTGTCTATAGTTTATAGTGAAACATGCTTAAATGAAAGATTGCTGCTCGGATATCGGTTAAATTTCAAACTGCGTGAGTTAAGTTCTTGTTTCAGATCGATAACACTTCTTACAACACTTACACATCGCAACGACGCACTAAAAATATAGATTGATTGTTTGTATTTTTACAAATCAATCTTTTGCACATTATTCAAACCGAGAAAAAACTTTTAAAATTTTATTAATTTTGGGAAGATATCAATAACTTACTGATACAATTTCTCATACTTAATACATTTTGATGGAATGGGCAGAGAGAGATTCATAACTTTCTTAAAGGTATTTGCGGTTAGGGGAATATAACAAACCCCCACATCATTTGAAATACACCTCTCAATATCCGAACCGTTATCCATTATAATATATTACAGTCTTACAACACTTGGTATTCCTAAGTGCTCACTCAGCTAGAAACTAACAAGTTTCGACGTTTCTTAACTTCTGTGAACTTACAAGAACGAGGTTTTCAATGTTATATAGTCAAAGCCTACAGAATAATCATAATCGGAATTATGATAAAGCTTTCCAAAGGCTACAGAAAGAATATGTGCACAGAGTGATTTAAAGAGCTGTTCTCTACCAACTTGTATCCAACCAAATCTAATAACAACTTTATGCCCCCATCAAAAGTAGGAGGTAGCGTTTGCTCCGCCGGTTTTACAAGTAGATAAAAATTGTTTTGATAGAATTTAATTTTTATTTCAATATTCCGCAACCTCTTCTAAATTATAGATTTTATTTCGGGTCACCAATCGACCCGAAACTTTTGGTCGGTATCGCTAGAAAAAAGACTATCCTAACAACGAATGCATTCCTCACATGACAGACGTGCGTAATGGTTACAAACCCGGCCATAGACGCCATATTTTGCCAGCGTCTTATCAATTTTCTATATTTCTCTTCCTTTTGTGTACAAGGTAGATTAATTTTTAACTTCTTACTAGGGCGTAAAGATTAAAGTGGCTCAACATTTTGTGACTGCGGTGCGTTTGATGTGAATTGTCGATGGTATCTGGCCTTCTCCGACAGCGTCTGACTCCAGAAGAGAAATCTCGTTCTTACTTCATGTTGATCTTTGCTTTAGATCAAATCTTCAGCTGATATCAAACCGATGTGATTTTATTATAGACTTGATATTATTCTTTCTTAAGACTTTGATCAAAGATTGATCATCCCACTTGCTTCGAGCAAAACAGAAATCACTGACGATTAAAGGGGAAAATGTCACATGGTTGTCCATCGATCATATCGAATATTTATCGATTTCATGATATTAAACACATAACTACTTCAATACTTCAAAGTAATTATCTCCTGCACACAAACACACATACACACACACACACACTGACAAATACACACATGTATACTATCTGTTGGAATATCAGATATGAATCTTAATTTGGATATTTTCATAGAGATACACAAACAGAAATGAGCTATTGTATGTGTATGTGCCATTAGAATGCATGCGGAAACTATACATACATATGTACACACACAAGCATGCATATACACACACATATACCAAAGCACACACACAAAACAAAAGAAAGGTAGAAACCTGGGTCGCGAAATAACTCGTTTCCAAATGAAAAAATATTTAAAAGTTCTAAACACTTTTAATACAACTGTGTACTGGTCTTATTTAATTATGACTAAAAACTAAATAATTAAGTAATAAATATATATATATATATATATATATATATGTGTGTGTGTGTGTGTGTGTGTGTGTGTGTGTGTGTGTGTGTGTGTGAAATGCATTTATAAAATTTATGAGAGTGTTCCTAAAGCCAAAACAAGGATAAAACCTCACAAAACATGTCTGTTTAAAGTATGAAAAATTGTTCCCACTCGGTGTCAAATTTTATATTTACATACACTCTATCCCTGATTTTAAACGCTTTAACAAATAAATGTAGCATTTAATGACAGGGTGTAATCGATTTCTTTTTTTAAACCGATTAGTTCATTTGCACTAGTGTGTAGAAATATGAATCTAATTTCGTGGTGTATGATGAAGTTTGTTTGGCCTTGAAATATGTTGCGTCAACAGTGATCGCATCAAATTTTTATCACAACCAGACACTATTGTCTCGATTGTCGATTAGTTGTCCTACGGCCATTATTTCTGACGGAAATTACTCCACGAAGCGTACGAATATTGTAACACTGCAAGTGAACTCTAGGAAGCCTTACTGAGAGATGGTGGATATTGTTGGTGTCATGTCTTCAACTGTTAATCGTGTCATCAAGGCAGAGAAGAAATCTGAATCCATTAGTCCAATATGCAGTCAAACAAGAAAACAAAAGTAAAAGACTATGTATACGTAATCAGGGAAAGTATGACTGCTTCTAGGAGTGTTATACTTTCTTGGGAGCAACAGAATATAATTGAACTTGAAAAGAAGTTATTCATGTCGAAGGCGAAAAAGAAAACACGAATTCGAAACTGGAATTCAAAAACAAAAATAGTCTATTGCGAAATATATATATATATATATATATATATATATATATATATATACTATTAACGCTCTCACCTGGAAGAATGGTAAAATTTGAAAAACAGTAGCTACTCTAGCATGTACGCATCGCTCATTCAGTAAAATCAATTAGAGCATTCTGGCTATTGGTCGCCTATAATGATAATATACGCGCTAAAATGTCTGCCTTCTTCTACCGAACGCCCATAGCCCAGAGATAGAATCGCCGACTGACGCAAATTCTGTCGGGTTTCAATCCTGTGTTAAAAAGCAATCGGAGTCTAACCGTATTGATGAGCTGTGATACAGCGAAACAGATCTGTCTGCGGATCACTATATATATATATATATATATATATATATATATATATATATATATATATATTCGTGTGTGTTTCTGTGTGTGCGTGTGTAGAGTGAGAGAAAGAGTAGAGAGGGAGAGAGAGAAAGCAGATTAAATGCAAATAATCCCTGGAGACACCAACGTTGGAATAGTAAAAGATCTACACCATCTCAGCAGCCAAACTGGTGGAAAAGGGCAGCGCCAGTTGGGCTGGAGTATGCAAGGCGGATCTTGACAGACCAAGCTTCCGACAGCCCAAGCAAACAGATTTGTCAGATTTCGAATATCTCAATCCCCTTTGAAACCAAGGGAGGAGTTTCTGGCCAAGTGTATGATCCTTCCGTCACGCAGATTCGTTCACGAAAATGAAATTGACGCGAATGACATTGTCAAATTCACATTGATTCAGAACCTTCTCCTCCACAGCCAATAAGGAGGCGGAAAAGAAATTGTGACATGACGAACACGATACTCAGATACGAACAGGCGCCGAGAAAGATGACGACGTTACATATATGTATATATGTATGCATATAATCAAATTAGTTATTTGAATCCGATTTTTATTAGTACAAATAGTGCTCTCGATATACGTCCACAACAATTCATGACTATAAACACTTGACCAATTGCAACAAGTATACCACGGCATAAGCCAGAACACGCAAATTTATATATATATATATATATATATATATATATATATATATATATATACACAAATCCCAACCTCCAACATAATATACACTGGAATACATACATACGCTTACACACACATACACACACATATATTTACACACACACTCTAACATACTATACACCGGAACACACACACACACACACACACACACACACACACACACACACACACACACATCTGTAACTATATGCAAACATACGCATATGATACAAGGATATATATATATATATATATATATATATATATATATATATATATATATATGTTGTCATCCGCAGACAGACCTGTTTCGTTGTATCACGGCTCATCAGTACGGTTAGACATCAGATTACTTTTAACCCAGGATTGAAACCCGATGTATATATAAAATGATAATAGGAGGGAAAAAATAAAAAATACAAGAAATATACGCACATAAACAAACGGACATAACACACTCACGCACGCACATACACATGAGATCACATGTAAAAGAATACTGCAGGAGAAAATACGTAGAAATAAACTCACCTCCAATTAAAGCAGATAAGCATAACATCAAGTCATAAAACAGCGTCTACCACCATTCTGAAGCAGATGCAAAAATGCCAAACCCAGCGAACATCTTAAACCATAAATTGAAGCAGGCACATATATCATCAAATCATAAAACGGCGCCTGCTATCACTTTAAAATAGAGGCGAAAAAGCCATATTCTACTTCCGTGCATAAATATAATTATATAAATCACACACACACACACACACACACACACACACACACACACACACACACATGAACTACACCACTTACAGGTACTCACGCACATACTCATTAAATCAGCGAAAGCGGTAGCAGCGAAGTAGGACCATTCATTTAAAGGTACGGTCAAGTGGCGGATAACATAAAAGTAAGCCCTCCTATCATTCTGAAGACGAGATTCTGATCTCGAAATATTAATGAATATTAAAAAGGTAATACCAACACCTTCTTTACCTTCCTTTATTATACTAATCGCATTGTGATAGCCTTCAAAGACCTACCCATATATATATATATATATGTATATGTGAATCTGATTGATGAGAATAAATCTACCGATGTTACCATCACATTTATTTTTTTATTTAATTATATGTCTTTATTCTGGGAATAATAATAATATTGATAATAAATACGAGAGTGACGAATGGCAACAATAAAGAAAACAATGTGGGTTAACATTTTATGGATATTAAACTTAAGCCATACTATCTTAAATGTAATAGGGTTTTGATGAAACAGATTCATTTTCTCCATTTGTAGTAATTCGACCGTAGGTTTCATTTGTGAGAGAAAAGTCAATCTGTTGGAGTTGAATATAACTTATTTAAGACAAAGGCTATCTCATTTATCTTCCAATAAACTCTCTTTGGTCATAGCTAAGAGAAGTAATTCCGCTAATCAATTAAAGCTGTCAATTTTGACTGGCGCCTTATTTTCGAGATCACTTTCTTTGCCTAAAAGTTCATCGAAGATGCAATCAGTTTCCCCTCATTAAAAATACATTATTCAATAACAGATCAGATAGATAATTTTATCTGTTCAAACTGGACAATATAAGGGCGCTAACTTTTTATCCTGAAAGATTTGAGTTACCTTAAAAAAAACGATGTCTTTCACTAATATATTCTATTTATTTAAGTTTCTTTTTCTCTTTGAAAACGTTTAATACTGTTAAAGATCATTTCTCAAATCAATGTCTTTTGTGACGTGTAACTTCAAAACATCAACATCTATAGCTCTTCGAACCTTCTTTTTCAGCTTATTGTAAAATTTGTATTTTTGCTAACTCCCTGTTCAGCGCACTATTACAATAAGCTCGCTTGGTAGGCTGTTCTTTGCTTTTTCGTTGTTATTGCTTCATATATGTTTCATGTGTGTTAAACTTTCTATGCTTTCTTTCTTTATGATATTCCCAAGACATTTCAACTTTCTCTTTTTTATTTGTAGCAGAACTGTCATTTTAGTTCTCAATTACTTAAAAAATATCCGGTATTCAGTTAATGATATCTTTCAGTAGAACCATATATATGATTCTTCAAGTCTCATATTCGTCTATATATAATAAAGGTAAGATGCTTGTGTGTGTGTCTTTATTTTTGTCTGTCTGTATGTATATCCTTTATAAAAATCCACAATTTTTATCCGATTCTTACCAAACTTCACCTGAATATTCTTTAGGCTACCGGTCAGGTTATCGGCAACGCATTTTTTTCTGATTTCATGTGTCTTTTACACCCGTATAACGTTGAAACAACAGTTCTCGTACGATCGCCTAAGTTAAGTAACCTTTGCCTGGTGGGTATCTAGTTGGGGATCACCGACCTAAGCTCGGGTTTGTTGGTGGTGTGATAGTTAACAGCACTGAATTAAAAATTGGAAAGCACTGTTCCAATTCCATTCGTGTTCGTTATACTCACCTACGCGCAAATGCTTTTGGGAATGGTATTGATCTACATCTCCCTTCTCTTATAGTTTAATTAGTAGAGCATATATCATTAAATCGTAATCTCAAAAATGCTTGCAATCTGAAAAAAATATATATTCAATCTTTCAAATACCCTTGGGAAAGACATATATCTGTATCTTCTTCACTTACCAATAGGCTAATTAGTAGAACTTGTATAAGTAAATCATTATACATGCTTTCAATTACCCTTGGGAAAAGTATGACTACACTCCCTTTCTCAGTTATTAGGTAAATAAAGAGACTTGTAACTGAAAATACTTATTATCACAGAAAAATATTCAATAAATGGATATATTTCGATTTTTAATAAATTGTAATTCGCAAATCAATAAACTATTTCAGTTATTGTCCTACTGAGATGAACTTCGACCTTTTTAGTGACTGAACATTAAAGAAGTAATAAAAAAAAACTTACCTCTCACTTTACAATGTTATTGGAGAAGTTAGTAAAACAAATTTCCGGAAAGTCTTGAATACATTTTTGCTGCAAAAAGCTAAACAAGTTCTACGTTTCACGAGAATTCACGCAACGAATGAATCAGGCATTCAAATTAATAACAATTGACGCACATTAGCATTTTGCTGATCATTCTAGATTACGCAGATATTACAGGAGTTACAGAATGCTCAGAATTGCAAATGCATGTAATTTTATCAGAACATAATATCCCGGGTTTTTAACAGCGTTTCCACAGAATATTGGACCCAAATTCTACAGACCTTCAAGATATCCATGAAATAAGGAAGATTAGTATGCCAGAAATTAATAAAAATAAATATCAAATACAAAATGGCTTTCGCATTTATTGCTGCATGCGAAGATATAGCAGAAAAATCGCTATCTATGCACATACCAATCTTCCTTATTACGGATAATCGTTAGCTCATTCCAGGTGGACAAATGTGATATTTCACCAGAAAGATACACAAATGTAGCTGGGAAGACAAGTTTTGGGCCGCTTTAGCATCTCTAATACTAGCTTGTTCAATTTTTTGAACAGTGATGTTCTATCCATACAAGGCCCGAGAGCTACTCGAAATAGAGATATACAGATTAAGAGGCACAATTTATTCAGATAGGTCGGACTTGAACAGTATAACATCGTAGTGAGTAGGAAAACTGTATTTTAGGATTACGTTCCACAGAGCAGTTGCTCCCGGTAAAAATAAACAAAAGACATATAAACAAAGGAAAACGGAGTAGATGTGGGTTGTTTGCTACAATGTGCGTAGTATGGCGTTTTGTAGAAGTTTAAAACTGGTAAAACTAAGAAATGTATTAGGTATGAGCACTGTCCGTGAAAATAGGAATTGAGCAGTGAGACGCATGCGACATTTCGTCTGTGAGAAAAGAGTTTGTAGAGAGGATTTTTTTCCAATCATTTCAATCCAAGTAATGCAATAAAGCGACTAGGATGCAAGAGCTTTTGAGTGCAAATAATACGAGATGAAATATCAAGGAGAAGTCACAATAAAAGAACTAGAATTAAGAAGACAGTAGATAACAATTAACATTGTATTTAAAATTTTGACCATTGAAATTGACTTCGAAGCAAGATACCGGAAAAGATTTCCACAAGTGCGATATAAGAAACTGCTAGCATAGAACTTACAGTTACATCTAGTTTTTCGACTGTGAATTAATGAGATCTTGCCGGGACGGGAACAGAACCTCGTTTTCGGCTCTTGTAGGTGTATAGAGCGGGAAAGGGTGGCAGGTAATTATTGATGAAGCACAGGGAACCGACCATTTTTGCAGATTTTAGCCATGTGTCATATAACTTTTGTTTTGAGTTTGTGGTATATAAACAATACTGCTTACAATTCCAGAAAATACTCGATTGAAACAATTTTATAATTTATTGTGAACAATCGACTACAAAATTAGGTTAATATTGTTTTTGGTATTTCTGTAAGATTATCTTTGCGAAATCAATAGAAAAATTGGTTGCTTTGCTACCCTTGACTATATAGATGTATCTTTATTTTCAATTTGGCGTGGATGTGCTAATCTAAATCACGTTCAGTTTTATAACCTTTAATATAGATTCTTCGAATCATATGTTGCGTACCGACGAGGAATTAATGATATAATCAAGATGTTAACGTTATTCACTACTTTAAATAAAAAAGACAGACAGGAAAGACCCATCATAATTGGAAAAACGATAATAGCTACTGGACCAGTTAAAACGATTTAACTGAAAAATTGTTTGCGTAAAATATTATATGAATTTCAAACGATTGTCGTACAAGCTCTTTACTTAATGTTGAATTTCCTCTTCATAAGGAAATGATTAATAATACCCATATCATCCTTTCAAAACATAGGAGATAATGGTGCACTAAAGCATCCTAGCGTTTTACATCTTAGTGAGCTTTGTCCTTTGGTATCACTTTCAGATCATGAATACACAATATTAGGGGTACATAATGAGGAAAGGGGGATTGGAAAATATGATACGCACAGAGACGTTTGACGATAAAAAGTTAGAGAGAAAACAACGCATAACTTATTTAATGAGTTTAAACTAGATGGTGGGAAAAGCTTTAACAGAAATCGAAAAAACTACCAAGTATATTAAGAGCTACAAACAACAGGAAATTGTAGAGAGCCATGATCGCTTACCTCCTGAAGCAACACAACACACAGAATGATCCTTTATTTAGATTACTTGCTATTTCCTTCTCTAATCTCTCTCTCTCTTTCATATGCATTAAATATACTTTGAGTGAGCAATTTGTCATGCTCTCTTTCATTATTTTTCGTATTAGACATTTTAGATGTCTCTTTCTTATTCAAGAAGCAAACATTCTTTTTAATTACATTCTCTAAAAACTAATTCGGTAAACACATATTGAGTTCAGGGTATTCTCAGCATGATTCTGTAGAACCATATCTCTGTTAATTTCAGCCCCTTCTTCATTGCATAATAAGATTTCATAGTATTCATTGGAATATAGGAGGAATGATAAGGCATACGATTAAGCAACAATACCGGCAATATAAAGCATTTTATTTTTGTTATTTTTATTCCGTCCAGTTAGCGGGGAGATTCACAAGTCTATTAAACCAACCATTTTGCAACAATATTTTGCATCAATATCGGAAGGTTATTAGGTAAGTAATATGGATCTCAGCATAGCTGACTAGGTATCGCTCGTGAGTTCTTGTTTTACCCGACAGCATTGTCTTGCAGAATTCCTTGTTGGAAACTACACTCAGCATACGAGTGTAGGTTTCATCCAGCTTAGACGGTAAAATATTAGTTAATGTGAAGACAGTGACACCATACATAAACACCGCCTCTAAAGTAGATCAAAATCCCTCTATAATTGAATTCATGTCATTCATAGTAAGACTGAATGCAAACTATCTCAGGTGAATCAATAAAATCTGTTGATTCTTTTACATACATAGAAAGCAAGAAAAATACTACCGAAAAGCATGTGAAAAATTGCATAGCTAAAGCAAGGGGTAACTTGAATTAAATGGATATAATCTGGAAAAAATAAAACAACATTCCTAATACAGAAATGTATTGTTTGATTTTGAAGTCAATAAAAATATATCCGATATAATGTCTATCCTCTAGACGTGGTAAAATGCTCCATTAATACTAAAACTGCATAGTTTCATGAGTCAGATAGTGATGGGCTTTTTTATTTTTTATCTCAGATTGTGTTGATTAACAAACTTTTGTGCGATAGGCTAGGCAGATCTCCACTAGTTTGGGGCAATTTTATTTTTCAGATAATCCGAGAATTTCGTATTCTTCTCCACCTCTGTTGATATCTGTCTATAAGGATGACCTGTCTTTCTGTAAACTAACTCTATAATTCATGTAAATATCAGCGTGAAACTGCATACTTAGGAAGAACTACTCGAAGTCTGGAGAGGAGTATTAGTAAGCTGGTCCGGGCGGCTATTTGAAAATGTTGACTATTTCGTCTGCATAAGTGTGCCGTTACATCTGTGTCTGCAATTGCAGATCAACTAATAAAAATGCATGGAGCGTGCTTGTTCTTTTCTAGAGGACATATTCCCAATTCAGTGCAGGTCTCAATCCTAAAACGCGCAAAATTACGAAATACTAGCTCAAAATATGATTGAAGCATATAAAAATTTATGATGCAATATGTAACTATATGTTCATTGTTGTGCTTACATTAGAAAACGCATCCAAAAAACGCCGCAAGAGTCAGCCGTGTACATGCGGAAAGGTTCCAGCCAGATGTCTTAAAAATAAGCAATCGTTATAAAGGCAATAGTTGACTTGTAATGCTTGTTTTTTATGTCTTTAAAGAGACGAGCCAGATGCTAAACATAGAAAAAAAATCAAAAATACTCTAAAACTTTTTTTTTATATATATTTAATGAAAGGAAATATTTACGTGAACATGTTTATTATCTCATACATATACTCATGAATGTAAATTTTCGAAATTTTGAAGCATTTCATTTATAGATTATAAAAAGAAAGCAGGAGATTTCGTAAAAAATGGAGTTCACTTTTCATGATCTATGCAGAAACAACGCTACAAAACTAGATAATTTATCTGTAAGAAAATAATATTGTTATTTTTAACACTTATTTTTATTACATTGATACGGTCTTTCATACATAAAAAATAGTAACCACTGCGAGGAGTGAATGCTATTGGTTTATACTTATTTCTTTCGATCAAAAGATTACTGACATGCTTGTATTTTCATTTGCTGTTTTTTGTATTTTTTGCTTTTGCGTGTCATGTGTAAATATACATTAATCAATCGAATTTTCATGTTTGAAGAGCGATAACCAGTCAGCTCGTTCAGTTATTATATTTTATTATAACTAGTTTAAACTCGTGAAAATTTTACGGTTTTCTTATTTTAATACTAGCAGTAAAGCCCGGCGTTGCTCGGGTGTATGTGAAAGCTTTAAAACTAATCCATAGTCCTGGAGATCAAACCCTTTGGACGTTGGCAGCAAAGGCTAAAATGCAATAGTTATTTCCAGTTAAAGCGAAACCGTAGACTGAAAGAAAAATGAATGGATGTAAGTCAAATTTTGATTTCCTGGTATCGATATCAAATACGTCTTTTCGTCGTAAACTGAATTTTGAAGGCAATATAAGCCCTCTTAGTAAATGGTATCATGGCTGAGACTAAGAACTACAATTATACCTACTTAGAGCCAAACCCGAAACAAAACCTAAAATAAAAGGGCTGAAAAAATACAGACACACACACACAAACATCTTGCCTTTTATATATATATATATATATATATATATATATATATATATAT
Source organism: Ascarosepion bandense (assembly GCA_037127315.1). Lineage (NCBI taxonomy): Eukaryota > Metazoa > Mollusca > Cephalopoda > Sepiida > Sepiidae > Ascarosepion > Ascarosepion bandense. The sequence goes on along the minus strand of JBBBDQ010000428.1, from coordinate 7,898,626 downwards.
ATATATATATTATCGATTTTCTGCACTATTGTAAGAACTGCAATCTTCTGCAAACTTCTGAATATCGTTTCTTATGTCTTAATCTATGAGTGTATCAAATTTGATTAAAATCGGACCATTCCTTCTATAACCCGATTTTTTCTATTATCGATTTTCGATATTTATCGGGGGTACATCGACACAAAACCTAGCTAAGAACACTCGCAGACGCTTATAGTAAAACTGAGTAAATTTTAAAGAAAATCGGTTCAGCCGTTTCAGAGTCTATAGTTAACGGACACACACACAGACACACAGACACACACACACACACACACACACACACACACACACACACACACACAGACAAAGTTCCATTCATAAATTAGTTCAGATTCTGATGAATCTTAATTCTTTCATTTAATCATTGAATAATTACATGGCAAGATCTATGAGAATAAAGTAAACGTTGAAAGTCAATTTTGGCAACAAGAATCGTAAACAAGAGTTCTCTCCCTTATCTTCGTTAATTTCATTCGTTCTCTTGTATGGGTATGGATTGTTTGTCTCTTTTTTGCCTGCAATCGTTCTCGTCTTCTTCTTTGCCATTGTTTTTGTAGTTTCATTATACTGATTTATTATTATACCTTATTTATTATTATTTATTTATTAAATTTTCATTATACTGATTTTCTCCTTAAATATTATGAATTTACAAAATCTATTTAATTTCATTCATTACAGCAAAGGCGTAACGTATGTAAGTAGTTATTACTTTATTATGATATAAAGACTACGACTTGCTATGTTGCTAAAAGCGAGAATTGAATGGATAAAATAAATATAAAAAAAGACGAAAAGCATTTTTCTTAGTTGGAGATTCAATATGAAAACAGCAAGGAAAAACTTGAAATTATTATTTGAAACACAAAAAATTCTATCAGTACAATAATTCTCTCTTTTTTATAATAGATGATATATATTTTACAGTAAATCTCTTTCCTTCTCAACGTTTTTTTTTTTCATTTATCATGTGTGTTTTTTGTGTATCTTGTCTGGCGTTCCTATGATTAATCTTTTGTCTGCTTGTGTGTTTAGATCTCTTTGTAGAATGTGACACACGTAGTATTAAATATTCGTTGGTACGATATTTTTGGTCAGCCTGGGTTTGTGACAAAAAAGTGCATTTGAACTTAGAGACGTAGATATTTTAAAATTTGAATAAAAATTGTTTTTGTTGCAAGTCAGTCCGGTGCGGATGAGGGAACCATGATCGTATTCAGGAGTTTTCTCATAATTTCCAGTGTCAAGGTCCAACTCCTGCTCTAAATCAGTTTGTACCTGAAGACAGCTGCTAATACAGCGGGCGTCTCGTCTGATAGTTGTGAAGTAAAATTTTATTCTGATTTTAGAATCTCTGATTTCATCCGTCGAGTCGAACGGGTGTTCTACATCGGCGTCTACCCGATGTGTAAAGGGTATTGAAAAATCTGACCAGATAAACTTCCATTACTTTGTTTGAGAAGATGCATTTGTAAGGAAAATAAAGATAAAATATAGTCTATATTTTATTTCAATTTGTGTTCAGTCCTATTGATTTCGATAAAGGCGTTTGTTGCAGATCATTATTGAAAGCTGACGAGAAAAAGGGACGATGTTTTTCATCGACTGAGAAGAAGGAGAAGTAGTTTATTTATCTTACATTTTATGAAGAAGAAGAAGAAAGTTGTTCCTCCTTTGAAAAATTCTCTGAAAAGAAGTTTATAAAATTGATTTATGTGAAGATGTCGGGCTGATTGTTCCCCGACGACGAGAAATTTGGCCCAAGTGAAGGTCGGATCGAGTGGTAAACACGGACAAATGAATTTGACGTGCTTGTGAAACTGATTTACGAAGAAGTCGGGTTAAGTGTTCCCCGACGAACATGATTAATGATTTGAGAAGTTTTAACAGTTTAATCGTCGCCGCAGAAATTTTGGGTATCATAGTCATTACAGTCATCATGAGAAACCCCGAATGAGTAGCTGTCTTCGTCACCGAGTTTGTTCCAGCATTCGTCGTTTTATACTTACAGCATTTGTCGCAAGCATCATTGATTCATCTGACATCGTGCTTACTGCAGCATTCATCGTTTTACTAACAAAACTGATTCTTCTAGACAACGTGGTTCTGAGAAAAAACATATAAACGAGAAAGTAGTATATAACAGTAGGTGGTACGGTATTTAATATTAACAGTATATAACAATAGGTACTACGATATTAATATATATATTAAGTTTTCTTCTTTCACATTAAAGTTTTTTATGTATCATCTTCAATAATTATATCCGTTATTTTTCTGTATTTTTTAGTCAATTCAATCCAAGCAATGGGATATTTCCCCCAATATGCAAAAGACTACGAAAAGTGAAAGAGAATCAAAGAAAATATTCTTTAAAAAGAAACTGAAAACAATTTTAACAAGGAAAAAGTACACCTCTACCCTGTTCAAAAACCGTTAGGAGTGTGAACTGGACAATAGCCGAATCTGTCTAATTTTATTGAGAAAAAATAGGTAAATCTATAGTTAGTTTAGGTGGATGAGTAAGAAGGAGAGATTTAAAGTAGAGGATAGAAGCATCCGGAAAACCACTTCTAATAGGGTAACTTGTTTACTTTTATTAAACCTTTGTACCTCTATCAACAACGTCACATATCCCATAATTTATTTAATCTATAGAGAGAAATAAAATCCAACATTTCCTTCTAAATATTAAAGTACACACACACTCTTTGTATTCGGTTTCATTATCTTCTACGCGGGCATAAGTATTTGCATTTTTAAACTATGGCATATTTATGTACGAATTCAATAAATATCTTAATTTCTACAGAATTTGCATTGAATGTGAACAGATGTCAAACTATATATTCGTTATGGCGCTAGTGATTCGATATAATGAACATATTAAAAATTCAAGATTTTGAACATTTAGAATTTCTGTAACATCTGTTAGGTGACATAAATCACCATTAGAGTTATTTGATGATTAGACAATTGGTGTTATTTGATGGTATATCTCTTCCTTTTCTATAATATTTATTCATTCGAGCCACTTGATTAAATAAACATTATTTTATGATTTAACTTGAAATGTTATTCTGTGACTTGACCGTTATTCTGAGGAGTTGATTTAACTATTATTGTTTTTTGATGAACCCGCAGATAGACTAAATATTATCGATGCAAAAGGTGAATTCAGTGTATCGTGTTCTAATAACGCCCTATTTAGTCCCTTTCATTTGGCACTGAGTTTTTTGGACAAGGCATGAAGACATCTTCTTCTATCTATGAGTTAAATATAAAAACACACTTGTTACACTTTTCTTGCGAAGGACAACTCTGAATTCAACACGTATTTAAGTAGGAAAGAAATTGATTAAGCTGATTTGCCTAGAACCACCACTTCGGTTGTAGCAACAGTACAGTTTAAGAATTTATGAAAGTCGGCTCTCTGTGCAGGGTTCGGAAATCTCTCCCACCTGAATCTATCCTGCACATATACAAATCTACCATCCGACCATGTATTGAATACTGCTGCCATATCTGGTCGGGTGTCCCTGCTACTCTCCTTGGGCATCTTGAAAAAATACAAAGGAGAATCTGTAACGTGGTTGATACTGACGTGGCAGACCGGCTGCAACCACTCTCTCACCGGTGTGATGTGGCTTCCCTGTGCTTCTTCGACAAGTAATTTCATGGCTTCTGCTCCGATGAACTTAGATCACAGGTGCCGCCTAAGTACGAATTTACACGAGATACTAGATTAGCAACTAGGTATCACACTTTTACAGTTAAACGGATAAGATATAACCGTAAATTCTACTCCAACAGCTTCTTTTCTCGCGCTTCCCGCCTGTGGAATTCTCTTCCACAAGTCTGCTTTTCCGACAGTTACAATCTCCAGGTGTTTAATTGCAGGATCAATAGACACCTTCCTATCACACAAACTTCCAATTATTCTCAGAACACTCTCATCTCTGACTCAACCCTCGTTGTGGTAGCTCCTGACACCCTGCTCACCTTTCCCTCCCTGACGTTTCCTGCACATGTTTAACCATTCTCGGTGTCCGCACCCACTTATCCTTACCCTCTGACATTCCTGTTAACCATTCTCTGTGTAAACGCTGTCCTTGCCTGCGCGTTTCCCTGTGTTGGCTTTATGGTATCCTTGCTTATCACCACTCTGACATTTCCTATATTTAACCATTCTCGGTATTCTTACCCGCCTATCAACACTCTCTGACATTTTCCAATATTTATGTAATTCCTCGGTATCCTTACCCGCCTATCACCCACCCTCTGACATTTCTATGTAAAGCATTTCTACTCGGTATCCTTACCGCCTATCACCCCGCCTCTGACATTTCCCTATGTTTAACCATTCTCGGTATCCTTACCGCCTATCACCACCCCTCTGACATTTCCCTAAATTTAACCATTCTCAGTATCCTTACCCGCCTGTCAACCACTCTCCTAAACCATTCCTATATTTAACCATTCTCGGTATCCTTCTTTCGCCTATCACCACCCTCTGACAATTCATATATTTAACCATTCTCCGTTGTCCTTGCGCCTATCACCCCACCCTCCTGAGCCTTGTCCTATGTTTAACCATTCTTGGTATCCTTACCCGCCTATACCACCTCCTGACATTTCCTATGTTTAACCATTCTCGGTATCCTGCCATAAATCACTCACCCTCTGACATTTCCTATATTTAACTATTCTCGGTATCCATGCTCGCCTATGCCCACCCTCTGACAATTCCTATATTTAATCATTCTCGGTATCCTTACCCTTTCCATGCTCCACCCACCCTCCTGACATTTCATATATTTTAACCATTCCTCGGTATCCTTACCCCATCTATACTTTGTCCTCTGACATTTCTATATTTAACCATTCTCTGGTATCCTTACCCGCCAATCACTCACCCTCTTGACATTCTCTCATTTAAACATTCTCATTATCCTTACCACCGTAATCTTGTGCCTCTGACATTTCCTATCATTTAACCATTCACTCTGTATACTTACCGCCTATCACCCACTCTCTTGACATTTCTATATTTAACCTTATTATACGGTATCCTTACCGCCTATGCCCTGCCTCTGACGTTTCTATGTTTATGCATTCTCAGTATCTTGCCACCGCCTATCCACCCGCACTCTGCCTGACATTTCCTGACCCAGCAGTGCTCCGTATCCTTACCGCCTATCTTTCCCACCCTCTGTTGTTCTGTATGTTTAAACATTCACTCAGGTATCCTTGCCTGCCTATCCTTGCCTATCTGACATTTCTCTGCAACCAGTTTCATGGGCCAGCGTCCTTGCCGCCCTGTCTGCCTCTGACGTTTTCATATGCTGGCTTAACATTCCTTAGGTATCCTTGCCTATCACCACCCTCCCTGGCTTATTCTCCATGTTTATGTGCTCGGTATCCTTACCTGCCTATCACCCACCCTCTGACATTTCCTATATTTAAGCACATTCTCGGTGTGCTTACCCGCCTATCACCCACCCTCTGACATTTCTATATTCTGTAACCATTCTCAGTACATCAACACCGCCTATCACCCACCCTCTGACATATCCATGTTTAACCATTCTCAGTATCCTGCCCCGCCTATCACCCACCCTCTGACGTTTCATTTCTGTTTAACCCATTATGCAAGTATCCTTTACCCGTCTCTGCTCTGCACCCTCTGACATTTACTGTGTTTAACCATTTCATGGTATCCTTGCCACCTATCCTTACCTCTGACATTTTCTATGTTGCTGTTCTCAATCCTTCGTCTATCGCCCCCTCAGCGAACACCTGTTTAACCAATTATGGGCGTCCGCCTTTGCCTATCACCCACCTCCTGACGTTTCATATGTTGTATTCTCGGTATCCTTACCTGCCTATCACCGCTATCTGACATTTCATATGTTTAACCATTGCTCGTGCTCTTATGCCTATCTTCTCCCTCTGACATTTCCTATATTTAACCATTCCTCGGTATCCTTACCTGCCTATCACCCACTATCTGACATTTCCTATGTTTAACCATTCTCGGTATCCTTACCCGCCTATCTCCCACCCTCTTGACATTTCTATATGTTTTAACCATTCTCGGTATCCTTACCCGCCTATCACCACTCTCTGACATTTCACTATATTTAACCATTCTCGGTATCCCCTTGCCGCCTATCACCCACCACCTCTGTTGTTTCCTATATTTAATCGTTCTCAATCACCTTGCCTTGCTATCACCCACCCTCCTTCAGCGTTTCTATGTTAACCATTCTCGGTATCCTTACCCTTTCTCACCACCTCTGACATTTTCTCTCTTGCTCCATTCTCGGTATCCTTACCCACTTTCTCCTTGGCCCCTGACATTTCTATGTTTAGCCATTCTCAAGTATCCTTACCCGCCTATCACCCACCTCTGACATTTCTATGTTTAACCTTTCTCGGTATCCTTGCCTGCCTATATCACCACTCTCCTCTTGACATTTCCTATGTTTAACCATTCTCGGTATCCTTACGCCTATCCTACTTTCTCGGTATATCCTATATTTAACCATTTCTTGGTATCATACCCGCCTATCACCACCCTCGACATTTCCTATGTTTAACCTTCTATATAGTACATCCTTACCCTTCATCACTCACCCTCTGACATTTCCTATCATTTAACCATTCTCGGCCATCCATACTCGCCTATCACCCACCTCTGACAATTCCTATATTTAATCATTCTCAGTATATCCTTACCGCCTATCACCCTACCTCTGACATTTCACCTATTTAACCATTCTCGGTATGCTTACCCGTCATCACCCATCCTCATTTCCTATATTTAACCATTCCTGGTATCCTTACCGCCAATCACTCACCCTCTTGACATTTCCATATTTAAACATTCTCGGTATCCTTGCCGCCAATCACCCACCCTCTGACATTTCCTATATTTAACCATTCTCTGTGTATAACACGCGTATCACCCACTCTCTGGCATTTCTATATTTAACCATTCTCAGTATGTACCACTATCACCCACCCTCTGACATTTCATATATTTAACCATTATCATCCTTGCGCCTATCACCACACTCTGACATTTCTATATTTAACCATTCTCGGTATCCTTACCACCTATCACCCACCCTCTGACACATTTCATATGTTTAAACATTCTCGGTATCCTTACCTGCCTATACCACTATCATAGCATTCCTATATTTAACCATTCTCGGTATCCTTACCCGCCTATCACCACCCTCCTGACATTTCATATATTTAACCATTCTCAGTAATATACCTGCCTATCACCACCACTGACATTTCCTATATTCCCAACATTACTCGGTATCTTACCTGCCTATCACCCACCCTCTGACATTTCCTATATTTAAGCATTCTCGGTATGCTTACCACTTTATCATGCCTCGAGCATTTCCTATGTTTAACCATTCTCCGACTCTTACCCGCCTATCACCCACCCTCCTGACATATATATTTAACCATTCTCGATATGTACACTATCACCCACCCTCTGACATTTCCTATCATTTAACCATTCTGGTATCCTTGCGTCTATCACCACCACTCTGACATTTACTATATTTAACCATTCTAGTATGCCACCGCCTATCACCCACACTCTGACATTTTCTATATTTAACCATTCTCGGTATCCTTACCCGTCTATCACCCACCCTCTGACGTTCTATGTTAACCATTCCTCGGTATCGCCCCCGCCTATCACCCTCTGACATTTCATATATTTAACCATTCTCGGTATATACCTGCCTATCACCCACTATCTGACGTTTTCATATATATTTAACCATTCCTCCAAACATCTTACCGCCTCTCACCCTCCCTCTGACATTTCCTATATATTTAACCATTCTCGGTATCCTTACCTGCCTATCACCACTATCGGCATTTCCTATATTTAACATTCTCGGTATCCTTGCCCGCCTATCTCCCACCCTCTGACATTTCCTATATTTAACCATTCTCGGTATCCTTACCCGCCTATCACCTTTCCTATATTTAACCATTCTCCGGTAATGTACCCGCCTATCACCACCCTCTGACCGTTTCCTATATTTAATCATTCTCGGTATCCTTCCTGCCCTGTCCTTTCCCCTCCTGACATTTCCTATATTTAACCAGTTCTCGACATCATACCCGCCTATCTTACCCTCTGACATTTCCTATGTTTAACCGTGCTCGGTATCCTTACCCGCCTATCACCCAGCCCCTGGCAATTTTCTATATTTGACATTTCTCCGGTATCGCCCACCGCCTATCACCCACCCTCTGACATTTCCTATATTTAACCTTTCTCGGTATCCTTACTGCCTATGCCCACTCTCAACCCATTTTCCTATATTTAACCATTCTCGGTATCCTTACCCGTCTATCACCCATCCTCTGACATTTCCTATGTTTGTATCTCGGTATCCGCCGCCAATCCTCACCCTCGGACATTTCCTATATTTAAACATTCTCGGTATCCTTGCCGCCAATCACCACCTCGACATTTCTATATTTAACCATTCTCATACTTACCCGCCTATCCCACCCACTCTCTGACATTTCCTATGTTAACCATTCTCGGTATCGCCGCCTATCACCCACCCTCTGACATTCCTTATATTTAACCATTCTCCGGTATCATACCTGCTATGTCTTACCGCTCACAGCATTTCCTATGTTTAACCATTCTCGGTATCCTTACCCGCCTATCACCCACCACCAAACATTTTTACCTTATGTTTAAACATTCTCAGTATCCTTGCCACCTATCACCCACTATCTGACATTTCCTATATTTAACCATTCTCCGGTATCCTTACCCGCCTATCACCCACCCTCTGACGTTTCATATGTTTTAACCATTCTCGGTATCCTTTGTGCCTTCCATAACACCCTCCGACGTTTACTATATTTAACCATTCTCCGGTATCCTTGCCCTGCCTATACCCACCCTCTGACATTTTCCTATATTTAAGCATTCTCGGTATCCTTACCCGCCTATCACCCACCTCCTGACATGTCTCTCATTTAACCATTCTCGAAAGTAATGTACCGCCTATCACCCCCACCCTCCAAGCGTTTTCCTATGTTTAAACATTTCCTCGGTATCCTTCCCGTCTATCACCCACCCTCTGACATTTACTATAATTTAACCATTCTCAGTATCCTTACCCGCCTATCACCCACACTCTGACATTTTCTATATTTAACCATTCTCAGTATCCGCCCGTCTATCACACCCACCCTCTGACATTTCCTATATTTAACCATTCTCGACATCCTTACCCGCCTATCACCCACCTCTGACATTTCATATGTTTAACCATTCTCGGTATCCTTACCTGCCTATCACCCACTATCTCCCATTTCATATGTTAACCATTCTCCATTATCCTTGCAAGCCTATCACCCTCCTCTGACATTTTCTGTCCTTCAACATTCTCGGTATCCTTACACATACTATCCTTTCACTATCTGACATTTCTCTGTTTAACCACGTTAACAGTATCCTTACCCGCCTATCTCCCACCCTCTGACATTTTCACATATTTTAACCATTCCTGGTATCCTTACCCGCCTATCACCCACTCTCTGACATTTCCTATATTAGCAACATTCTCGGTATCCTTACCGCCTATCACCCCACCCTCTGACATTTCCTATATTTATTCATTCTCGGTATCCCTTACTGCCTATCCTTGCCTCTGACATTTCCTATATTTTAACCATTCTCAGTATCCTTACCCGCCTATCACCCTCCCTCTGACATTTCTATATTCCAACCATTCTCGGTATCCTTACGCCTATCCTTCCAGCCTGACATTACCTGTTAACCATTCTCGGTATCCTTGCCCGCCTATCACCCACCCTCTGACATTTCCTATATTTCCTTTCTAGCAAGTGACATCCTTTTTTGCCTATCACCCACTCTCTGACATTTCCTATATTTAAAGCATTTCTTCTCGGTATCCTTACCCGTCTATCACCACTATCTGGGCATTTCTAAATTTAACCATTCTCCATCCTTACCGCCACCTATCACCCACTCTGACATTTCGTATATTTAACCATTCTCTGTATACTTACCCGCCTATCACCCACCCTCTGACATTTCCTATATTTATTCCATTCTCTGTATCCTTACCCGCCTATCACCCACCCTCTGACATTTCCTATATTTAACCATTCTCGGTATCCTTACCCGCCTATCACCCACCCTCTGACATTTCCTAAATTTAACCATTCTCGGTATCCTTACCCGTCTATCACCCACCCTCTGACATTTCCTATATTTAACCATTCTCGGTATCCTTACCCGCCTATCACCCTCCCTCTGACATTTCCTATATTTAACCATTCTCGGTATCCTTACCCGTCTATCACCCACCCTCTGACATTTCCTATATTTAACCATTCTCGGTATCCTTACCCGCCTATCACCCACCCTCTGACATTTCATATATTTAACCATTCTCGGTATCCTTACCTGCCTATCACCCACTATCTGACATTTCCTATATTTAACCATTCTCGGTATCCTTACCCGCCTATCACCCAGCCTCTGACATTTCATATATTTAACCATTCTCGGTATCCTAACCTGCCTATCACCCACCCTCTGACATTTCCTATATTTAACCATTCTCGGTATCCTTACCTGCCTATCACCCACTATCTGACATTTCCTATATTTAACCATTCTCGGTATCCTTACCCGCCTATCACCCACCCTCTGACATTTCCTATATTTAACCATTCTCGGTATCCTTACCCGGTCTATCACCCACCCTCTGACATTTCCTATATTTAACCATTCTCGGTATCCTTACCCGCCTATCACCCACCCTCTGACATTTCCTATATTTAACCATTCTAGGTATCCTTACCCGCCTATCACCCACTCTCTGACATTTCCTATATTTAACCATTCTCGGTATCCTTACCCGTCTATCACCCACTCTCTGACATTTCCTAAATTTAACCATTCTCGGTATCCTTACCCGCCTATCACCCACTCTGACATTTCCTATATTTAAGCATTCTCTGTATACTTACCCGCCTATCACCCACCCTCTGACATTTCCTATATTTATTCCATTCTCTGTATCCTTACCCGCCTATCACCCACCCTCTGACATTTCCTATATTTAACCATTCTCGGTATCCTTACCCGCCTATCACCCACCCTCTGACATTTCCTAAATTTAACCATTCTTGGTATCCTTGCCCGCCAATCACCCACCCTCTGACATTTCCTATATTTAACCATTCTCGGTATCCTTACCCGCCTATCACCCACTCTCTGACATTTCCTATATTTAACCATTCTCGGTATCCTCACCCGCCTATCACCCACTCTCTGACTTTTCCTGTATTTAACCATCATGCGCATGCCTTGCTCGGGTGAAACGCTTATAAAAAGAATGTTATCTGATCATTTGAAGTTGTTGTCATTTAGTTAATTATATACAAGTGTTATGTAAAGTTTGGCAATTAATGTTATCTAATCATTCAGCTATCGAATATTTTTCACGTCAACCTAATATGACAAGGACACACAACAGATGCTATGGCTGGGACACATCTTAAGGCTCATGAAATGACGTTATCCGATGATCTGAAGTTATTGTCACTTAATTAACCACGAGTGTTATGTAAATATTTCAAATTAATATTATCAAATTATTTAATTATACAATGTTTTTAACAGAATTTAGATTTGATACGATTTTGGTATTCAATCTTTATTTAGTGTAATTTAAACTTGGAGGGGATTTCCAAGTTTTAATTTAGAAAATTATAAGATACTTGCCCAGGATATCTATCCGTGTTGCCCGTTTTGCATTGTAGCTTTTGTAGATGATTATATTCAAACAATCTTCAGTGTGTGACGTCAAAGATTTTAGTTTTAATTGAGAGATTCTTGCATATGCAATTATTTTGTTTAACGCCGTATTTAATGCTTTATTTAACCTATATAATGTTTCACTGACTTATTTTTTAAAGGAATTTTTGTCGAGTGCCATATATACTGCTGGTAATACATTTGTTAAATGTATTGCAGGAAAATTGTTTTCAAAAACGGTTTGCTGGCATTTTTACCATAAACATATATTTTTATGCATTCATCTGTTTTGACACAAGCTTTTAGGTTAACTTATTGCTCATAGTTGGGACCTTAACTGGTGCTACTACACCAGGTCAAGGTAACCTAAGACCTACAGTAATTTAAGATCTTGTTCCTGGATTCTCAAAACATACCAATTAGTGTCCTTGATATAGCTTACCGTCATACCCTGTTTCTTGGTATAGATTCTTTCAATTAAAAGGTTAAGTGTAAATTAATTTCGGATACTTTTATTTTATTCTGCATGAAACCGCGCAAAATTAACAGAAGTAAAAAAAAATATTTATTCACTTTACCTAGTATATTTGATTTGGCTATCTGTGCATTTTCTATGTTCGAGTTCAAGTAATATTTAAGACTTCTAATGATTATTACATCAATATTCCATTGCCAATGGAGGAAAAATAATTTGATTAAAAATTACAATGTAATTTTTTTGTAAATCTAGTAAACACAGAATCTCTCCATAGATTTTAATGATCCAAAGTTTATCCCGTTGTGGGTAGTCCCACAGCCACACCATATTAAGTGTTCTGTGCTTTCAGTTGCAAAAAATGTTTTTATATTGAAAGGAGTTGCTAACTCCACGCACATGATCGAACATTATAAGATTAAACATAGACATTAAAATAAACGTAATATTGTCGTGCAAGTCTACGGCCATATCGATTCACACTCATGCGTATAGAATGTTTTCGCTTCCCGAACAATTCTCTTGTTGCGGGATTTCATGTTAAAATAATTATGATTGCATTTGCATATGAACTTGAAAAGAAAATTCCAGCTTCCAGCTATTCAACCAACCTTGTAAATCATACTTTTCACTTTGGCTCATCTTTGTTTTCATTCTTAATTGTCTCGTATATACAATTATTCGGCTGCTTTAGTTTGCAAATGAGAATGATTCTTTTTTCTATGTGTCCTGTTCTTTGAAGACGTAGGCGATCATGGCTTTTCATTTCCCTATCCTTGATGGCTCTTAGTATGTTTTCTCCTGTTACACTATGCAACCCACGTTCCGCCATCCACGAGATCAGGCCCTTCAAATATGTTATCCACTGCCTTCCTCTGTCTCTTTTTCTTTCTATGTGTCCTGTCAGTGTCATGTTCTTCAAGCTCTCCTTCCTCATTGCATGTCTCGAGAACTTCAGTTGTCTATACCTGATGCTCGCTATTAAATATCTTTTCATTGATATTCTTTCCAAAATCTTATCATTGCTCCCATGCGTGGTCCATGATATGCACAGGATTCTTCTGTAGAACTTCATTTCCGCTGCTTCAAGTTTTTCCCTCATCCTCGATGAGATTTTCCAGCATTCACTGTCGTTCTGTACAACTGGCATCACATAGCAATCTTGAAATCTCTTCTAGTGAAATTTTTCTGTCTTAGTACTTTACTCAGCTTCTGGAACGCGTCCTTCGCCATGCCAATTCGCCTTCGGATCTCTGTGTCGCATTTTCCATCTTCTGTTAGAATGCTTCCGAGGTATTTAAATTTTTGTACTTGCTTGATTCTAGTATCTCCAAACTGTATTTGGCATCTTGGGTTGGTGTTTTTGCTGATGACCATATGAAAATCTTGATTTGACGAGACTACTCAAAATTATTGCTCTAGTTTGAAAGTTCTTCTTTTCCTTGTGTAGCAACTTGCCGTATTGAGCGAAACTACGCCTAGCCGTATCTATTCCATGTTCAATTTCCTTATTTCCTATGAAAGATTTGTTATAAGTGATCCATAAACCGAGGTCTTTAAAGTATTTATTATTGGCTACTTTGAATATCTTTCTCTTCTCAGAAAATCTATACATCGCTGCTCCCTTCCTTTTGATGCCCGGCCAAGAATTTGGCCTTAGGCGCTATCAGCTTCTTTTCACTTTTTATTAACTACGCGTCGTTGGTAGCCGTGTTTATATGTCATTGTTATTTGGTGCTGTTTCGTCTCTCTCTCCATTTCTTTCTTTTTTTTCTTTTGTCTTTCTTTTTTTCTTTTTTCTTTCTTTTTTCTGTATATCTATCTATCTATCTATCTATCTATCTGAGTCTCTCTTTCTGTCTATCTCAGTCTTTCTTCCCATCTATCTATCTATCTATCTGAGTCTCTCTTTCTGTCTATCTCAGTCTTTCTTCCCATCTATCTATCTATCTATCTGAGTCTCTCTTTCTGTCTATCTCAGTCTTTCTTCCCATCTATCTATCTATCTATCTATCTATCTATCTCAGTCTTTCTTCCCATCTATCTATCTATCTGAGTCTCTCTTTCTGTCTATCTCAGTCTTTCTTCCTATCTATCTATCTATCTATCTATCTATCTATCTATCTATCTGAGTCTCTCTTTCTGTCTATCTCAGTCTTTCTTCCTATCTATCTATCTATCTGAGTCTCTCTTTCTGTCTATCTCAATCTTTCTTCCCTTCTATCTATCTATCTATCTATCTATCTATCTCTGTCGGATTATGTGTATGTATGTGTTTCCAAATGCTTCTCTGCTTATCTTCTCTTTCTGCGTCTCTACACACTCGCCAGGAATACAACTTGCGTTGTATAATTCGTTGCAAAAGGATTTCTAGTTTAATGCCTAGGCACTATTTTACTGAATAAGCCAACCGGAAGTAACATCCGGCACGCCAGATGTTGCCCCCTGGGAAAACACTACCGACAATATTAACTATACTACTTTCCTAAATAGTTATTTCCCTCATGATTTTTTTCTCACCGTTTCTCTTTTCATCAATATCCTCTTTGTCAATATGACCTTGTATCTTATTTTTCATCTTCTTTCAAACATTCTGTTATTTATCTTAATTCTCTTTTTGGCAAATGTTCAAACTAATATTGAAGAATGGATCCAGACATTGATTGTCTCCGATTTATAGCACGGAAAATAGTGCACACGTAATTTCTTTTCACCTAAATATATTCCTTGTAAAACATCCTATTTGCATTCTTGATTTATTTGGCGTTCATTACGATAAATCTCGTCGGTTCTCGTAAGTTTTCGTCAGTAATCTTCTAATCTCCATTAGACTTGTTGACTTTCCGTTGTCATATTAATGATATACAGTATCGAGTTGCAATACGCAAAAACGGTGAACATCGGTGTTTTATTAGCATTAGTGACATATCGAAGCAGAGTCCTTTTCATCATCATCAAAATGAAGTGTAAATACATGCGTTCATTAGTCAATATATTGTTTAAGTATTTATCGAAAGATGCACATCTCCGTCACAATAAATACAGATGAGTATTTAGGAACTCATGACGGTGGTCATCAGATATGACAGATGTTGATGTGAGTAGATTATACCACTATATAATGCATCGTTCAAAATCCTGGAAGTATATCAGAAAATAACGTTAATGACAATTGGAGACTAATTGGAAATAATATCATGAAATCTAGTAATGAAAGGCATAAGATATGACAAGTGTTGATTTGAGTAGATTATGCCACTGCATGATAAATTATAATTTTGTTCAAATGTCATGTAAAAGTGTATCAGAAAATAACCTTACTTATAGAAAGACAATATTGCTTAATAAGCTTAGCTTTGTGAGGATTGAACTCTACTCAGAAATAGCGGTCATAAATATTAATTTAAAGAATACCTTACAAAGCTGAAAAAATTAAGCTTTGTACAAGCACTGAAGTAACAGTTAAGGAGCAACAATCAAACAAAAGTTTCCCTAGGGATTATATCAACACTGACATCTAAGCTTAGTTTGGCACAAGGCTTAAAATACAGAACATATATTTCTCATCTATTCTACCACTACGAGGTGCTTTGATTATTTTTAGTCAACGAGAAGTTTTATTGAGTACCTCATGAAAATCAAACTTACTACACAGAAATAATAGTCAAGGAGACCAGATCGCTAAATTTTTCTCAAATTCAAGGCGAGCAAACTTCAGTTCGCATAAACAGAAAAGAACACTCTATGATTAACAAACTCATCAACTCCTGAAAAATTTCCCTGAAGTTTCACAACTTACTTAGGTAATATGGATAATCTAGTTGAGATGAATCTCACTACACAGTAATAAAAGTTAAAGCGATTTGTTTATTAGACACTAATCCATTCTGTCGTGCCAAGGTTAGATTATGTCTGAAATATCGGCCATTTATTTAGGACCAAACTTGCTAATAAGTCATAAAAGCTGCATTCCAGAAGTCTTGTTACTTTTTCACCGGAGAGATGTATTAATTTCATAGAAATACCAAACTCTAATATTTCTTCAAGTACTAATATTTCTATAAGTCTGATTACAAGACAACTGATAACCTCTTATATGGCGCCATGAAATCCAAATTGAAGGTGATCAGTAACTTTGTCACAGCCTCCTTTATATTTTCAGTGTCCTTAGAATGTCAGTCACTGATGTCCTTCTTCAGTTTATTGTACACCCAATTGTTATGGACTGTAGGAAAGGTGAAGAAAAGTTTTGATGCACATTTCTATCAACAATTTTATCAGATATTTCTCCGAATACGGCATTCATTTAAAAGTTTGTGCGTAACATTTAAAACATTTAATGAATTTTAATGAAAATACATAAATTATAAATATTACTGTGACAGTGCCGTGTCTACAAAAGTAAATAAATATTAAATATAGTATCAAAAAATATGATAAAATAATTATACAAAATTACAGTAATCATTAGCACATTAATTTTAAACCAATTAAAATCCAACACACAATTAACCTCTACACAAATAATAACTTGACATTCTCACTATCGGACAAGCAGGTCAGACAGACAGGTCTTGAAAACATGCGGCAAGGAAAATGTCATGTAGTTTTAATTTTTCATTTCATTAGAGTCACATTTATTTTTAAAGCTCAACAACAATTCACGGCAAAGAAACTATTGTGAGATTAATAATACATCTCCGCTAAGACAAATTAAATCGTCTACATGCCTTAAAGAACTTCAAGTGTGTCAAAGAAGTCTGTTGAAATCAGTTAAGTGTATTTCTAACAAACGCTACTGAGATTAGCCTGAGCAAAACTTAATATTATAACTTTGAAAAGACGAAGTATAACAGCGGCGACTAGGAATTAAATCTCATACGATTATAACAGGGATTACCATGATATCGAAAGACATACTGTGTTATAGCAAGTAGAAAAAAATGCTTCGGCGCAGATGATAACAGTGTCAACGAGAGTTTTGAAATAGATTGTTTTGTTTTTTTTTCTCGTTAGTGAGTGTCAAATATGAAGAGAAAATCCAGATATTTTCAAATATTGAAAATATGTTAGATCATTTGTAAAAATACATTAACAACAACAGCGACAGCAACAACAGCAAATCAGCAACTCTTGGAATTCCAGTCACATCAAAAATTGCATGGGATTATTGTTCAGGTGCTAATGAAACAGTGCTCAATGTATGAACAGTGCTGTATTATGTATATATATATATATATATATATATATATATATATATATATATATATATATATATATGCGTCTAAGGCACCACTCGGAGTTCCATTCGTTAAGCAATGATCAGGAGCATATTTCAAATTGCCAGTTTAATAGATTTGAATTTACCTTGGCTCGATGTTTCAGTTTTCTCTGAAAGAAACGATTTTGTAACAATAATAGCTACATCAAAGGAAATAGCATCTTTCTGTGGTTTTAATAATTAATTTGCCGTTAAGTTTGAAAGGTGAAATCTCATATTTCCTAAAATATACACTTTTTAAAATTTAAAGTGAATCTCTATTCTGATTAGTTAAATTGAACACACACATACACCTTTCTGTCTTCTCACATCTAACAAACGTATTGTTTCTTACATTTAAATGAAAATCATTTTCACAACAATGATCTAATATTGTCTGATGACTAGGTAAAATCTCGATAGTTTTCGTGTCGCAATATATTTCTAATTGAAAAAAAAAATAATTATATGAATATATTTTCCTGTAAAATATTTATTGCATTTAACAGTTTTATAAAAAAGTGTAAATGCCAGAGAACGCGGAATTATAATGCAGTTGGCTTTAGTCACCCTATATATATATATATATATATAATTTTCCTGTTAACATGTTTGGTCGACTAACTTCGACATGCACACCCTATCAAACATTTTTATTAACTGTCAAATGTTCGAATAAGTAGTTTTATGCAATCTGTAAAAAAGAAAACCTTCATATCTATTTTTATATTATATAACAATTCGATGAAACATTCCACTTTGAGCTTTTTACGACGTCACATTAGGCAACATGAAATGGCTTCTAAGCTACCATGACAACGCAAAAACTAACCAAAAGTAGTTACATAAACATGCAAAAATACACCCAATAAAGATGTATCTAGCACTATCCGAAAGTACACTGGGAAAGGTAAAGAAATATAAAACTTCAAAATATGTAAACTAAGATTAATTTTACCAATTACATCCAGCAACTAATTTGGAAATTTGAAAAAGTTAACATAAAACTACTTAAACAGAGATTTTTGCAATTATTTAACCGAAAATTGTAGAACGATATATATATGAATAAATATAGCTTTAAGGTGTGCTATATTTATATGATAAAGTGTTTAATATCAGAGATAGAACGTATCCAAACTTATTTATAACTGGAAATTTGTCTCTGTGTGTGTGTCTGTGTCTGTGTATCCGTTACCTATAGACTCCGAAACGGCTTGAAAATTTACACAGTTGTACTATAAGCGTCTGCGAGTGTTCTTAGCTAGGTTTTGTGTCGAGGTACCTCCGATAAATATCGAAAATCGATAATCGAAAAAATCGGTTTATGGAAGGAGTGGTCCGATTTTGATCAAATTTGATACACTCATAGACAAAGACGGAAGAAACGATATTCAGAAGTTTCAAGGTTGCAGTTCTCACAATACTGCAGAAAATCGATAATATATATATATATGTATAAATCGATACCAGGAAATCAAAATTTGACTTACATGCATTCATTTTTCTTTCAGTTTACAGTTTCGCTTTAACTGCAAACATTTTTGTCTTTTTGCCCACGTCCAAACAGACGAGCGCCAGAACCATCGATTAGTTTTAAAGTTTTCATTACACCCAAGCAACGCTGGGCTATACTGCTAGTGTAAATAAATATAAAAGACTCAACATTGAAGTCAACACTCAGGAGCAACAGGCTGTTTCATGCTAAGCGCAATCATTAGGCCACATATGATGAGTTTTTCCGCAGCTATTTATATATATGTGTCAGTGGGGGCATTGTGGGTAATCCTTGTAACGTTTATTTTGGCTGGAGTGACTTGACTTTTTATTTATTTATTTATATTGTATTATTTTTATTTATTGTCTATTGTAATGGATGTTATATCGTCGACGGTTTGTTAATTTGTTTATAAGTTGCTCCTTATTATTAGTTTTCTATTTTTACATAACGTAGTAAAAAATTAGTTTTCATGTTTGCATTTTTATATTAGTTCACATCGTTTATTTAGTAGTTTGTTTTAGTCAGGGAAGGTATTAATAACTATTTTACCCCCGGCAGAGTCTGCAGGTTTTTGGGTGATTGTTGCAGGCTGATGTTCATTTTCATATTTTCCATCTTATTTTCGGGTGATTGGGTTTTGTTTTTGACTTCCCATATGTACTTAGAAAGCATTGTACTGTCCGTGTATTTTCTATTCCTTAAGGATATTTTGTGTATCTAATGTCTTTGCTTCCATTGTCCTTCTGTTACTCTAATGTATATGTTTCCTCATTATCTGGTGATTTTACCGTCGCTTGGTATATTACGTTGTTTTGTAAACAATTACTGTTTAATAGGCATTCATTCCTTATTCGGCAGTTACACGTGGGTGTAGTTTGTTCAGGTTGTTTGGTGATATGTTTTCTGTTTTGCCTTTTTGTATTATTTGTGCCATGTTCTCAGTGCAGCTGTAGCTGATTTTCACTGAGTTTTTGTTAAATATTTTTTGAAGAGGGCTTGATTGCGGGAACTGTTTGTCTAGGAACTTGAAAAATATTTTTCCACGTATACTTAAATAGCCTAGGAAAAACTCAAAACAAGTGGCCTGATGATTGCGCTTAACATGAAACAGTCTATCGTCCCTGAGTGTTGAATTCAGTATTCACTCTTATATATATATATATATATATATATATATATATATATATATATATATATACACGAATCTTTGCAAAATCCTTTACAAAGAGGATTACCTCCGACATATTTTTAAATTAGCTGTTTTAACATTATTTTTAATAGATAACCGTATTTGAGAAGATACTCTGTTTTCTATACTTAAAAAGTATAATTATTTACATGTAATACCTCAGTAATCAAGAAATCGTATTGTTTCTCATAAATATTCATGAAGAAAACTGAGAATCTAGATAAATTATAGAGGTTGCTAAGAGAGATATTTAAGTGTATAATAAACAAAATTGAGTAAATAATCTTTTTGAATTTTGCGTTTACATATAAACATGCATAAAAGGCGCACACACGCATATATACATGTATATGCATATATATGTTAATAATATTTCGGAATGTTAAGTGTAATTCTGGATAAAACTAATATCTAAAATAAGGAAAAATAATTTAAGTTAATAAGTTTTATAGAATCGAATCAATTACAATATGGGGACAGAGCGCCTGGGCACTTTTGAATATACCATTCAAACAGGGATTTCGATTTTCACAATTCACTCGTAAGCGATGCAATTCAGCGAAAAGAAACAATATTGAATATCTAAATACATTTGAATATATTCTATTATCTATGTACGTTAAATGTCTCCTTAGGGCAATCCAACCAAGCAACAATCATACAATAATGAAGGTGTCATCTCCGAGATCGGATTTAGAGAAATCGCTAAGTACTTATTGTGTTGTCGTTTGCGTTCTATAAATCTAATATTTTTGACCGCAGGCGTTGTAACGTATAATTGATTTCTTTTTTGCATCAGAACAGGGGGAAAATCAAGCAGAAGTCTTATAAAAGCGTAATTTTTGCAGAATACAGAAGTTGAATAGTGAAAACAGAAATCCGTAATTTAAAGAAATGGAAGTTGCTTCAGAAAATAACGGACAATTTATTAAATGAATTTATTATGTAAAATAAATGTCCACACTTATTAGACGAAAAAACACTTGCTTTTCTGTAATTTACTTAAAGTACATTATTTCTCTCCAACAACTAACGTTTCAGATGATGTGATATTCTTTGTAAATGAATAAAATTATGTATGCACAGTTATGCGTGCATATTTGTACACACACACATATCAACAGAAAGCACAAATGAAAAAACACGTTGGCGCACTAAAATAGACTGAAACAGATACACACAGGAAAAAAATAACACATACAGATATGCACAGCCAAAAATATCAAAACCAACAATAACAAAAAAAAAAAAAAAGCAGACACAAACGGAAAATTGAGAATATATATTTATTCGAACATAACTCTTCAAAATAAATAAACGCAAATATTATCTGTCTGTTGGTGTGTCAATTCTCTCTAACTCGGGTCACACTTACTCTACATGGATATATCATACCTTTCTTGAATCTGCATGAATGCTGGAGTACATATGTCCTTTATCTAATGCAGAGGAATCTATTTCCAGTTAAAAATTCAGATTTAAACGAAAACTGAAAAAAATAATCTAAACTTATTTATAAATGGAACTTTGTCTGTGTGTGTGTCTGTGTGTGTGTGTATCCGTTACCTATAGACTCTGAAACGGCTAAACCTATTTTCTTGAAAATTTACACAGTTGTATTATAAGCGTCTGCGAGAGTCCTTAGCTAGGTTTTGTGTCGAGGTAGCGCGGAGAAATATCAAAAATCGATAATCGACTAAATCGGCTTATAGAAAGAATGGCCCGATTTTAATCAAATATGATACACTCATAGACAAAGACGTAAGAAACGATTTTTAGAAGTTTCAAGCTTGTAGTTCTTACAATAGTGCAGAAAATCGATAATATATATATATACATATATATATATATATATATATATATATATATATATATATAAGGCAAGATGTTTGTGTGTGTGTCTGTTTATCTGCCTGTATGTCTTTTATAGAAATCCACAATTTTTATCCGATTCTCACCAAACTTCACACAAATATTCTTTAGGCTGAGTCTGAGCTTCAGAACCATGGATTAGTTTTAAAGCTTTCATTACACTCGAGCGACGCCGGGCTATACTGCTAGCCATTTTAAAAATTGTTTAATTCATATTGAGTTTAAAGTAACAAAATACCTTTGTGAATTTAAAGAGAAGATTGTGAAATGTAGAAATTAATTTTAATTAATTTAATTCTTCAGAATGCCATGTAATCTGTGTAAAGGTAAGACGGTTCATGACTGGAGGCTTTGAATTACCACGGAATTTGTGATTTTTCAGCCTGAATTAGAATTTTAGCCTAAATCGGAGTTCTCATTCAAAACGATCTTTCGGCCGTAATACGATTAACATTCTGAACAAGAGTTAAAATGAAGTTTTGAAATTCCATGGAGTAAATTGAGGAATTCAAAATGATTTATTCAAAATTGTGACTGTTATTTTTATAAACCTGGCCAGAAGTTATTTGGAGTTGGCTTAAAAGTTCGGCTGGTGTAAGACATTTAAGTTAGTCTACAAATCTAAAATTATCATCAATACAGTGTTCGATATGTAAATTGTCACTATTATATATCTTTTCCAAACTATCGGGCGTGCGCTTTGTTTATTTTTGATTTGTCACCTGCTGAGTAGGGTCAGTTGGACACCATCTGTGAGAAAAAAAAGTATAATTCACTCCGACAGAATTTTGGAAACGACATGCTGTACAACTTGGAATCCGCACCGGCAGATCAAATACTAACATTTCCGAGTGTTTGTGCATGAATATGGCGACATTGCAGAGGATTCGATGAGTTGGATTTCTAATGCTAATTACAAAATTGTTTGCTGTAATTATAACTGACTGCGACAAAATGTATCCATTCATATTTCCACAATGCCTCAGAATCAACAGTGAGGCATACACCAAATGCTGTCCTTGGTCAAGAGTGAGGCTGCTGAAATACCCCCTGTCTGGCGAAAGGGCACTACACCATGCAACACAAGCAGAAGAACATAGTGTTGTCAGACAACTTTTGATGCCTTATCAACCCTTATATCTGGCCAGCTAAATTCTCAGACCTCAGCCACATTGATTGTTATGCTTTGAGCAGAGTTAAGCGAGGGACCACCAATATAATGAGATTGAAGTTTGTATTTTGTTAGTAATTTGCATAGCAGTTAATCTGTCGCTTCCATTAGAGTGAGGACGAATTACTCACGATTTGAAATAGGATATTTCTTTTATAATCGAAAGAAAAACTCGTAACCTGTTTTAAATATGTGTATAATATGTATGGTGATGTGTCAAGTATAATGCTATAAGAATTCGTAAACTAGTTAAAGTTGAGATATTTTATTGATTAATAAACGATGCAACTGCAGTCAAGAATGACTGATGACACAAAGTTGTAGAATCATATTGCAAGATATACGAGGAAAAATTACCAGCAATAAATACACTGGTTTAAAAAATATACTATATACCTTCTGAAAAGAAATATTGAAAATTACACGAATACAAACATTCATGAGTCCTATAGGCCATGAAATGTTTACAAGACAAGAATATAAATAACTGGTTTGTTTTCCTTTACGGTTTAACAACACTCTATAATATATTTAAAGCAAAATTATATATTTAGATTATTCAAATAATTATATTCTTGGTTGTGAATAATGCACTATATTTCCGTGAACATGAAAATTGATTTTTCCAGATACAAGTCCAAATATTTAACTCATAGTTTGGAAAGAACAGAGAAATTTCTACTTTGGTCAATGGAAAATGCACCTAAGAAAACGTAACGAAATTTATTGGAATTTGAACTGGAAATTAATTCTCACTAAATAACTAGAAGATGATTCATGCAGATCTGAATTTATAATCATGTATCATAATAGATTAATGATACGCATCTATTTTATTAATGTTTCGATTTTGGTTATTATATTCTGTGTTATTTTTTTCAATTTTGTTCTTTTTTAAGCATGTTTTTTTTTTAATAAATAAAAGTACAAAATGTAAAAAATACACTGGCCAATATTTTTTTAAAGATGCAAGAGATATCATAGGTAATGTTAAACAAATTCATAGCGCTGAATTCGAATATAATATTCATTTTTCTCAGAGCTCATCTTTCTTCAAATGATGAATAAAAAAGCAGTAAAATTGCTTTTTGTATGTAGAATGGTGATTCCCGAACCGTCGCCTTGGATATCTTTAACGCATTCGACAGAATATGGCATGCCGGCCTTCTACGGAAACTGCGAAGCTATGGCATAACTGGACTTTGGTTGGACTTAATCCAGTCATTCCTCTCTAACCGCACACTGAAAGTGGTATTAAACGGACATGCCTCCCAAAACTACCCTACAAACGAAGGTGACCCAAAGGTTTTATCCTAGGTCCTACGCTCTTTCTAATCTACATCAATGATCTCCCCGATGCCATAAGATCACAAGTAGGCACGTGCGCCGATGATACCACAGTTTACTCTAGCCTTGATCAAAAATCTGGTGTTGGTGACAAGGCGAACCTCGCTGCTGAGCTTGAAAAGGACCTCCAATCTGTGGTGGATTGGGGTAAGAAATGGCTCGTAAAATTCAATTTTTCCAAAACGAAGTTGGTGTCAATTAACCACCATAGACAACCGCACCTCCCTCCCATTAGTATGGAACAGGCTTGTCTCCCAGAGAGTAAAACACTACGCCTGCTTGGCCTGACACTCTCAGGGGACCTCAAGTGGAATGACTACGTCGAATCCATTGCTAAATCCGCTGCTATGAAAGTCGGATCACTGTGCAGGGCCCGGAAATTCTTTCCGTCTGAATCTATCCTTCACTTATATAAATCTACCATCCGCCCGTGTATTGAGTACTGCTGCCACAACTGGTCGGGTGCCTCTGCTATACTCCTCAGGGTTCTTGACAAAATACTGCGAAGAATCTGTAATGTGATTGATACCGACTTGGCTGACCGCCTGCACTATATCTCTCACCGGCGTGACGTGGCTTCTCTGTGCCCCTTCTATAAATATTTTCATGGCTTCTGCTCGGATGAACTTCAGTTACTGGTGCCCCTAGATGTGAATTTGCATGAGATACTAGATTGGCAACTAGGTCCCACCTTTTACAGTGAAACCGATGAAATGTAACCGCAATTTCTACTCCAACAGCTTCTTTCCTCGCACTTCCCACCTCTGGAATTCCCTTCCCCATGCTTGCTTCCCCGACGGCTACAACCTCCAGGAGTTTATATGTAGGGTCAATAGACAATTTGTAACACACTAACTCACACCCACTCTCTCCAACTCTCTCCCTATGTATATCCTAATTCGTTTTTCACCCTCCTTCTGACATTTCCTATATCCAATCGCTCTATGTAACCCCCTGCGTTATAGTGGCAGTGGAAAAACTTGCTTGGAGTGACACGATTAAAAACAAAAAAAAATAATATCTGATTGCTCCCTGTAGAAATATACTGCCATTGTTTAACGTACATGTATACAGCTCGGGTTACGCTTGCTAAACTTAACCGAACACAACACATTTTAAAGAATGAGAAGGTTGGACAAAATTTACAGGTTATTGTTTGTATAAATAAGTGCAAATTCCTATAATGAAAAGAAATAACATCAATTCTGTTTTTTCTTTTTTGGTGGGAGGGGAGAAATAATGCATATGTTGAAAATTTAGGCATATTTCTTTTTTTTTAAATGTGCGTTCAAGAATTCAGATTTAGTAAAGTCAGATGAAACGGATTTGTAACGAAAATGCAAATCAAATGTAGCTATGAGTGTGTACAATTGTAGTAGGTGAACGGAAATGATGTCTTTGTTCCTCTTTCTGTTTTGTTGCCGACAAGTAAATGAGGAAAGAGGGGCATCAATTACTATGGTATGACAAGGATAGTGAGGTGTGAAAAAAGCTGTTCATTTGGCATATTGTTAGTCAGACGACTAGTTGATCTCTGTGATGTTATTATTTTGTTGATCGTATATGAGGAAGAAGGAGAACAATGAAAGTCGTGCGAAAGAGAAGGTGAGAAAAAGAGAGAGTAAGAAAATAAAGATCGCCTGAATTTGGTGTCTTATAGACGACTTGTGACAGTATGAAAATAATGGCAAAACCTCAGGTATTTATAAATTTGTAGAAAAAAGGAGATCAAATTTTTTTCAAGCTCTAGACTTGACAAAAAATAAAAGGTTATATTCATTTTGTTTTCTGGTGACGTTAGTAAAAAAAATTAAATATAGTTAACCAACTATCTTAAGAAAAAAGATTTTAGTCAATGTATAAATGTATATTTTTTCTATTTGCTCATGAAATGATATAGGTGTGTGTAGGCTCGGATTTTCATTGCAAAAAAATCTTATGAAATCGGAGAGAACACTTCTCACTTAACTAGCTACTACACACATTAAAAACATTTCTTAAAAAATATACAGCTATTCATATGAAATTCAAATCAAGTTAGTTTCAACACTGAGATAAGAAGAAAAGTACATCTAATCAGAAATATGTTAGATTAAATATGAAGTTAAAACTTATAAAACTTATAAACTTATAAAAGATTATTCTTGATAAGAACTTTCGCTTTTTAAATTTTTCTAAGATTCTAACAAAATAAACATAAGAAGATTTTCTGTGAAATCAGTAATCGGTTTCCTGTTATTCGTTGTTATAAACACGCCTCAATGTATAACAGAAATTGGGAGTGTTTTAGTAATACCTGTTTGCAGTCATTGCATTTATATTAATGTTTTGAAATAAAATTACAGTTATCATTAAAGTGTATTTGAATACGAAGTAAAATATATTTAACATTGCACATTACAATTAAATTCAATAAGCACATGCAGAGCATGTCTTATATAGATCATGTTTATAATTATGAGTTATGCGCAAATATGTACAATTAATAAGACTATGAATAGTTTTATTATGAATAGACTTTAATAGTTTGTGTTTCAATGTGGACTGAGAGATATATATACATTTTGATCCTTTATTTATAAACTGCCGAGTCTGTAATAAAATCAAATATTTTTATCGAGCCATCATTCAATAATCATTTAAATGTCAGAGAATATTTCATTAATATACATTGATTTCACGTGATAATAATTTTAGATTTCTCATTTTCTAATGTGAAAACCTAAAATTAACTCGTTAAATATGAGTAAAATGACATTTTTTGGCTGAAGTGAGATTAATATAAAACAACGGACGTAATATTGAACCCGTAGCTTTCAAATTAACCAATAAAAGGTATTTTCGTCCTTGGACTAAAATATATATTTAATAGTGTAATTTATACATGCTAACGATGAAAGTAAATAAAAATAACTTATTTACATACATATTCCCCTTAACTACCGAACAGCAAAAATTAACAATGAAATAGTCATGAGTGTAAATAACCGCCAAAGAGAGCCGTAAGCAGTGGAAACTCAAAATGGCCAGGTTACATTCAAAATCTTACCAGCTGATACATATATATATATATATATAACTATTTTACCCCAAACAAGACAACAATGCCAGTAAAGCCCACTACATTACTAAGAATAAGAGAATATACAAAAAACGTAAAATAATACTAAGTACTGGCAACAAGAAGAGAACAGGGTGTAAGAAAACAGACACTAGCAATCGACATGGCATTTAAATAAAAATTGTGACTGGAAAGCAAGAAGCAGAAAAATTTTCAACAAGCTCGAAGTGTAAGTGAATAAGATATTATGGTTGAATCACGGATACATGTAACGATTTCCACTGTAAAATGCTAAGACCGTTCCGCCAATCTAGTACTGCGCTTAAATTCATAATGTTTAGACACCTAAGAGGAACGTTACTCTGAATAATTACCATGGATATATTTATTAAAAATCTACAATTAAGCTAAATTACAGTGGAGTGACATTGATTATGCAACAAATGTAACATTATTCAATGCATGCACGAATGGTAGACTTATAAATTTGCATGATAGATACTGGTGAGGAAAATTGTCTATCACGTCACTGAACCAAATTCACTTGCAACAAAACCTATTACTTGTTTTAATATAACCTTTCCACTGTGTCAGAGAAAAACCTTACCCACAGAATACAATGAGTCACTCAGATGAATGTTAGAATCAAAGATGCTGATTGAAAGAACAAAGGATTTCTGAGACAAAAGTGAGCATTTTCGTTTTGGAGTTGTTAAATTAACAAATTATTATTGCCCCCATAAACAACTGATTGAGGTTAACTGTTTTTGATATTATCGAATCAGAGTTTCCATTAAGACAAAATAAAATGATTTTATCATCAGCATAGATAACAATTTGAGTAATGAAAATATTCGGAAGGTCGTTATACCTATTAGGAACAACGTAAGTTCAAGGGTAGAGACATGGGGAACGCCTGAAATAATACAAAAATATCTATAAGGCTAGTTGTTTCTGACAACTTATATTTCGAGATTAGATAAAAAAATAGAATCAGATCAACAATCCAAAAAAAAATATAAGCAGAATAACAATTCAGAAATGTCATTAACATTCAACTTATGACAAAAACAAACTCTGGAAAAGGCTTACGGCAGTATCATGTTGAAGTCAAGCAACATCGAGCCTGGTAAGAACTTAGATGGGTGGTTGCTATAAGATTGAATGTGTGGATGGTGTATTGGGTAATACTATGAATTGGAAATTGCATAACCAAGTACAAATTCCACCAGGCTTTGTGATGTTCACTTACGTGTAAATACCTTTACAAAAGGAATGAAATCACATCTTCTCAAAGTACGTGTTAATTAGTAGAAATTATATCAGTAACAATCATTATTGTTTACAAAAACTTAATAAAATCTAAACAAATCGGACTTCAAATAACCTGGAAATGGTTAATAACTCATAAAAATAAGGCAATTAGTTAATTTTAAGACGGAATTGAATCGTCATACTAACTGTTACTCTGTGGAAATTCGTGTTGAAATATTCCATATCTGTAAACGCTCTAACTCTTATACTGAGCATGCTACACTAGAGTTTTAGTAAATTTTAAAGGACGTTGCGTAAACTTTAAACATTCGGTTTATTTTAATTAATTACTTTATGGATATTCTTATAATATTCCTGAATTTTTTTTTTAAATTCTGCTATAAAATTATTATTAGAGTCTTTTTTGTTTATTGTCAAACTAAAGTTTTTTAATGCAACACACGTAGATAACCAAATTAAATATCACTAAAGGAAATAATCACTGATATTGAAAAGAAATTAGCAAGGAGCATTGTTTGATCTTTATGTAAACTTGTATAATTGAAAAATGTGCAACCTAAATACATCAACCATATAAATATACAGGGTAAATTTAACAGGTTTGGTTTAGGGAAAAGAAAGTGAATATCTAGTTTACTGGAAAAAGATAAATGTGGCAATTATCAAAGAACAATTCACTCAACAAATCCTTCTGCAGCATGCACTACGGCTTCGCTCCGAATCCAGAATAGAGGGCATGCGCCCTTAACGGTGCACCTTAATTGTGTTGATTTCAAGTGCATTGGTGTTGAAGGCAGTACGGTTGCATATTTAAATATTTTCATGCTGTATAATGTTTGAAATTTTTGGTGAATTATGCAAATTTTATTTTCAGGATATGAAATTTAGTATTTTCCTTCGTTTTCTTATTAGTATTTAACAAAATATTCTTGAACTTCATGTGTTTTATAATCCCAAGCAGATCCTAACCAATGACGACGTTCAAGCGAAATGCTATTTTTCTTTGCACTTAATTAAACGAAATACATCTGTCAATAAAAAAAAAATAAAATAAATAGACAAATCCCTTAAGTGGTCATGATTTGTAGAACTGTTTTTTAGTTACGTTGATGAGATTGCATTTGGGAACTTGTTGCTTTATTCTTAAGTTCTTTTCTTTATCAAACCCAAAAATACCAAATCAACAAAAAGCATCTTACTTAATTTTTGGCAATTCTACGCAGGGATGTCTTTTTGTTTTCGTTTTTTTTTGTTGTTTTTTTTACTTGGTCCGTTCATGTCAATTAGTGTGAACATTATTTTTTCTTTCTGTTTTGCTAATAATGTTTGGGCGATTTGATGTTATTATTAAATTGGTATTGATAGAACAATTCCGAAGGATAATAACATTTTCTTTTTACGATTCAGATTCAAGATAATGTTTATACCAGTTTGCTTCTTCTTTTTATCTCTTACTGATGACATATCTTTCGGAATATATATTGACTTACCATCTCAAGACTTACTGTAATCATCCTGTTTGGCTATTAATTATACCGAAATAAGTTTATCAAGTGTCTCAAGCCTACATATTGGGTCAGTAATATGTTTTATATAATTGTTTCATCCTAAGCAAGACAGTACTACCATTGGTGCGCAGGAGGTACATGAAAAAGGAAGAAGAAAAAATTACAGTGCGTGTCTGAGAAAGGATAAACAAAGATGGAAATCTCGAAGATAAAAAATGGGAATTGACGTTGCACTTAAACGTTTGGTGATTGTAGCTATTAGAGAAGCAAGTATACGGAAAGAAATTCCAAAGGCAGGAAGTACGAGAAAAGGATTTGCTGGAGTAGGGGTAATATTTGACTGTTTGACTGTAAACAAGTTAGACCTAATTGACAAACTAGTAGTTCGATTCAATTCGTGTAGACAAAGAAGATAAGATAGAGCATATACCGTGAAAATATTTGTAGAAAAGACAGAGGGAAGCAACATCTCGTCGGTGTGAAAGTGACTAAAGCTGAGTTGATAAATCATGATGGCTTAGATTTCAGAGCTTCCTTTTGATTTTGTCGTGAACCCCGAGATGTATAGGAGAAGAGCCAGACCATATATGACAATAGTATTCAATGCACGAACCAATGTAGATTTGTATATGTGCAAGAGAGATTTTGAGGAGAAAACTTTCTGGACCGACACAGTGACCAAACTCTCTAGCAGTAGCTGTAGCTTTTGATTCAATATAATTGTTGCATTTGAGCTCAGCTATATTTTACTTGTACAGCATGAATCAATACTTCAGCTTCACCTTTCAGTCTAGAACTCCTTATGATGTTGTGAGTTGCAAAGTGATCTATATCAATAGTTTTGCTTCAGCTGTCTATGTATCTACTGTTTTTCCTTCTGTTTTTCCTTTTGTTTGATTCTAACCTAGCAATTTTCGCTTTTTGTTTCAGTATTCTGGCTGATTTTGTGGCAGTTGTATGTTTATCAGAGATGTTTCTAAAGATTTAACATGAAGCGCATAACAGAAACTTTAATCGTTTCCTTCCAAGCAAGAGTGCACTGCCACTGGTGTGTAGAGGGCTACACAGGAGAGTGAAAGTTTATATAAGGAATAGCGACGAGAAAGAGAAGGCGGTTACAGGCGGTGACTGAGAAAGGGTAAGAAAAGGATAGAAATACTGGTGTGAAGGGAGTTGTGAGAGTATAGTGAAAAGGGAGAATAACAAGTTACAAAGGGGTGTTGGGGAAATGACAAGGGAAGGAGTGGAGTCTAGGGGATAAGTGACGGCATTAGACATTGCATTTAAACTCATAGATATTGTAGCTATCAGAGAAGCAAGTATATAGAAGAGATTTCCATAGGTGGGAAGTGCAAGAAAATAAGCTGTGTAGTAGAAGTAGAGGCTAAATTTGGTTGTTTCAATTGTTAAAGTTTGATATCTTGTTGTCAGTTTGGTTGCTCGAGTAAATTCTTGTAAATGAGGCCCCTGTGAGCAAAGCTCGTCCGAGCAGAAGCCATGAAAAGTTTTTGTAGAAGCCAGGAAAAGTTTTCGCTGGTGCCTGTCGCAAATAGAGAGATGTATTGCAGGAAGAATCCGACCAGAGATGAAATAGTATTCAGTACATGGACGGATAGATGATTTGTTTATGTGAAAGATGGATTGAAGAGAGAAAACATCCTGGACCACCACACTAACCTAACTTTCCTAGAAGTAGATTTAGCTATTGATTAAATATAATCTTTCCTTTTGAGGCCGGAAGAGAGTGAGGCAATGGAGGTGCGGTGTATTGCTTCCGTAGACAAGCTAGTTTCATGCTGATGGTGGGCATGAGGGACTGTCAATGATTGTTGACAGATAGCAGCTTCGTTTTGGAAACAATAATGTTTACGAGCCATTTCTTACCCCAGTCCACCACAGGTTAGAGGTCCTTCACAAGATCGGCAGTGAATTTATGAAGAGACGTTGCCACCGACCACGCACATAACAGAAACTTGCGGAGGCACTAATACTTAGGTCTGAGGAGAAGATGAGAGCCAGGAACCGCTTCCTAAATAGCGAACAAGGGATGAGCCATTATTCTTCTTCAATAGAAAAGAGACGACTTTTTACGGATTTGACTATTTAAAAAAAAAAAAAAACTTTATGAGTTGTAATATACATTATGAGTTGTAACATACAACCTAGTATAGCGTCTAAATGCTTAGAAATTCACATTGTTTAAATCTGCCTTTGAATTGTCATTATTATTATTATTATTATTATTATTATTTCCTTTTTTATATTCAGTTCATTACCGTAACATTTTCTTAAATAAGATATCGTGTATAGCATGAATATATATATATATATATATATATATATATATATATATAGGAATTTTGCAAGATAAGTTGTTAACTGTTAAATATCTTATAAATTGTTTATACATAGACTATATTCTTCTCAGTATATAAGGATACGTAGTCAATTTATTTTAAAGAGCGGTTAACAGCTATGTTGTTATTGTCTGTGCATATTTTATGGCATTCAGGATCCCAAAATATTATATATTTATGAATAGTTACACCTTGCATAGTCTTCTTCTTCATCTTCTTCATTATTATATATTGTCATTTCATCATTATTCGATTTCTCTTATGGTCATACTACCTAACAAGTCTGCAAATAAGACATAAGGCAGAATGTAGTGTGTTGTTATGGTTACATTTCATTAGATTTTCTATCTCTCATAACATGACTAGCTATACATGGACACAGTTCTTAGTGCGTGAGCTCTACAATTTTTTCTTATATCATTTAAGCTGGGATTTCCAAAGATTCTTTCAAAATGTTGTTTTGTTCGTTTTTTTACCATTCCAAGCTCAACTACTATTACTGGTACTATTCTTGTTTTCAATTTCGTTATTTTTCTATTTTAATTTCTAGGTATTTTTATTTTGATAGGTTTTCAAATATCGTTATCATTACTAATACTAATACTATTCTTATCTACTTCTTCTTTCATGAGGTGCCGTCAGGACTCAACTAGAGATGTCTAACTTCAGTGATTTTCTTTTAAAATACTGCTGCATTGCTAGAGATTCTGTGTTGGTTGATAACGTTCAGAATTCCATAATATTTTTCTAAAATCTAGAAATGTACTGTCTCAGGAATCTATTGAAAACAAAAAAAAATTCAAATAACCAGATATATAATACTTCATTATTATTATTATTATTATTATTATTATTAATATGTCATTTTCCATCATATTTTGATTTCTCCTATGGTCGCACTACCAACCAAGTCTGCGGAAAGACCTGAGGCAGGTCGTGGCGTGTTGTTATGACTCAATTTCATATTTTTTCTATCTCCCCTATCATCCCTAGCGTTACATAGACAAAGTTCTCCTTAGTGTGTGGGCCGAACTTAATAAGACAATTTTTTATATATCTGTTAGGCTGGGGTTTCAATGTGTTGCTTTGTTTCATTTTTTATCATTCCAAGTGGCACACCTCTTGCTTTCAATATCCACATTTTATTCTCTTTCAATTTCAAGGGCTTTATTTTTGACAATTTTTCAAAATCTTTGGTTGATAAGTTACAATTCGCTGGACAAGCCATATCAATTAATAAACACGTCTTTTCTTTCTGGTTTTTAACAGTAATGTTGCTTCAATTTTTCTGTCTGTGTAGATGGTGTAATCTCATAGAATTGTGACATCTATTTCTGTAACCGGTATTGGTTGATGTTCATACCAGTGTTTGTTTACGTATTTTCCATTGTGTTTACACATTGTTCAATGTAAATATTGCCCCGCTCTATCGTAGCGATTTATATATTCACCCGGGGCAAGCAAAGAACAGCTTGAGATTAGATTTTTCTTAATCTGCATTTCGGGTCCATATTATTATGCATAATATTTGCCTGAAAGTTTCTAGCAAAAATATTTTGGTCTTGCGCTGCAACAATAAAACCTTCAGTCTCAGAATTTAAACATCGATGAGTATTAACTTTATCAACATTGGATTTATAGGATATAAGCCATACAGAGATTCGTATTCCTGGCGTTGTTTTATCTGTTCAAGAGGTTTGTCTTTGGCTTTCATTTTCATATTTCTTGCCGCAATAGTTTGTTCCTGGCTTCTGTTTTGCTTGTCTACAGAATCTACTAAATGTAAATCTTGTTTGTATTTACTGCCTTCTTTTATTATTGACTATTTTTCTTTCTTCATGTTGCCTTACTAATTGTATTATCCAGTCCTTTGTTGTTTCTATGTATGTTAGTAAGCCAATAGTTGTTGTCTTGTATGACAATTCTAGCTGAATAAGACCTCTTCCACCTTCTTTACGGGGTATGCATAGAAGGTCTACTTCAGCCTTTGGATGATGCATTTTATGCTTAGAAAGAAGCTTTCTTGTTTTAGAATCCTTTGCCTGATATCGTTTAGAGTCCAGATTAAGATGCTGAAACTATATTGGACAACTGGGATTGCAAGGCTTTTAATGGTCATGATTATGTTCTGAGAATTTAATTCAGTTTTTAATATCAGGCGTGGCCTTCTACAGTACTCTTTACGCATTATTTATTTCATTTTGTTATGGTGAACTCTTTCACTCTCATTTATACCAAGGTATTTATAAACCTCTTCTGGCTCTAATTATTTTATTGTTACAGCAGGATCCAAGTTAATTGAGGATGTTTCTTGTATTGATCCACGTAAAACGTAAAGCTTTAGCACATTTATTCAAATTGAATTTCATTCCAATATATTCGCTGAAGCATTTTACAGTTTGCAGAAGACCTTCCAGCTCATTATCATTCTTAGCATACAACTTTAAGACATACATGGAAAATAGATGGCTTTTTTCTTTTGGCCTATTTTATAACCACATTCTCTCGTATTAAGTTGACTGGTTAGTGCTATTAATGATATGTAGAATAGTAAGCGAGAATATACCTTGATATATCACCTTGAAAGAATCACCTTGAAATATACCTCTTTTGATGTTTATTTCACCAAGCATATATGATCAATTTATATGATTGAAGTAAGGGGTTGTTTTCCCCATCAACATATATTGATTGATAGAATTAATGATGACGAGTGATACCTTGTACATATTTAAAGTCTTTAATATCCAAAAAAGTGGTACACTATCGAATGCCCTACGATAATCTATTCATGCATTTCTAAGATTTTACTTTACATTGAATCAGTTTTCCAAGATCATTCTATTAATAAGCAATTGGTCTTAACATCCGTAACAGCCACGTTTGCACCTTGTTGTTCAAGCGGTAATAGGTCATTTCTCTCCAAGAAGAAATATGTCTGCTTTGTTAAAATAGATTTTAATAGTTTGTATGTTTTGGGAAGGCAGGTAATTGATCTGTAATTTTTCGGGTTACTTGTGTCAGTATTCTTGGATAGAATAAATGTAATTCCTTTGGTCTACAATGCAGGAATTTTAGTGGGATGGTTAAACACTTCTTGAAGTTCTTTGGCTAGTTTTTATGTGCTGTATTTATATAATATAGCTATAAGTTATGAATTTTATCTATTCCTGAAATTTAAATTTGTGTGTATTTTTCAATACACATTTAACATCCACTTATGTGATTCCAGCACATGTCTGTTCTGGTTTATTTTCATTCGTTCTATGCCTTGCGCAATCCAGTCTGCTTCTTTGTTATGTTCTTTCGGACAAGCCCATATTTTTTTCGAAACTGTATAACTTCTTTCATTTGGGGATGGGGGGGATTGTCACTTTAATTCTTTTTTTTTATCTATTTCCCTGTTAAATTTCTTTGCATCGGTTTGAAAAATCTTGTTTTGTCTATAGAATGTTGATCTTTTCTCATGGTGTTTTATTCTTTGAGCCTTCAGTTGTATTGTTTGCTTTATTTTTTTCTTAGTTGATAGGACTTCATTTTCATTTCTGATATTGTATTTTCTTTCAACTTTTTGTCGTTTCTAGTTCTTACATTTATTCATCTTGTCAGTTCATCGAGTACTGATAATGCACTATTAAATTGTTCGATTCCTTTTTCTATTTTCCTTTTCCAAGTTGGATCTTCATGTTTGCGATATTGACTTGTTTTTACTTTGATGTTCAATTTTGTTGTTGTTGCTATTGCTTATGCATATATTGCTTATGAGTGTTTTCCGCATCCCAAATTAATTTGAGTGCTGTATTGTACAGCTTAATAATTTTGCGGTTATGCTTTTTTGGTTGCAATTTTGGGAGTTGTTCTCGTTCATCCATAGCAATATTTTGTATCTGACTTTTATGGTTATTGATTTCTTCCTTGGCTTCTTGTATATCGTATTATTATTATTATTATTATTATTATTATTATTATTATTATTATTATTATGTCATTTTTCATCATATTTCGATTTCTGCTTTGGTCTCTCTACCAACCAAGTCTGCGGGGAGACCTAAGGCAGGTAGTGGCGTGTTGTTATGGCTCCATTTCATGTTTTTCTATCTTCCCTATCATCCCCAGCATTACATAGATAAAGTTTTCCTTAGTGTGTGGGCTGTACTTAATAAGACAATTTTTTGTATATCTCTTAAGCTGGGGTTTCCAGGGATTCTTTCAATGTGTTGTTTTGTTCCATTTTTTATCATTCCAAGTGCACCTACTATCACTGGCACAACTCTTGTTTTCAATTTCCACATTTTTTCTATTTCAATTATTATTATTATTATTATTATTATTATTATTATTATTATTATTATTTCCTCTGATTTCTCCTTTCAGTAAAGGTACCATGATATTTCCTACTGAGCATATTTGTAAAATAATTTAAAAACAAGAAAACACTGAAACTAAAACAACACCCAACTTCGTAAGGCGTAATCTGTAACTGCGTATAACTTTGTTGTTTTTCTTTTAAGCATAGGCTACCAGGGATCTTGTCAGTAAATCTATCTTCAGTTTTTTCAATTGTGCTGAGAGCTCTAATAAAGACTAGAAATATTAATGTTTTATTTTACACCTCTTTGAAATTTCTATTTCAATATCATTGTATTTTGATAGTTTTAAATATATTTAAAGTTATAATAAAACATTCAGTGACTGTCCTGTCAATAAGAAAAGAAAAAAAAATTGTCCTTGATGACGATGTCATGGTGATTAGATTTGATTGTTTTATCAGTGTGCATTGTAAAATCTCATAAAATTGTTATAGGTTCTACCGCCGATCAAGGTTCACAAGAACTGAATGTGCATACTTCTGGACAGCAATAATACAAATTTTATCACCATTTTTGGCGTTGTTCCTATTGTTGTTGGTATTTTTAATGTTTCTATGGTTTTGTAGGATATCGTGCACCAATTTCTAACATAAATTGCAATATATTTTTTGACGGTCGAAAATTTGTTTAAATTCTATAAATTAATGTTACAAGAAACCATTGAATATAACCAACTTCAAAGAAACGTTTACTTAGTAATGGCTTAATTGTTCGTTACTACTGCTACTACGACTATTATTATTATTATTATCTCATTTTTCATCATATTCCGATTTCTGCTTTGGTCTCACTACCAACCAAGTCTGCGGTGAGACCTAAGGCAGGTCGTGGCGTGTTGTTATGGCTCCATTTCATGTTTTTCTATCTTCCCTATCATCCCTAGCATTACATAGATAAAGTTTTCCTTAGTGTGTGGGCTGTACTTAATAAGACAATTTTTTGTATATCTCTTAAGCTGGGATTTCCAGGGATTCTTTCAATGAGTTGTTTTGTTCCATTTTTTATCATTCCAAGTGCACCTACTATCAATGGCACAGCTCTTGTTTTCAATTTCCACATTTTTTTCTATTTCAATTTCCAGGTCTTTATATATTGACAGTTTTTCCTTGATTGCTATTATTATTATTATTATTATTATTATTATTATTATTATTATTATTATTATTAGTAGTAGTAGTAGTAGTAGTAGTAGTATTATCTTTGATGTCTGTTGTATAAGCGTTTTCTTCCGGGTCATAACTAGAGAACCATGGTCAGAAATGGCATCTTGACATTTCCCAGTAATCAATTTCCTTAAAAAAAGCCTCAAAGATCACACACATTTTACATAGGTAAAGTTATTCGTAATATGTGAGCCTATTCCTTATATTATCATTATTATGTTTTTGTTTAGTGTTATTTCTATCTAACTGTCTCTTTTCGAGAAACAGTCGATCACCATTATCATACTCATCGACTTACGTCCAAGGGACAGAAAGTGAGGAGAAACTCAATTTCCTTCCCTACGAAATATGAGGCGATGAAGCCAAAAGATCATCTACAGAATAAAGGATGCTGGTCGTGCACAGACACAGCTGGGTAGCATAACAAAACGTGACTGAATTCATTCTTGAACACGGGATCTGATAACCGCTCGACCCTACACCAGCGTACATGTTTGTACGTGTGAGAGCATTTAGATGATCCCTTTGATGCGCATGCGCACGGCCTGACATTATACTTTATGTTTCTTTCGGCGCATCGATAACCGTAGATGTGATCGGAACTTTCGGTTAAATGGCACTGGTCGATGTGCAGCTAATTTATTTCTTCATATGATACGTAAAATCGTTGGTCAACATCTATTTCGATGTCATAACGATATATCGTTTACGTGTGGCACACAAGTAGTAACACAAAATTATTTACTCTACATGCAGTAAAATTCTTACTTTAATATTGGACATTCTGTTTCAGTCGACTATGTTTGATGTAGAGATATTTTAAAAAAAAAGTAACGGAAAAGATACACAAACTCGTATACACATGCATACACACACACACACAAAAACACATATAGATAGATAGACAGACATATAGAAAGACAGACATATAGAAAGACAGATAGATAGACAGACAGACAGATATACAGACAGACAGATAGATAGATAGATAGATAGATAGATAGATAGATAGATAGATAGATAGATAGATAGACGGACAGATAGATAGATAGATAGATAGATAGATAGATAGATAGATAGATAGATAGATAGATAGATAGATAGACGGACAGATAGACAGATAGATAGATAGATAGATAGATAGATAGACAGACAGACAGATAGACAGACAGACAGACAGACAGATAGATAGATAGATAGATAGATAGATAGATAGATAGATAGATAGATAGATAGATAGATAGATAAACATTGAAGGGAATTAGTTAAATCAATTATTGAAAACAACTTGGTTCGGTTTTAGAGAATTTCGATTTTTGCCGCTTGAACACGTGCCTTCATTTCGCACGAGCCAAAGTTTTATGACAAATATAAATACTAAAATATTCAATACTCACTATTTTTGATACTCAGGAAGATATCGCTTATACTGTCGCGATTTACAAACTCCGCGTGTCATTGAATTTCGCGAAACATGAAATATAATATCTTAAAGAAAAGATATACAAAAAACCGTACTGCACGAAATGATTAAATAAATTGTTTTTGAAATAGCGAAAGTATTTTGCATGTTAAATAATAAAACATTTATTTTAATTTAATGAAAATTATTATATTAAATTATGTACCGCTGTAAAACTAACTGTAAGTTTACCCACTTATATGTTCGTAATTCTCTCCAAAATTTGATTGCGATCGGTCAAACTATGGATATTTTGGAGGGTTTGAAAGAGGAATAAAGTTGATGGCGTTAAAGTCGTTGGATAGCGCTGATCTTCAGTTTCAGTGTTATGAAACTTACCCTAAAGCGAAGTGAATAATTCCGATAGCACAAATGATTTGTTTAAATTCCTTCAGAAATTTGAAATGCTTCGTATCACCGAATGTGTAAGCCATCCCAGAATAGCAAACTAAGGTTATAAGAGATGCGTATATGAGGCATTTTGGCAGGAAAATAATACTTTTGCTTACATGTTTAGTATAATATCTAAAAATGCGCGAAGACATGGCTGCAGTAATCTGAACTCTCAACTTGCCTGTCACACCGAGATAGTTTTGTGGTTTGAGAAATTCGAACGCAAAAGATAACTTTCATTCTCTTGATAATCTGTTTTTTTCTCTTGATATTCTGTTGTGTATGCGAGGTGATGAACCACAGAAAATAATTAACACCAAAACAGATACTGAGATAGAAAAATAGGTTGTATTGAACGTAAATATACAATCTTGAACTCAGATTAGTAATCCAGGAATACGACTAGTAAGAGATAAATATATAAAAGTCTTTGAAGTGAAGCCGTGCTGGATATAGTATGTCCGTGTAATATTATTCTAGCTGAGTGGATCTCAGAGTTATTCGGTATTCTGTGGATAACTTCGGTATCTCTCGGTAACTTACGGATCAGTCCGGTACTCTCCGATAACACTAACGGATCTGTATGATAAATATCGTAACTCACTATGGCAGGAGTATATGTATACTCACGTCGACTCCAGTATCATAGAAAAATGGGAGGTTCCACAACATAATTATCACCTTGTTTTCCCCAAGAAATGACAGTAAAACTAGCGTACCTCAAAAAATAAAGAAGGATGAGCGAACGGAAATTCTTTGATGTTGACGCAGGCCATGATATAGAGTTAGGATATGCATCACTGAATTCAGAGATGAAACACACAATTCTTTCTTCGATATTAATTATTTACCGGGAATACCTAATAGAAGTCATTACCACTCACCGTAGGACAGC
This sequence comes from Ascarosepion bandense, assembly GCA_037127315.1. Taxonomy (NCBI): domain Eukaryota; kingdom Metazoa; phylum Mollusca; class Cephalopoda; order Sepiida; family Sepiidae; genus Ascarosepion; species Ascarosepion bandense. The sequence goes on along the minus strand of JBBBDQ010000428.1, from coordinate 7,857,422 downwards.
GTGGAGGTCGATTACAGGTCCTTAATGCCTATGACTATAAGTATCTGGGTATAAATCAATGCACTAAGAGACAAGCGAAAAGAGATCTAACTTCATCTACATTTATCTAACTATTCAGTTTAACGTTCCTTAGATTGCATATGGCATATAAGCAAACAACCTTGGTTTGTAGAATTGTTAATGAGTTACTAAAGATCAAAATTCAGAAAGGCACTACCCAGGTTAATGTCGCATTCATGCTCGTGTGAGATGTGTTCAGGTGGCAAGTCTTGATTTCCTCGGTCCATCTGAACATTGAGGATAATTGTTAAGTGACTCCTTTTTGGGATCATTTCCACCCGCTCATATACTCTATGGAATTCAGAAGATAAACGTGCTTTTACACCCGACCTGAATAGTGTTGATTCTATAGTAGTCTGACGCGAACCCAAACACATCGATCTGTAACTTGTCCTAGTGTCCATGACCCAATTCTGACAAGTACCAAATAATCTATAGACAACTATCAAAATCTCTTCTTATAAAATCTCTCTAGAAGTTTTCACACAATTGATAAATTTCGAGGCCAGGTTACCATAATGCATTTCGCCTTATTAGAAGCCATCCTTCAACATGCAATTTTGACAATACATTGCATCAAATCCTACAATTAAAATCAGTTTCGAATCGCAAGGCAGAATCATTTCTTTGTGCAAATTAATTAAAGCAATTAGTTTAGTTTACCTTCTTTTGCCATACGGTCAGGTTTAGGCCAACTGGGGGTCAAAGGGTGTAATTGATTTCTACTTTTTCTTTAGATGAGGTCATATGATTTGGAGTGCAGTAATATGAGTCTGTTTTCGGGAGAATGCTAGAAATTGTTTTACCCTGAACCAAACAGTACTCTCTCGCCTAGTCAATTAATTGTCGCACGGTCATTGTCTCAGAAAATTGTAACCCTACACGAACACACTGGCAAGATCACGGATATTGTTGGTGTCAGCCTTTCAACTGTCTGTCTTGTCATCAATGCAAAAAAAACCAATTGGAACCAGCAGTCGGATATAAAGAAAAATACAGTCAGAAGATAACAAACAACGCCAAGATACGGCCTATACGTAATCAGGGTAAGTGTGAAAGATTCTAGGAAGGCAAGTAACGGCATAAAAAAGTGTTTACAAGTGTATTAAATAATAACGGAAGTATACGTTTTGTTTCAATTAATTTGCATAAGGGTGTATATCCACGTAGAGATACTATTCGTTTATATATATGGTAATAAAGCCGAAAGAAACATATTTTGGCAAATATTAAACAAAGCGTTCACAATTTTAGATTTAAAAATTATCATTCTAGAAATATTGAAATGGCAGAAAATATATAGTTCTGCTAAATTTATAAGAAGTTTTTTATGACCATAATCCATTTTTATAATACTTTTCTCCTTAGAATGTTTTCACTTTTCTTAGAAATATACTGGTTTTAACTATTTATTTCACTAGATTACGTATTTAAAATTCCTTGAATGTGTTGCATAAAAAAGCATATGTAAGGGCTGTTATTTTCATCATATTCCGTTTTCTATTTTGGTCATTGTACCTACCACAAGTGGTGTGTTGTAATAACTACGTTCCATTTGTTTTTCTATCTCCTTCTTCTTCTTCTTCTTCTTCTTCTTCTTCTTCTTCTTCTTCTTCATCTTCTTCTATGTGCGTTGTTTTTTCAGGACGTAGGTGTCATGTTTTTCCAAGTCTCCTTATCCATGGTGGCTCTTAGCACGCGTTCTCCTGTTACACCATGTAACCCACGTTCTGTCATCCATCTGCTCAGGCCCTTCAAATATGTTATCCGTTCTTTCCCTTGTCTCTTTTTCCCTCTATGTTGCCTGTTAGTATAAAGTTCTGTAAGCTCTCCTTCTTCATTGCATGTCCCAGGAACCTTACTTATCTTTTCTTGATGCTCAGTATTATTTTTTGTATATTATTTAAGCTGAGATTTCCACACAATCTTTCAATGTCTTGCTTTGTTTTTTTTTATTTTTACATTTTTTTTTATCATTCAAAGCGCGCCTACTGAAACTCGTACTGTTCTTGTTTACAGTTTTTACTTTTTATTCCCTTTCATTTTCCAGGTCTTTATACTTTGATACTTTTTCAAATTTCTAAGTTACTATGTTACAATCAGCTGGAAAATTGATTTCAATTAGTAGGTAAGTCTTTTCTTTATTGTTTTTGACAATAATAATATTATTATTAATAATATTTTTATTATTACTACTACTAAATATAATGTGCTTAATTATTTGAAGAATAAGGAAAAATAGAAGAAATATTTTATGAAATTACTGGAGAGAAATGATTGAGAAAAAGCATTAACATAATGGCTATACTGGCCAATATATGCTGAAAGCTGAGATAGAAAATAATATTTTCAATAATAGAGTAAAATAGTCATACTAAAAATATCGACCACACTCTGAAAAAGCAAAGAGCAGTAGTGTATAACATAACATGAGGGAAATCATCAAAATATGATGGATTATAACTTGGAGTTAAAGAAGAACAAAATGTCCGGACATTTAGATTAAATAGAATGGAAAGGGGGGAAAAAGAGAAAAAATCTCTAAGAAAAGTCAAGGCTTACGGCCATATTATGCTAAAACACCTGTTCCGATACGATCAGCGAATTTAAGCAACGTCGTTTTTGGTGAGTACATTGAAGTGGGACTGGTTCGGTGTACCAAATGCTATAAGATTAGATGTACGAGCGGTGTAGTGGAGAGGGGTTCTGAAAAAAATATGAACATTGCTTCCCTTACAATCACTGAAATTAAACAAGGTCGATAATAGTTAGTTCCTTGATGGTTGACCTGGTCGAATATTTTGGTTTTGGTGTGGAATAGTATATAATGGCTCCAAAATTTGAAGAAAGAAAAAAAGATGTGCATCCATATCTTGTTAAAACAAAGGTTCGCGTTCGATCACCGAAATTTAGCAAAGCCTACACTGGTTAGTACCTTGATGGTTTACTTGTACGAAAAACCAGGTGATGTAAGCTTGGATGTGAGACTGGTGTAGGGGATAATGCCTCGGACAAATGTACAAGAACTATTAGGGCTTATAATGATATTTCGTTGAAATAAAAGTTTCCGTACGAATACCGAAATTAAGCTACGTCGATTCTGATAAGTATTTAGAGGGTGAACGGTCATAATATCAGATGTAAGCTAGAATGTGCGAGTGGTGTAGTGGATAAGCGACGACCGTACCTTTCTTTTTACTATATTTGATATCTCTTGATTTGTCTTTTCATAAACACCCTCATAAGTTTCTTATATTTTCGTAAGCTTCATTACTCACTCTTTCACTTTGTGTCATTTGCCTTCAATGTCATGTGTGTGTTAAATTCTTCAAACACTTTTATCATTTCTTGTTGCAGATATTTCAGTCTCATTCTTATTGTATGCCTATTAGCATTTTTGTTGATTGTGTTACTTGTTCCTGCAGTAAATTAAAGAACCCAGTTTAAATAATATAACATTAGCTTAGTTGTCTTTTTTTAAACGCCAGACCGAGGCAGCTTTCTGTATGGAGAGTCTGAGGTCAAGTTATAGTGCATTTGTTATCATCGCCTACTTCCGCTTTCTGGTCGGCTCTTTCCCAATAGTTGCCGATAAGATAGGATATAATGTATCGATCTAATTAACTTTATCTTAATCATTTTCATAATAATTTTAACCCTAGCAAGTCAGGAGAGCCACTAGATTGCAGTGGGTTACATTGTAACAAAACAAATGGTACGGATGATATCAAATAAAGCTAAGAGATGGATTGGTATCAAATAGAAATAGGATTTTATGTTGCATTTAGGCTTTTTGCGAATGTAGCTATATGGAAAGCAAGCATAAAGAATGGAGTTCCAGAAAAAGGAAGTGCGAGAAAAGGAACTATTAAAGTAGAAAAAGGAGTTACATTTAATTATTTGACAGTAAAAATATTTAATGCAATGAGTTAAATTTTAAAAGTTTTTATTGATAATATTTATCAAATAAAAACTTTTTAGTTATAATATTTGAAAAAATGTATTTTAAACGTATTCTTCTTCAAAGCTTTGTTCATTTTTAATTGTTATGTAATTTTCCGAGTGATTTTTTTTATTTAGCGTAATTCATTTTTCTCTTTCTTTGTGGTTATTCATTTAACTTAATATTTTTGTATTCTTATTTTGATTTCTCTGTTTCTTCCTTTGTCAATATTTTATATCTTTTTGAAAATCTTTTTCTAGTTACGTTGTTTTATTTTTTTATTAATTTCTTTGGATTCATTGATTCATTTTCCACAACTTACCAAAATATTGCAGTTTATTTAAAGCCAGAAATGTTTTGTTTTAGATTGTAAGAATTTATTTTGAGATAATAATGTGTTAGCGATAAAATCATATTACTTAACCATTGCTGGAAGAGAAGATGTAAATTCTTTGCAAAAAGATGCTGATAAAATAGTGGGCTCCCTGTGTCCTTCTAGTAAGTAGCTGACTCCATGTGTTACTCTCTACCTTTACAACAACTAGATAAAGCTATGAATAGTGTACTGTTGTCATATTAAGGTGGTAGCTCCATACACACGATAAATCTCAAAAGCGTCGCCAGTCCTTGTTAGTGATGAACTCTTTTCTAGGTTCCAGCCTCCCTTTCTTTCTTTTTCTTTCTCACGAGCGTTAGGTGGCAAGCCTTTAACTGACCTATTGCTGTTTGGACGGAAAGTATTCGGACAAATAACAATTATCGGTTCGGCCAATTGATAAATATTGTCAAGCCACCCATTTCTGTCTTAACTCCACTCTGCATAGTAGAAAACCAGCCATATTCCCTCTGTATTCGATCAGTGAGAAGCGAGTTCTGCACGAATAGCTTCTTACCTCGAAACACTGCCCTGTGTAAACGACTCCCGAGAGATTGTTTCCCCGATCACTATAATCTAAACCTTTTCACGTCTAAAGTGAACCATTACTTACCTCTTCTCTCCGTTCAAACTGCCTCGAAACGCAACCATTTATCACGAGTGATTTCGATTCTTGTACAGAGTGAATTAGAAAAAAAGAAAATGAAAATAAACAACTTTAATTAAATGTAGGGTTTTTGATTAAATATTTCGAGTCATTATGTGTAATAAATTTTTAAACGGTCATCCATCTAGATTCTGACGAGTTTCAATATTGTTGAACATTATTGATGTTGGCGTAAACACCCATTTTGCGATATATGGTTTATGCAAGCACTTAATAACACCCCCCCACACACACATAGATAGATAGATAGATAGATAGATAGATAGATAGATAGATAGATAGATAGATGTGAGTTTGTAACCCTGGGTTTCACGCTCTTCCGATCGTCAGACAAACTGATTAAATGTAGGGTTGCGTATATTCGGATATTTTTATGGAAGTGGGGGAAAATTTGACGTCATGACAGACGCAGACACACACACACACACACACACACACACACACACACACACACACACACACACACACACACACACACAAATATACATATATATATATTTGTACACAACCGCAAGAGCGTGTAACCCAGGGTTACAAACTCACACCTATCTATATGAATATGTCAGGTCTATCACTGATATTGAGCGCTTTCAAATAAGTACCATGCATATGTAATATATAAATAGTATATATATATATATATATATATATATATATATATATATGTGGAAGAGAAAAAACCTAATATATGTGGTCATGTATTAGTATGTGTAAATCTGATGTGCTTACAAAACTAGTTCGATATATTGAAACCATCAAATTTGTTTTTGAGACGCGGAGCGAATTATAGACTTATATATATATATATATATATATATATATATATATATATATATATATTGATATTTATGATTATATACATAGACTTTTCACACACACACACACACACACACACACACACACACACACACACACATATATATATGTATATATTTGGAATATTTAAAAGTAGTTTAAATTAAATAAAATGAAAATACTGATCGATAATAAGCATTTAGGAATGGATGTATTTCTTGGTGCTATGTCCAATGAATTCTTATCTGGAGAGACAGGATCATGTGAGGAAAATAATGGCTGCAATTCTAAGCGTTCTTTAAAATAGACGATTCTCAGCAGGAAAATATAAATCATGTGATTTTGATTTTCTCACAGGTGAAGATCTATGAAATGTTTTCCCATCCAAAACGTATATGTATGAAAAGGATAGTAGAGAAAAAACCTAATATATGTGGTCATGTATTAGTATGTGTAAATCTGATGTGCTTACAAAACTAGTTCGATATATTGGCACCATCAAATCTGTTTTTGAGACGCGGAGCGAATTATAGACTTATTAATATTATGAGGGAAAAATGTCGGATAGCATGGTGGAGAAACTAAGAAATAGAGCCGATCAGTTTAAAACTAATACTAGGTCTAATTTAAACGAGAATTGAGAGGCGATTATATTGGCTGTGTCAACGTGAGCGTAAAAATAGAGAACCTGTTCGGGACATAATTGCCAATAAAATAAATATCGCACCGGAGGCAAGCATTTTTGAAACATATCCCCTATTCCACACACACACACACACACACACACACACACACACATATATATATATATATATATATATATATATATATATGTATAATATATAGATGAAAACTATATATATATATATAGTTAAATAGATGGCTATATATATATATATCGCCATCTATTTAACTATCAATTTGAACGTATATCGATCTCTGTCTATACATACTGTTAGTCTCAGAGTTCGTTCTGTTGATAAAATAAATTTTCTACTTAATAAACGAACAAACCTTTGGTAGTTGCTGTTAGTGTAAATGTTAGCGAACCGGCAAGTGAAATCAGCGATTAAATTTCAAACCCCGATTTAGAAATCGAACGTTATTATATATCATTATCCCACTAATTAGAAATTTGATTACTGAGTAGTCAGAAAAATAGAGACTTTGGCGAAATGCTGTGTATTAAGGACATAACAACTGTCCAATATTTCCAGACAATTCTTGACAATTCATATGTATTAGTGGCCCAAAAGGCTGTAGAGACCATCTAGACTCCGTCTTCAAGCCACAAAGCATTTGAAAATGCGTACTCTTCAGAAACATTTCTCTGCATTTTCATTAGTAATATAATATGTCGATAGTTGTCAATCTTCTATTATAAAAACTGCGATTACTATAGCTTGATTTAAATTTTGTTGTCGTCATTTTTTTTTTCGTAATCTTCCAAATAATGTTTCTTCTTAAATTTTCAATAGATCTGATGTCTCGCTTTTTTGATTTTCAACGTTTAACTTTTCAGGTGCAAATCTTATTTACTCTTTTCATTACGACATAATAATATGTAATCTATGGAAGAAATGAATACCCTATTTAGTATATCCAGCTATTTTGGACATATAATGTCCATTATATGATAATACCTCATTTCACAGACAGGAAGTAATACCAGAGAGAAAATCATTATATAAATGATTTGTTCTCAAAGAGAGTTTTATGACGCTAACATACACAAAGTTATATATATATATATATATATATATATATATATATATATATATATATATATATATATATTAACACGTGTCCGTCGCAGCAAAATTATAACAAACATGCAACAACAAGCAATAAGACAGGATTGTGAAAAGAGTCCCTTGCTTGTAATAAGTACCTACTGAATTTGGAGTTGCCTGATATTTTCTGCTTATTTTTTGTTATTCCCATATTTAAGAGTGAAAATTCGAGAAGTTCAGATTTATATGTTATTCCAATAAAGAATATATATTCTGCAAATAGGGGAAAAAACGATTCATATGTTTTTCCATGCATGCTGGAAAAGATGTATTTCTATTGGAAACCAAACACATTGGCTTGAACTACGTGTCAGCTTATAAACGTTTTTAGCCTCCATCCGGCCTAGTCAAGAGCTACGCCAATGCTAAAAACAAACAAAATGAATTATATATATATATATATATATATATATATATATATATATAAACTTCTTTGTTCGTCTCCTGGAAGCGGACTGACTGGCTAGCTAGATTTATCACCATGAAGTGACGTCACTAGGCGAGTGTCAAGTGGCCTACATGACTTCATCTCAACCAGACATAGATAATCCATGTTTTTCCCTTACAACAATATAAGTCAAGACGGGTGAAGCTGTTTTCATATTCAAAACACGCAGAATTGTAATGTACGCCTTTATTATTTGACATTTCCTGCAATCTGCTTCTCCTTTGTAGAGATTAATATGCATCTATATTTCTTAGAATCGAACATACTTTAATTGCTTTACTTATGTGAGTAATTTTTGCACACATAGCATCTTCTCTCTTCCTTTTGTTCAATTAATTTGAATAGTTTGAATTGTTTAATTTGTTATATTTTACTGTATTTATTTTAATACTTACGTCTATATATCTATATAATTTTTATACTAAATTTCACTCAATAAATCGTTCACGTGTTTCACAAAATAAAAGGATACAGGTAAAAATATGGTTACGCTGAACGTGTTGTCTGATAGAGATGAAAGCTAATTTCATAAGACATGATGGTTATGTGGTTCTGAAAAAAATAGCGGTTGCACCCTTATTTGATGAGATCAAGTTTGCAGTATTCAGGGTAGCAATCACCTCAAGTGTGGCAGTTCTTGTAAAAACGCTGTCTGAGGGAAACATTTTTCTTCGATTTGCAATATGGAGGAAAATTGTATGATTCGAATATTAGTAATGGCTCTTAGTTAAGTCATAATAAAGAAATAGTAGTTAACAAGATCGACATAGAAAAGACTATAGAGTAAATCTTGTTGATTGCAAAACAAAGAATCCCTCATATTTTCTAATTTTTATATTTCCCTTTAACATAAATATTTTTATTGTCTTTTCAATTAAAATATTTTACAGATCTATTTCAATTCGTTATTTTGGATTCATATATTCATCTTTATTTCTATTAATGCACAGGGCACGGAATCATGGACGATCTACCGACAGATGGCGAAGAGAGCTTACGCAACAAAATATGAAAGCCGAGACAAGCATTAACTAAAGTCGTAAGCAAAACCAAATTTTTAGAGAAAATGGAGACAAACAAGAAAACTTATCGAAGAGAATTTTGAAACGTCTAGAACAATAATGAAAGATGTCTTAAAAAGTTTGACAGTCGCAAGAAATACTGACGGTAAAACGGACAGAGGAGGGTAGCCCATAACCTATAAAACGCGCTTGGGTAATTTTTGGCACAGTGGGAATTAGGAGTTATATCAAAAAGAGAAAAGATACTCAGAAGTTGTGTCGAGCCAAAACCGACTACGTCCTAAATGTTTGACATTTTGATTTAAAAATGTATGGGTGGTCATTTTGCTACATTTTTGGTAATATTACCATAAAGATTTCTACTAGATAATTTCACTCCAAAATTCATTGTTATTTTTATAAAAAAAAATATAATCCTAGGAACTTTACTATAAAATGAAATTTTATACTTTCCTCGGTTTTTTGTAATTTTTTTTGGCACAGTGGAAAATAGGAGTTATATCAAAAAGACAAAAGATAATCAGAAGTTGTGTCGAGCCAAAACTGACTACGCCCTAAACCGACACGGCATATAGTAGAAGATATTCGTTATGCTAAAAATATTAACCCTCTAGGGCCATTCGTATCATATTTGATACAGTATTTCCCTATAAGGAAACATTTGGTATTCATTGACTGAGCAGTCAGTACTGCTTTCATTTGAAATTTATAAGATATTTCTCTTAAAAAATTTTTCAGGAAAATATTTCTTTCAAGGCTTGTTTTCATACTGCATCAAATATGATACGAATGGCCCTAGAGGGTTAAAGAAAAATATATTGTAAAGAATAACAAATATATTCACAGAATCAACGAGAATGATTTTACTGAAATTGAAATTATTTAAACAAATTCCGTTAATTTTTTCTTTTATTTTATTGAAACAAATATACTGAAAAGAAAAACCCATTTTCATTGAGATCAAAAAATTAATTTTAATGTTTCTGTTTCTAAGGATGGTTTGAATTCTGCTTTAATCAGAAATGTAAGATATAATTTTGATATGTTTTAACCTGTTCAAACTGAACGAGAATAATTGTCATGATCCTTCGTGGCACCAAATAATACCGATACGTATGGATGTAGGAATATAGACCCTCCAATGTACGCTAGTGGAGTATTTCTATAATTATAGTACTTATAACATATGACTTACTAGCTCGGCTGATATGAACACATTGGACTATAACTTCTGAAACATCGAAGATCGTGGGGGAAAAAAACCAAAGAACGCATAATAACATGAACTTCTCTATGGCAGGCTATGAAATTATTTTCAATTTATTGCTCTTAATTATTCTATAAATCTATACTGTTGGACATTTTATTATCAAATCTATTGTTGGTAGTTTTATTGTAGAATTAATTGTTGTTAATTCCACTATAAAATAGAGTGTTTGACATTTTGATTTAAAAATGTAGGGGGTGGTCATTTTGCAATATTTTTGGTAATATTACTATAAAGATTTCTACTAGATAATTTCATTCCAACATTCATATATATATATATATATATATATATATATATATATATATATATATATATATTAAAAAAGGATTAATTCAAAGATGTTGAATGGCCATTTCGACATATTTATATATATATATATATATATATATATATATATATATATATATATATTTCGACATATCTATATATATATATATATATATATTCACTAATAAAATCCAATTAGCAGGTTTGTTTGTTAAACAATAGTTACTCGGTTAAAAACCCTCAACATATTTGTCGAACGTTGTTGTAGACTAACCACCAATTATTTTTAGAACATTTTGAATATAAGAATAATGACCTCTTTCATAACTTTCGAAAATGCGAGAAAAAGATCTTCTCGAATCAGCGTAAAAATACTTTCTAATATTAACTAATTGACTAACATTAAAGCAGATCGAATACCTCTTCGAGACTAGAATTTTGATTTCTTGCCGCATATAACAACTTTATTGATTCTCGTGGAGCAGAATAATTTTGGAAACCAGTGTTGTCTACACATGCAGGCACTAACTCACACACACACACACACACACACACACACACACACACACACACACACACACACTTGCACACAATCAAGTGATGAGCTACTAGGTGTTTGTCCAGGCACTGATAAACGCATTAAGCTGATCGTTAAAATGTAACTCTGTCCAGACACCTCAAACTGTCGGAAGGACACTTAATTACTCGAGAACACAAACTTCATTGAAAGAAACTTTTTGTCATGGTATATTAGTCAGCGCCACATGTGATACACTTTTAAAGAGATTGTATAGCATATTTTCTGCAGAAGGTTGCCATTACTTTCTGCAGTAGACTGGTTGCCAAAAATACTTTAGAACCCAATCTGTCTGGCTCTTCAACACATAGCTGGAAAGGAGGAGAGGTAGACTAATAACATTGCTAAGTGTATTTGCGTGTAAGTGAATGCAACTAATTCAACTCGAATTTGAAATCGGTTCTCCGATTTCGCGTTCCGCGCAGATATTCGAGTCGATGTTTCACAAAGTATATCTGTGTATATCAGAAAAGAATATGTAAATGTTTTTTTCAACTGATATTCTGCTTCTTTTTTTTTAATTATTTCATCACAGGCAAGGCATTCCACTGTCACTATTGCGCAGGGGGTTACATAGGGGAAGTTGAAGAGAATTTAGGAAATGTCAGAAGGAGGGTGATATAAGAGTAAGTATACCGAGGCTGAGGGTTGGGCAGATGGGAAGAGTGTTTAAGAGAATGGATGCGAGTTAGTGTGTTAGGAGGTGTCAATGGACCTTATATTTAAACTACTGGAGATTGTAGCTCTCGGGGAAGCAATGATGTGGAAGGGAATTCCAAAGTCGGGAAGTGCGAGAAAAGAAGCTGTTGGAGTAGAAATTGCGGTTACATTTTATCCGTTTCACTGTAAAAGGTGGGACCTAGTAGCTAATCTAGTATCTCGTTCAAATTCGTACCTAGGGGGCACCAGTGATTTAAGTTAATCAGAGCAGAAGCCGTGAAAGTATTTCAAGAATAGGCACAAGGAAGCCACGTCAAGCCGGTGAGAGAGTGACTGCAGGCGGTCTGCCAAGTCGTTATCGATCACATTACAGACTCTCCGGTGTATATTGTCAAGAACCCCGAGAGGAATAGCAGGGGCACCCGACCAGATATGGCAGCAATATTCAATACACGGGCGGATGGTAGATTTATATATGTGCAGGATAGATTCAGACAGAAAAAACATCCGGGCTCTGCACATAGAACCGACTTTCATAGCAGAGGATTTAGCAATGGAATTGATATACCCATTCCACTTGAGCTCCGCTGGAAGTGTGAGACCAAGGAGGCGTAGTGTTTTACTCCCTGGGAGGCAAGCCTGCTCCATGCTAATATGAGGTAAGTGTGATTATCTATGATGGTTAATTGATAGCAGCTTCGTTTTAGAAGCATTAAAATTTACGAGCCATTTCTTACCCCAGTCCACTATGGATTGGAGGTCCTTTTCAAGCTCGGCTGCGAGGTTCGTTTTGTCGCCCACACCAGATTTTTGATCAAGGCGAGAGTAAACTGTGGTTTCATCGGCGTACATACCGACTTGGAATATTATGGGATCGGGAAGATCATTAATGTAGATCAGTAAGAGCGTAGGATCTAGGATAGAGCCATGAGGGACAACCGCGTTCGTATGGTAGTTCTGGGAGGCATGTTCGTTTAATACCATCTTCAATGTGCGGTTAGAGAGGAAAGACTGGATTAGGTCCAACAAATGTCCAGTTATAGCATAGCTCCGCAGTTTGCGTAGAAGGCCAGCATGTCAGGTTCTGTCGAACGCTTTAGAGATATCCATGGCAACGGTTCGGGCTTCGCCATTCTTGTTGAGAGCCAGGTATATATATTTGGTGATGGTCGTTAGCATACCAGCAGTAGACCTGGTGAAACGGAAACCATACTGTTTTTCATTAAGAGAATAATCTAGCTTTATGTTTCATTTAAAAGGTGTGTTGTGACGTTTAAATATTTGGTATCCTGATACTCAGATAAAATTAAAAACCTGGGTAGATGGATCACAACAATCTTTAACTGATGTCTGTTCGTTTTTTGTTAAATCAACTTTTCTTTGTTTGAATAATGTAAAATAATTGGTTCAGCAGCCAATGTAATTTAATTGATATGCATTTTAAGTGAATGAGAATAATATTTGTCACAGACTGGTCAACAATTTAAATCGTTTTCCGAAACACGAATATAGTGATGATTTCTTATCAGCGGACACATATATAATTTTTTTAACACGGCTTCTTTGCGCACAAGTTAATATGGGTTACTTGTGAATTATTTGGGTTGTCCGTAAAGTTATCACCGATTTTTATTTCTCTATGATCCAGCTCATTAAAAAAGATCAGATTTATCGACATATATTTGTTTCGATTCTCCGTTAGAGAACCCTTCAAATTATTATTTCCAAAAGAAAGTTAGAAATTACTTAAAGGTGGCAATTTTTTATAGTTTTTAAAAATTGAAGATTATAAGTTGCATTTCACACACTTTATATATTTTTTTATTAGCGAAAAGATAAAAAGGACTTACAAGCAACAAAATTACACATATTGCTTCTGTTGATGGACTTATACGGAATTTCTTTGCTAAGTTTAAAGTTGCTTATTGTCGCCTTACTCATGGAAAACGCTCAGGCAGACACCGCTAACACAAATAATGCCTAAATCGACATTCATTGAAATTAAACGTATTACAAATTTGAATTTTGTTAGAGTCACTAAGTTTATAAAATCCATCATCTATGACCACTTGGTGAATCCTGGGTATTCAAATCGTTACGATATTCGGGTAGTACATGATCTGAATGAAAAGGATAAATTTGATCGGATTTTTAACTGTGATTTTCTGTATAAACTCAATGAATATTCACCAGTTATTTAGCAAATTGTGTCGAATGAGAGATGGATTATTTACAGCAATGTTAAGCAAGAGAAATTGAGTTAAGAAATATAAGCTACATTTAGAAATCCCCAAAATATTATTTAATCCTAATAAAATCATGCTGTGTATCTGGTATCATTGGAAGGTAATCATGTATCATGTGATTCTGCCAATTAACCAATCAATTGATTCTGACAGGTACTGCTCAAACTGGACGAATCAAAGTTTGAAATTCAAGAAAAACTCTCTTGATTTTGATTTCCATCAGGATAATGGCAGACAACGTTTCTTTGGCGGCATGGAAAAAATTGACGCTTGGCTAGGATGCGTTACCTCACCTACCATATTCAACAGATAATGTACCTTTCATTTATTTAAATTGTGACACGATAACTAGGCGTATATTAAGGTGCTTTGTAAAATATGTATTTTATTATAATAGATTAAAATAGAAAATTGTTAAGAATAGAAAATAGATTAAAAACATGTTTCGTTTAACAAAAGTGAAAAAGAAGAGAAAAAATAAATAAATAAACGCTTTTTTCTTTTATGAGGAAAATTGTGGCAGAGAAAAGGTTATCAGATTACTGTTTTAAAGCCTACCACTATTCCGGTAAATATTTGACTCGGTGATTTAATGTGATAAGAGATTAAGTTCAGGAAATAGTTTTTTTGAATAACCAGGTCAAAGGCTGTCTTTACTGTATCTTAACCACACATTAAGAATTTTCCGGCGGAAGCTTTATTAAGATAAAAAAAAAGATAACTGAAATTTCGGACTTGCAGTCGCCAATGGTTATCACCCGCTGGTCTGAAGCATTTCCGAATTTCCGGATTTCCGGATCAATTTTAAATATATTCAGGTAATTTTTCCGAGTCAAATCAGTGGAGTTGGGTTAAGTTAGTTCCACCGGGCGTGTGCTTGAAGTAGGAACCTCCGTGCGTCTTGTTTCGGTCAGTTCGGATTTGTTGATCTCCATTAATTAGAGTTAGAGCTGTGTGTCACATTCGCCTGCCCCAACCGAAAAGGCTAACTCTAAACGAAATAAAGCATCCTTTCAACTCATCCAAGTTGTGGATGTTAGTTCCTTATAGTTTAATCTTGTACCCCCAGCTTGAGGCTCCTACATTTTCAACAAACTCCCGGCAAACATCACAGCGTGGAGAAAGACCGCCGGAGAAATTGTTCGGACCGTCCTTTGGGGTGTTACAAAATGCTTGCAAAGTAGTTTCAATGAAAATAATGTTAATTCTTTGAATGACATTAGAAAAGCATAGATCATTGTCAAGAAACCACCAAAGTTCTGGAAAGACTCTATATTTATGTTAATGAAAAACAGAGAAAAGATATGCAACAAAATGATTCATAATTATTTGAATGAATATTCAATGTCATGAATTCATTTGGTGTCTTAATTTCTCATAAATATCGGCATTAGCTTCCGAGACACCCAAATATATAACGACAGTCTTCGAGCGTTTTTTTTACAAAAGATTTTAAATGGACTTCTACGTTCTCATTAAATTCTGTGACGATTTGTTAACAGTATTTACCTAGAGACTATTATAATCATGTTTTTTTTATATTTGTTTGTTTGCTTAAACATTTCACCCTAATAATAGGGAATAAAGCCTCTAAGAAGTAATATACTATCGATTAACAGAAGATATAACAAATGTTAAGAAAAACATTATGAAATACGAGAATAAAAAAGAAAAGGAAAGAAAACTAAAAAAATGAAAAGTAACAGTTGACTTTGCATTTAAAGTATTAAACATCAAATTTGACTAGGAAGCAAGAAGCCCGAAGTGATTCTCACAAATGAAAAGTGTGAAAAAAGAAATTATTGACGTAAAACTGACTGCTACATGCAGTCACTTCGAAATTAAAGACTATGTAAGATAAGAGAATGTTCATCAGCAGTTACCATGAAAATATTTATAGCGAAAGCATAATACGTTAAAGAATAGCGGTGAAGAAGAGACTTAAGACGAGATGCTCGGTCAGGAACAATAGAAAATTCTTCTTCGGATTTGTCTAAAGAGTCTGTAAATACATAGCATGAACATAAAACCAGATATTACAGTAATATTCAGATCGAAGACAAGTTGTCGGTATGTCGAGAAATAATTGTCTACCACGATACAATGGACCAACTTCTGATAACAGCATACCTAATAATTTATTCAATATATTTATGATATTATTGGAAAACCTTAGACCGAGAAAGCAGAATGTGTTACTCTCCGGTAGATTAGCATCAACTATGATGATTAATGTGAAAAGAGACGTTGTATTCCTTTGCCCGTTTCAGTCAAGACTTCTTTTGTCACGTCTTGGTTTGTTCGAAGAGTTCCTGTTCAAGTTAATGTTTCCTCCAGCATCTACAGAGAATCATTTACTTGATAAAAGTCCGCACTGATCTTTTCACAATCTTGTGTGTTCTCCCTGAAGTGGCTGATGCTTTGATTGGTAAACCAGACAAGCTAGTTTTATTTTGCATATATCTATACGTATGTCAAAGAAACGGTCCAACGAAAAAAACAAAGTGCCTTATGAAAGGCCAGATATTATTTTTTGCCGATAATAATAGAAAGAGACTTTATTGAATCTGTCTGTCGAATTTGGAGAGATAACACTTGCGTTTTACTTGCTAAGCTAATTCCAAGTCCCATATCAATCTGATGTTTTTAAATAAATCTTGGCTGAAAACCAAAACAATTGTTAATAAATAACTTTTCGTTATTCCCGTCTTTTATTCATAGAAAGACTTTGTCTGGTACAGATATATACTGCAGATGTGTTCAGTAGATGAAATTAATTAAGATAAGACGCCCTATGAGATCCTCAGTTTTGTTTACATTATCAGAAAAAATCGTTTAATAATTATATATATTTGCTCTCAATTTGTTATGTGCGCACTGGTTGTTAAACACTCAATTGGGAATCACAAGTAGATTTATTTCGCTTTATACTTGAATTAATTTTATTAGTAACTGATCCCATTGTGGCAATAAATATATTAAGAACTCCCACACGCAAAATATATAGGCAGACAAAAACATGAGTCACACATTTTAAATTCCAATTTGGTTAGAATGAAAATCCAGGAAACTATAATTCACAAAATTGAAACAAATCACCAGGTATCAGAATTCTTTCTTGATTTCAGGTACCTTTATATATATATATATATATATATATATATATATATATATATAAATAAATTGGTACAAGTCTACGGGAGAGCGTGGTTGTGGTAAAACCAATATATGTACTAGGTTTTTGAGTAGTATCAGAGATGCAATCTCTGAATGGGCATGTAAATTGGTACAAGTCTACGGGAGAGCGTGGTTGTGGTAAAACCAATATATGTACTAGGTTTTTGAGTAGTATCAGAGATGCAATCACTGAATGGGCATGTAAATTGGTACAAGTCTACGGGAGAGCGTGGTTGTGGTAAAACCAATATATGTACTAGGTTTTTGAGTAGTATCAGAGATGCAATCTCTGAATGGGCATGTAAATTGGTACAAGTCTACGGGAGAGCGTGGTTGTGGTAAAACCAATATATGTACTAGGTTTTTGAGTAGTATCAGAGATGCAATCTCAATGGGCATGTAAATGGCAGTCTAGGGAGAGCGTGGTTGTGGTAAAACCAATATATGTACTAGGTTTTTGAGTACATACATGCCCATTCAGAGATTGCATCTCTGATACTACTCAAAAACCTAGTACATATATTGGTTTTACCACAACCACGCTCTCCCGTAGACTTGTACCAATTTACATGCCCATTCAGAGATTGCATCTCTGATACTACTCAAAAACCTAGTACATATATATATATATATATATATATATATATATATATATATATATATATATATATAGTAGATCTCCTCGTTCTCTATGGAATAGTGGCTTTTCGAACACTGAACGAAAGCTGAGCCAGCATAGCAGATGTATTCATTTAAACGTTTGAATAATGGCACTTTCAGTGGGTATTTAGACTAAAAAGCGCTCATTAACAGCATGTACACTCACTGTTATGGTAATGAGTTCCGGATTGAATTCAGATTATCTTTCTCATAGACATGTTCACTTCTGAGGTTATCGGATCCATATTTTTCCTAAAAAAGTTTTGAATCCACTCAGGTACGTGAATGTAATGAAATCGACTGGAATTAGAAGTCGGCACTTTGAATACTAAACTGTTAACCACAGTAATATATATATATATATATATATATATATATATATATATATATATATATATATATATATATATGGTACAAAATTCAATAATGGCGTTAAAGACAAAAAAATATTATTGTAATCGACCATGTAAAAATTTTATAAAATCACCAGTCTACCGGTTTCTTCCCATCTCTTCAGAACTGTAAAAGGGGAAAATTATGAGAAAAGAATATCTTTTATGGGTAAAATGAATGAACGGAAAGGGTAGAAAAAGTTTTGTTTACAAATTGAGGGCTGCCTAGACCTGATACCCAGCGTCCCAAACAACTTCAAATGGAACAACGAGTTCGATTCTGCCAAAAGGTTTAGCACTTTGCACAAAAATCTACAGCACAACTCGGATTATTTATCAGATGATCCGCTATAGAAGATCCATATTGATAAGGAGGTCAATTGTTTTCTTGCCTTTCTTAGATGTTCTGGTTCATAGAACACCTTACTCGTTTATTACTTTTGTTTATAAGAAGTCTACCTTTACGTGTCTCTATGCCCGATGGGATTATTTTTGTTCTAAACAAGAAAAGATTAATTTAATTAATACTTTGAATCACAGACTTTGATTTGTATAGATGACTCTAAAAGATGAAATTAATTGTATAACTGGTAACTTTGTGAGCAATGGTTATCCGCCGGACATTGTTCATTCGGTAATTCGAGGAAAGATGGCTGTATTTAATAAAAAAATAAATTAAAACTGTAACGGTGAAAAAATGTCCAGTCTATCTCCGAATACCGTGGTTGGGTAGTATTATTGAAACATCAGCCAAAAGTATTTCATTAAGTTCAGGTGAGTGTTATAATGCAGCTAATGTGCGTATTTTGTTTAAAACTAGTTCTATCTTTCCATCTATCCGTAAAGATGTTCTACACACCCATAATATTAACTCTGTTGTTTATCATTTTAAATGTAGTTGCGGAGTCCACGAAATAGTGGAACGACGCAATGTATAGATGTTATGATTAAACAATATGTGCCTGCTAAAATTTTTCGTTTGGTGATACCATTGGAAATACATACGTTTTTTCTATAGCGGATCATCTGATAAATAATCTGAGTTGTGCGAACACGTTCTCCTTTTTGGACAGATTGCATTCGTTGTTCCACTTGTGGGTAATGAAGAAGCTGTTTAACAGGACCTGGTAGCTCTCACTTTGTAAACCAAGAGAGTGTTTGCTTGGGCTTGCTCTGCTGATGTCTCTAGCATCTTTAGATGTAATAACTTTTATAAGATATCAAAACTAATTTTTCCTCCAATTTCCGTTCATTCATTTCACCCATAAAAATATTCTTCTCACATAATTTTTCCCCGTTTAAATTCTGGGTGTGTAATTGTTTCCGATCGTTCACAGTCAGCCTGGATGAGAGTTAGAACGTTCGCTATCTGACTATTAGGCCAGGGTTCGAATTTTACCATGGTCGATGTGTGGCCTTTTGATGATATCGGTCAGGAAGAGCGGAAAGTCTTGGTATGAAATTGGGTGAAAGTCACACATTAGGAGCAGCCGGTGATTGTGCTAGCCATAACAAGTCATCAGGGCCAAGACTTTTGGCGTCCTGACCTTGTACAGACTGTGGCACATTGAATAACATCCGCATTTAATAAATGTAAAAATTTCCCTGATATTTGGTAATTTTTCCATCCTAAGGGTTGTAATTGATTCGAGTCAAGCTAAACAAATTTTGATTTAAAATTCATAATATAAAAAATTAAATAAAAAATCAGACTTTGATTTAAAATTCATAACTTTTGTTGGGGGAATGAATTACTATTTGCGATAAATAACTTTACAATCCTTGGGATGAATTAAAAGAAATATTTCTAGACTTCATATAATAATGAAACTTGGAATGTATTTCCCAGAACATTTGTAGTTTAATTTTTATAGAGCACTCATTTATGAATAAAGTGTCACTGCCGACACTTAAGTTTGAGCACGGATCGCTAGAGAACAAACATAGTCTTCCTCGTTTTGATGTAATTAAATGAGACGCGCTGCCGGATCACGTGACTTTTGAAAAATATTTAAAAATAAAAAATAAGAAAAAACCGTCTGACGGTATTCTTCGACGGCTTTATCTTTAGTATACGTGATTTTACAAGAAATGTCGACGTATTCGACATTCATTATTCTTCATTTTAAAGATATCGATTGCATAATGATTAAAGTCTCTTGTTTAATTTTAAAGTAATTGCATTAGTGGTTGATGTTCAACATCGTTATTTTAGTTTCGCAAATATTCAGAAAACTAATGGAATCTATTACAAAACACAGCGGGCAAAATCCTAGCTTCTTATCACAAATCAGTGGGGTACCACGTCATAGTTTAATGGTTAAAAACATTGCCTTGCTAGGATAATTACATTTGGGTAGTGAGTTTAATCTTCAATGAGTGCCCCTTACTTTGGAATTTGTGACACATTTAAGCTGCGCTTATAAAATCACCATATTCCAAATGGGGAAAAATCAAGACTCATTAATAAAAGTCTCCTGAACAAATAGAAAGAAAGAATATTATCCATTATATTTAAATCTATAAAAAATATATATGATGCTCTTAATTCGATATAATCTATCTACATACACTATCCATTATAAAACGTTGAGGTGTCCACGCAAGTGTATAAATTGTGTATTATTATAGTCAGATTTTGACATAAAAATTTGCGTTAAAATTCTGTGAATGTTCAATTTTCAATTTGTTTACTTTTATATATGAAACTTTTATTTATCAAAGTGGGATTTTGCTGACGCTGACTTTTTTTCTGGAATTTTTTCCGCTCTGATATTGACCTGTTAATAAACTAATGAGAGTAGCTCAATATCAGGGTTGCAATAGCTACTCATTTCTGGTTACTCACTGTGTGCTCCCTTTTATGTAGCATTGAGTTGTCATTATACTAATAAAAAGATTCATTCCACGCTTTATTCGTCGGATATATTTCTTGAGTGATCACAATGACACTTTGGATATCAATTGATGCTCAGAATTCTTCTGCCAAAATGTCTGTCATTGATCGCTGCATTAAACCTAATTTGGAAGGATTACTCCTGACTAACGGATGCCTTTGCGCAATGCCGTCACACGAGATGGATAAAGAGGAATTTATAAACTAATCGGGTATGTCAAAAAGAAATGACGGAATGAATGAAGTATTTCCAGTTAATAAAGATATCTGAGCCTTTCGATTAGCAGATTGCTTAAGATTCTTATTTGCAGAGTACTTTTCTAGGTGGCTGGATTTTATTCGAAGTCATTAATCTGAAATCAATTTTTAACAGTTGAAAAATGATCACGTGTATAATTATTCTCAATGAATGTGTTAACGCAAAATATTTATATGAATATGTCGTCTAAAATGACGGCATCATCTGTATTGTTGTACCTACTATTGATTATCAGATATTAAGAAATAAGAATAAGTTATCCAGATGTCAAGAAAGAAATGGGTGTTTATATATATATATATATATATATATATATAATAAAAGAAATTAGGAAAATAATAATAAATCTAACATTTTTCACTTTATTAAGATTTTTGAAGACCAATGATATAAATGTTTAATAAAATTTTTAAAAATACAAGATACAGTATGTAGATTGAAATTTGATTTCATTTGTTACATATGAGTCACGGGTAATAAAGTGATATATGATCATTTTTTAATGTTAAAAATCCTCTGCCTGTTTATATGTGTGTATCAAGGGTAAGTAATAAATGCTTATTTTAAATGTAAATGTATGTATGCGGATATAATGCTATAGACAACTTTAAAATATTTGGTAACATTAGCATGTGCGTGATTGACTAAACGTATATATATATATATATATATATATATATATATATATATATATATACATATATATATATATATATATATATGTATGTGCAACGTTGAGCCTGGTCAGTACTTAGGTGGGTGACCACTTGGGAATACCAGGTGCTGTTAGTGTTCACGGATGTGTGTTGTGGTGCGGTGGATATCGGCTTGGAGGGGGAAATTGGTGAGACGAGTTCCAATTCCAGTCGAGCACACTGCATTCACTTGCGCAATAGTACCCTTGGGAAAGTTATTAATCCGTCCGTTCCCTCCAATTATGGGTTAAATAATTGAGGTGTGCTGTTCATGCGATCTGTGGCAGATTTCTGCACCGATTGTTTGTTATCAGCAGTTCCAAAAAGTGTGGATGGTACTACACAATGCCTTCACAACTATAAACAAATCTTTGTGTGAATGTCTTACTAAGGTTAGACCCTCATACATCGAAATCGATGGGAGAGTCCATAATATATATATATATATATATATATATATATATATATTGTTTTTCTTTAATCCGAAGTGGAAGAGTAGGAAGGTAAATTCTTTGAACCTGATCCTAATCAATATTAAAATATTTAATATTAAAAAGTGATGCAGGCAGAGAGCTCAATGTATTAAGAATACAGGGCTAATATAATTTAGAGAAAAGTTTCAAAATTCAAAGGTGTCGGATGTACATATCGACATAGGATCTCTAATAGAGACTCTACGTCACGTCAGCGACATTATTTTTCCAAATGGCGAAGGCCCTGAGTTAGAGTATGGAGTGTTTTTTTGTTTAACAACGGTCAGAAAGTGGAAAAGGACAGAGCTGGTTGTCGCGGGGTTACAGGGTGTTGAAATGGTATATATAGGAAGGAGAGGAATAAGAGTTCATATTTTATAAAGATAGACAACTAAATGAGTTAAATTACTTTTTAAAGTTAAGATTTTGGGCTGTTTGGAGAGGTGTATTTAGGCGAGAAGGAATGGGTTTCAATATAAGATTTTAAAATTTTTATTTAAGTTTATTTGATTAAACATTTTAGGTAGAACCGAGTTAAATGCCAATTACAGGAAGTTATCAGTTCAAAAAATTATTAAAGAAAATATTAGAGAAAAAATACATATACATATATGTGTTAACCAAGGAAAAAGAGGTTTACTAACAAAATCCATATTTTCTAAAGATAGGCAATTAAAAGAGCTTGGGATATAATGGTAGGTGGGTTAAAATACTTTTTAAGGTTAACGTTAGGGTAAAATTAAGATTAAAACTTAAATTGAATCCTTTTAATTTATATTCTAACATCTAGTTAAAGGGGATTTAAATTCTAAAATTAAGTATTCGAATAATTTGCCTTGTGGCAGCACTTACTGATGAATTCCCTCCTAAGATTCAGTAGCCGGTGTTGGTGGGGGTATTTAATATTGAATTTTTTTTCCAGTAAACATAGACAGCACCTATCACGAAAATTCCTCGGAATACGGGCTGAACCTATCAGTTTCCAGCTAATTTCAGGATCCAGCCCTTCTTCTTTCATTTTCCAGAATGCCCGCGAAAAGCTGTCTGGTACCTTTGGCCTGGGTTCGAAAAGGAGTACCTGTGGTTATACAGTCTTTGTTTGAAAGGACCGGCGGACATACCTTTAATAATTCCACATGGACGAAAGGGCCAAAGGATAGTTTTTATGTGTCTATGGGAGCGTATGATTCAGCCCAGGTAGCAAATCTTGTAGGTATTTATATTTTAGATGTTCTAAGTAGGTTTTTAGACCCAAAGCAATTAGGCCTATATCAGGATGATGGATTAATATTTATCCCTAATTCCAATGGACCCTATACAAATAGAATACACAAAAAATAATTAGAGCCCTAAATTACCTCGGTTTTAAGGTTGAAGTTACTTCTAATCTTAAAATTGTAAACTATCTAGATATCAACCTTAATGTAAATGATGGATCCTACCAGCCATTTCTTAAAGAAAATAATTCCCCACTTATATTAATATTTTATCCAACCACCCCAAAAATATTATAAAACAGATACCCAATATAATGAATAATAGAATAAACCAATTATCATCCAACATTAAAACTTTCAACGCAAGTAAAAATATTTACAATAAGGCCCTTAAAAAAAGCGGATATAAAAACAAATTAACATATAATAAACCTTCAATATTCCCGAATCATCCAAAACTGAAAATAAAATAAACTGTTGAAAAAGAAAGATAATTGGTTTAACCCTCCTTAATGTAAATTAACTAAAATCAATATTGATGAATATTTTCTCAAATAAATAGACAAAAATTTTAATAACAGTAAGCCTTTACAGAATATTTTTAATAGGTACACCCTTAAAATCAGTTATAATACTGTTCTTCATATGATATGTAAAATAAATAGTGAAATGATTTATCTTGAACATATAAAATGAACTCACTGTTATTTAGAAAATAAGGAAATGGTTGTTTGAGAAAATGATTTATGCGTGTCACTATTGTTCAATCAATAATGAGAATTAGTGGAGTTTTAAGTTCTAGGTCATCGAGTTTTCTGATTTCATTAATTTATTTGCTCCAATCTCACCGCACACCGTGATATAAACACACATGACATAGTGTTATATAGATATGATGTAGTTATACGAAAGTCAACACATTTTAAAATGATAAAATAAGAAAATGAATTCATAGAGAATTCAAATATCTAAATCTCTAAATAATTATCAACAGTAAATCAGATATAGTAAACTTCCTCGATGTAACACATACTTAGTAAATGATACTTATTAAAACTGCATAAAGCCTAACGAATATCCCTTATATATTCACACAAATTATAATCAGCTCAAGTATAATCAAGCATATAACCTCCTCTGTAGAATATAGACTAAGTAAAAACTCCTGTAGTGAAGAAATATTTTATAATCATAAATGATTTTTATAATAGTGGATACAAAATCAGGATAACAAATACATGAAAAAAGATAATTATAACACGTAAAATGGAAACAGAAAAATCATTTCGTATCCACCCCTTTTTAACCAAATGGTTAGCTCTAAATTATGCGTGAAGTTCCTCAATTTACTTAAGAAATATTTCCCTATGAATAACCCTCTAAGAGTAATGCATATATCGCAGAAGTGGAAACTATTTTGAAAATTTTATTCTCGAAAGTACTCAATCGTAATGAGAGCATAACATATTAGTCACGCACCTACAAGCCTGTATATATATATATATATATATATATATATATATATATATATATATATATATGTATATATATATAGTGATGATCATCCACGTATACTGTCTTAATATGTATAGGAAAGAATATTAATAAAAAGTTTTGAATTTAAAAATGTACTTTTTTTGAACACTATTTGTTTATTTTTATTATATTTTATATTTTATTTTATTATATTTTATATTTCAGACCGTCCTCTGTCCTTCATCAGAAACAAGTCTTGTTTCTGATGAAGGACCGAGGACGGTCTGAAATATAAAATATAATAAAAATAAACAAATACTGTTAAAAAAAAGTACATTTTTAAATTCAAAACTTTTTATTAATATTCTTTCCTATATATATATATATATATATATATATATATAAACAGAGAGAGAGAGAGAGGGATAGAGTACGTAAGCAAGATTTTAATGTAACGTGTTCGATATCGAGGTGGAAATAGAACGCAGCCATAATATAAGGAACGGAAACAGCAAAGACATATATATGTGTATTACTTAAAAAGTAATGCATGATTAGCAATGAAATTTTTACCGAATGAAGATTAGGAGGTAATGCATATATATTATGCAAAGTTACAAAAATTTATAGAATAGTTTATTTTTAAATAAAGATTAATTGGCGGCAGTGTGATGGTGTGGTGAACGATTTCATATGCAGTTGTTGGCCCTCTTCTACGCGTACATGTCATTATCAACACTGAGATTTCTAAAAAGCATCTTCAGCAGCATGTGGTACCAAGCTTACACCATAATATTTATGATTACACCATAATATTTATGAATCTCCTACTTTTGTGACATCCAAGCTAACATTGACGAAATATTTCTTTACTTAATTCAAAACATTTCTAACATTCAGCTACACGAAAGAAAATCTTCACAAAATTAACTGTCAGTTTAATATATGTACGTGATGTTTGCATAACGCATGACACTCCGAGTCGTGACATAGATGTAACATATATATATATATTCCATTTTTAAACGAGGTATTGCGTGACCTAGGTTTCTACCATGAGTGTTATTGCAAATCGCCTGAAGACAACACATATGGTAGAAAACTAGGTCGCATAATAACTCGATTACAAACAGAAAAGATTCAAAGGTTCTATAATATAATTGTATTGAACACTTTCTAATACAAATGTGCACTGGTCTAATTTTATTATGGCCAGAAAATAAGTAATCAATCAATCAATCAATATATATATATATATATAACAGATTGAGAATTTGTGAAAATTTTGTTTAAAGTGTAGATTTATTCTTGCTATTATTATGATTATTACTTGTGTTTTATTATGATATATTAAATGTTCATAATTGTATTTGTGTCTCTACACGTGTTTCGAGTCAAAATTCGACTCTGTTCAGGTGAATAAGCTTGTGACTTCACATGTGATGATCCGTCTTCTTTTCTGATGGCCAAAGTATCGTGTTTAAATAGATGAGACAAGAATAACTATGAAAGACATTACAAATAAGAGGGTACCCCACTCCACTAATAAACAAATGTTTCTAACTCCAACTGTTATCTAAATCAGTCGAATTTCGATCCCGGCCAGAAGCAAGTGGATGTGTCTAATCACACTGATGAGCTGTGATACAGCGAAACAGGCTTGTATGTGGATGACTAATATATATATATATATATATATATATATATATATATATATATATATCATACTCCCGACAGTCTTTATTTAAAATATACTGAAGAAAATCTCTCATGAAGATTATACATTTTAGAGAAATTTAAATGTTTTTTTTCATTGTACAGCCATGCGCAAATAAAAGAAATAACTAAACTATTTTAAACGAACGGTTTAACGCGATCTTTAGCAAGTTCATAGGCGGATCATTGTTCTAGAATAATCTGTTTGATATTTTTATGTGTTCCTGTACTGAGACACTGAAACAGAATATTCTATCTATAATAAATAGTTTTATAGATGATGTGCGCCCCCTTGCTGTTAAAAAAATATTGTATCAATAAAATTTCATTTTTAAAATATGAATTTCTAAAATGCGAAATTGAGAATGCGCTGAACGCTTCAATATCAGTAAAATATATCAATATACAATCAAATTCAATTACAGAAAGTCACGCATAAAATATTTAAATCAATTTTTCTCATTGCGACCACCGTCGTTTTAAAACTAGTTTCCATACATCGCTGCATTTGAATTTAATATTGAACATTCCAATTAATGAGGATTTTTATGACTTGTCGATATGACACCGAATACAAAAAAGAAGCTTAATTCAGAACGTTATGCATTCGAAAATGGAACGGAGCTAAATTTCCCGTGATCTAATATCCGTGGCTCTTCATATTGCAATAACAAGAAACAAACTTATAATGATTTACCAAGAATAGTGTACATGTTGAACAATACTGCTACATGTTGAACAATGCTGCTATTACGGAGCATACAACGGTAATGGAACTCTCGTTCTTGTTGTGACTGATCTGCGAGAAAATTTGTGAACAATTATACATTACCGCCCAGAAATTCAAAAAGATAAATAAACAAATATTTTGACGCGTATATATTATTAGATTACGTTGTGATATATAGAACCTCAACTTTGAACATCACCTGACATTACTGTTTTGGTTTCCATAAAAATGTATTATTTTAAACTGTTTGTGTAACCGCCATTTGCATACACTTTACAGAATGCATGGCCTCGAAATTCCCACCTTAAAAATGATCTTCTCTCATATCCGGTCTCATTGGAGAGGTTTCTGGTAAATATCTAATTTACAGATTGCCAGTTATTGCTTATCAATATTAATATTATATATTAACCATGATTTGACTTAATATTTTGAAGTTTTGCTGAATCAATTCTACTTTTGCAACCAGGCATTGTTGACTAAGTCCTGCCAAATTTTATTATCAGATAAAAAAATCTTAAGACTATATTTTCCGCAGCTTAAAACATCTTGATGGCAGACGAATACTTAGAAATACAAAATTTTCTAGACAAAATAGTAAGTGATAGCTAAAAAAAACATCGATTATCTGATGTAAAAAAACAAAGTTATGATTACCAGCAAGCAAAATAAAATCAAGAATTTAAAGGAGGATGTCTCAGTCAACATTTCATGGAAGTGCTTTGACGGAAGATGTGAGCTCGATTTCAATTTTTTATTGAAGTTGCAAAGACTCTTTTACAAATGGTATGGAATATTTTAAGAAACAATAACATTTTATTTAAAAACAAAGAAAAGAATGCTGATTTGCTATGCAATACAATTCCTCATCTAACGTAATGAATGTTCTCACAGATGAAGAGTAGACGACAGACCCGAAGCAGACTAACACTACGTTTAATTTCGTTGTTTTTCTTTCTTTTTTTTACTTTTTTCAGCGCAGTCTTATCGATTTTTACTTAAACTTTCCGATTAACAAAAACATTTTTGAAAAATTCTAATATTTAAACAAATTTGTGGTGGGGTCAGTTTCTCATACAACGTTAAAAAAATCGATCCTCCATTTTCAACCCACTCGCGTTGGGGATGTTTTGTTTGTATTTATTTCGTTGTTTTACTTTTATTTTCTTTTTACTTATTCAGCGCAGTTCGATCGATTGTTACTTAAACATGCCGATTATCAAAAATGATTCTGAAAAATTACAATATTTAAACAAATTTTTGGGGGTGTTTTGTTTCTCATACAACGTTAAAGTAAATCGATCATTCTTTTTCCAACCACTATAAGGTTGATTAAGAAACACTTCCCCCCACCCAAATTGTTTAAATATTGAAACTTTTGCAAATTCTTTGTCATTTGTAAAGTTTATGGTGTAAATGATAATATTGCACTGAAAAAATTCCAAAAAAATTTGATAATGAACAGATTTACAGGTGGCGGTAATGTCGTACCAGCGACGGGATTCAAAATGGAGACTCGATTTACTAAAACGTTGTATGTAAAAATGATCCCCCCAGAAAATGTTCAAATATTAAATATTTTCTAATTTTTTTGTCAGGCGTAAATCTAAGGGCGTAATTGATAGGATTGCGCTGAAAAAATTAAAAACAAATGACAAAGAACGAAATTAAACTTGGTGGTAGTCTGCTTCATGTCCGCCGGAAACACTTCTACAGAAGGATGCATCGACTGAGAGCGTAAGTATTGACGAATCTTTGAGAAGTCAGAAAAGAGAGAAAAGAATGCTGAACTGCTGTGTAATATCAATCCTCTTATATCGCAGTAAATTTCCTCACAGATGAAAGAAGTCAATCAGTTAAGTGCCATATGTGATACACGCTTGGGCGATCATGTCTTGAGAGAGACATGACTGACTGGGCAGAAGATTATCCCGCAGTAGGTTGCCATTGCTTTCTGCAGTAGACTGGTTGCCAACCAAGGCTATAGAACCCAGTCTGTCCTGCTATTTAACCCATAACTGGAAGGAAGAGACTGATTAATACCTTTCCCAATGGTATTTGTGCGCAAGTGAATACAATGGATTCAACTGGAATTCGAACTCGGCTCCTCGGTTTCTCGTTCCGAGCCGATATCCATTGTACCACAACGCACATCCTAGAAGAAGAAAAGAAGAAATGAAGACATCTACAAATTGATATGGAGAGTTGCATTGATTAAGATGGTAAGCAATAAGGAATTTTTGAGAAGGCTGAAAACAACGAAAAGAATGCTGAACTGTTATGTCATATAAATACTCCTATATCACAGTGAATTTTATCAGAGATGAAGAAAATACTTCTACAGAAGGATACTGAGAATTGTATTGACAGACGGCGTATGCAACAATTAACATTTAGGTCGGCTGAAAACAAAGAAAATAATGCAGAACTACTATGTAATTTAAATGTTCTTGTATTACAGTGAATCTCCTCAGAGATCATGAAAAAAAATTCTACCGAACGATATAGAGAACTGCATTGACGGAGGATTTTTATGGTAATTTCCCTGGTGAATATTTCTCTGTAAAACCCAGATTTAGGAATTGGAACCTTGTTCTAGATTTGAACGCAGAAAGAAATGGCAACTTACTGCGAGAAAATTGCTTGCCTCGTCAGCCATGGATCCAAAGATACATAATTGCCGAAGCATGTTTCATTCATGGCACTTAACTGACTGATTAGATTGGAGGGATTGTATCATCATTAAATATTAGAAATGGATAGATGTAACTGTACGTTCTATGCAATCAAATTCTCGCCCGCGGAGCTCTTATTTGGATTCTTGATTTCCAGTCAGAATTTATATTCAAAAAGTTAAAATGCTATTTCAATTATCACCTTAAGTATTCTTAATTTTTGTTATTCTGTTCACTAATTATGTGTGTCTTTTCTCTTATTTTTCATAACTCAGTAACCTTCTTGTTCTTAGTGGTTTCATTTTATTGCAGGGTGTGAGTAAAAAAATAATAATTAAAAATAATGTATCAAATGGTAGTTCACTAATCGTAGTGTACTAGGTTCAACGATTGCAGCCAACTAAGTTAAACATAAGAACAATGATGCCCAACCTTCCCAATCTCCGTTTTAAGCCATTTGCAAAATTTATACTCACTGTTCAATAAATATTAAAAATAGTCTGTCGTTACAGAGGACACGCAGATCTGTGATATGAATATTGCTACTCACATTGTCATGCAAAACATAACAATGGCGTCATCGATAGAATTCATGATTTCACTGGACGACACAAAATAAGTAGAAACATGGATGAGAACTTTTGCTACGTTTGCAAGAATGAAAGAACGCGTAAAGTATTATGAATGTGAAAAAATGGGAGCACATGAAATGAATACAGAAGATGAATGAATTGTTTTAGATTAATAAGAAGACTTGCAAGAACAAAATGTTACACTGTCGGCAGAGTAACAGAAGAGATTTGGGATATATCGTGGTGTTTTCGCGGCAATTAAAGTGGATTAGAAAATTAATCTACCAAAAGAAGAATGCGAGACATAGAACGAGCACAAACATTCATAAGTAAATGTAAATACTGTGGAAGATCTTATATGAAAGACAAGTATAAATGTCGTACTTTGAGAAAAATAGGCTCAACTTCAAAAATAAAACAGTTTCAGAGCGTATGTAAAAACCCTTTTCAAAAAAAGCTGGCTGATTTACAATGAATAAACAAAAATGGTACAGAAACAATTAGGGTAAATGATCAAATATTTGACAAGCAAGTTAATACAGACAGTGAAATTAGGCTGATAATCAAAAATATTATTCAAAATTTAGGACAAACAAAATTAAGAAAAAAGCTGCCTACAGCTAAAGCAATCCAATGGAAAGACCATAAAAGGGCACATTTCAAGGCAATTTTCGAAACCGTCAAATGTTTGAAAGTTATGCCATAACAGATGTAGCAAGCAAAAATGATCACGGATGATTAGATATTGGTTTAAAAGTAGACAGCGAGACTAGTCAATTCCATAAAATCACTGCGAAATTCATATTGCAATTCAGTCTTTTATTAAATATTCACAATTGAACATTATTATTAGAATTTCTCCATTTGAAAATGGGATGAAAAAGAATTTCCCAGAAAATTTAATAACAGGGCTGATTGGAATAAAGAAATTTGATTACAATATTGTTGAAAGAATATCGTGAATTCTCATTGCAATTTCTACTATAAAACAAATGTTTACTTTACTCTTGTACATAGTTTATTAGAAGAAACGGCGGCACAAATCATTTACAATGTGATTGAAAAGTAACTCCCTATTTTCTGCATGATTGATTCTTTGGTTTTTTAAAAGATAGGAAGGGAGAGTCCATCATACATAAAATAGGAAGTTAAACTTTAATAACTCTGTATATGCCTTAGCTTATCTGGAGGTTGTGATTTCAATCAATATCTTAGGATATGAAACGCCAACATAATTGTTTATTGGATAATCAGAAGCAAGAAACACACAAATCAGTTTTAAATACGAATAGACTGACCATTGGGGGTGTAAATTTATACCTTACAAAACTAGTTATTGTTTTGATCTCTGTACCAAATAGATATTTCATTGGTGAATATTGACAGCTTTACACAAACACGGTTTCTACTTCCGGATTGTCAATCATGTAAGCTGGTTGTCGACCAAGCTTAGAAATTTCACTGTCGTAATATTTATCTTAACTGGATATCGTATGGATGAAAAAGAAACATCTAATCTAATTGTATTTGTGTAAAAGTGAATCCAACGCCCGGTCAGAATCGAGTTCGGCAAGCTTATTCCGCATACCCTTCGAATAACTGATAGTCCACGGGCGTATCCAAGTGAAACCTTCCAGAACCTCGACGACACTGCCCACTCTGTGTTTGTATAATCTCCGACCGGCTAAAGTAGAACTGTCTGTTATCAACGGGTTAGTACACTCCGTGGGGACGGAATATAGTTCTCATGTTCCCGGTAGTCAGCAAACGGAATATAATAAGTACAACACCAAGACGAAACGGATGCAGCTTTATATATATTTATGTTGAATTTATGTAAACATGTATATGTAATATGTATTATGTAATATGTATTATGTAATATGTATTATGTATTATGTATTATGTATCATGTATTATGTAAACATTTATGTTGTATTTATGTAAACATTATAAACAAGATCAAAACTAGGTGACGCCTAAACTAGCTGGCTGGTATTTTAGTATCACCCTATTACTTTTCAAATTTTCTCTAGAGTTTGACTTGTTCTGATCGCCGAATTCTGTCAGACCGTTTCCTACAAAATTACGGACCTAATTCCCTGATTTAATCTTCTACCTGGACTCTTTTGAAAGCACACAAAACCAGGGTGGTAAATGTAGCTACGGGAATTCATTTTTTTCATTCTCTGTATAAGTCTTACCATATCAAAATGAAAATATTATCAGTTATCCATTTCGACTGAATATTAGGCCCTTCACATCTTGTCTGTCTATAACAAAAGCCCAGGTAGCCGAAGACAGTAAATTCTCATATTCAGATTGGACTGGAACCATGAAATTGATAAAACAAGACGACAATAATATGTCTACTGTCCACCTCCACAGAGTAAACAATTCGTTTACATTTCCCGAAAAAAGGAAATGTATTATTTTCATTCTATTCAATTTTAGAGAAATGTCATATCCTTTAAATCAATGAAAAATTTAATACCAGCAGTAGGGTTATACATGCTCATCTCTAAAAGCAGTAAATAACGAAAAATCAATTTACTAACCCCAGCGTAATACAATATAAATAAATAAAGCTCAGTCTATTGAACAACGGTCACTAATACGACTGAACGCATATTGGTGTGTCTGTCAAAGTCTTCCAACTATAAAAGTTAAGAACATATATATGAATATATTAGTATGTAATATTGATAATTTTTCATCTAAATAACTCAAATGTAAGTTTTTATTTAAAACAATGAAATATCAAGAAATATATTCACCACATCATTTGTCCTTTATTTTGAATTTAATTCCTGTAATTAACACCGACAGAGAGTTGAAGTAGTGATTACTGAAGCTTTATTGAACTAGAAGATGGACACCCTGCAGACATCTTTTCTAGTCATAACTGTATAAGAGGTAAGATAGACAGGAAAAATAATGCGAACAGTTTTAATCAATACAATTCTTCGTATTTGTTTAGGATATTAATTTAAATCGATGCTTTAAATATAAGATAACAAAAATAACCTCAGATTTATAAAATATATGAGACAATATATTTGAATAGATAATTATGAGGAAATTATACAAAAAGCAACCCAACATTCATTTCCTGAATAGTAGCCGAAACGATTATTTGAGAACAATGAAAAACAATAAATATTACAAAAGAGAAATTACATTGCGAGTATCACAATAAAAAATTATGAATAAATCACAACGAAAAAACATTCATTTTCTTTTCCATTTTTGCAATTTCTAGTCGATCTTTATCATTTGTTTTGATTTTTTGCGAAAAAGAAAATCTCTTGTACTTTACTTTTGTTTTCCTTTAGTCGTAGGATATCAAAGAATTATAAAAATATGGAGATAAAAAATATGAAGTGTGTTCCACTCGACACAAAGTCTATATTGATAAATTATGCATCGATTTATTCTAATGAATTTTACGATTTTTTATTTCTTTTATTTTCGTACTTTGCATTTTTTAATAGCAACCATCTTGTATTAGTCTTATCCATTCTCTAAATACCTCACTACTACGATCACGGCCTAGCTCTTGTTTTCATCTGTACTTAGCAATGTTGTAACAGTAACATTCGTAAGGCCTTTGATAACAATTCTGACATGTTCCTGAGTATATATAACATTCCGTCAGTTTTGTCTATTTGACTATCAGTTCATCATTGAAAATTTCATTTCAGTGATTTTAATTATTGATATTTATGTCTAAGTATATCTATCAATTGACTTGATTCATGATTATAAAGAGATGTTTTTCATCAGTGTTTGTAACTTTTTTTATTCAGCAGATCGACTGAATCTCGACTTGACTTTGACAAAATAGGCGATAAAATAAAACATCTAATTCTCAAATGTGGAAACAAATAATAGATTGATAGATTTGTTAGACAGAACTTGGCGATTTTATTTGACAAAATATGTTTAAAGCAATTATTGTTACCAAACTAGAGAACTGTGTGTCGAAATTAAATTTAAAAATTGAAAAACATTCTGGAGTATTTTGAGAAAGTCCAGAACTGGCAGGTGTTGTTATCTGCAGAATGTGCCAAGAAGAAAACTTGACTATAACATCCATTACAGAACAAGAAAGGTTAGAAAATGTAAGATCCGAAATAATATAAGGAAGTATACACATTAGAGAATACAATTTCGGTTCGTACAAACTGGGATGAAAATATTTAAAACAGTTTTTCGCTACTTTTATTAATCCCCTTACGTTAATCTTTCTGATATGCATTTCAAATTTCCTGTTGTGTGTTCAAAATAAAGCGGTAAAATGCAGTTAACATTTAACGACTGAAAATAAGGAAAGGTTAAAACTGTGGTAGCGTAATTGACTGATTTTCCCAATTGTAATACTTAAAAGCTCTTTTTTATTTAAATGTGTATGAAGCACTTACTAATACAACTGTTTACTAGTCTGATTTGACTGATATATATATATATATATATGCTTTTTTTATCACAAGTGATATATATATATATATATATATATTAATGCAGGTTTCATTGAATAATATAGACAAGTTTTGTCTATTAATTTTGTGTAGGATCTGTTCATACCGTCTGATATACTTGATGGTGATGTCGTTAAAAGACAACAAAAAATCACAGTATTTGTTGAATTTTTTATCAGGTCTAAGCTTTCGGCTCACATAAGCCATTATCAAAGAGTAAATAATAACACACAGTAAACATAGAACATTTAAGCTATTAACAATAAAGATAATTGAATTGAAAATATAAGTCCATCCCTACCGTGGCATATATATATATATATGCTTGTGTGTGTATACAAGAGTGAATATTCAAAAAATTTCTCTTTGATAGGAGCAGGATGAATGTTGTTTGAAAGAGTTGGGAAAATGCGACCACGAAATTGTGTGCCCTGTAACAGCAAATTGTCATTAGAAAGCTAAGCAATAGACAACGAAATTTTCTTAGAATCTTAAAAAACAATCCTGAACAGTCCTGTAATATCAATTTTTTTATCACAAAGTGATTTCGGATGAATATTACATAAGATATTTATACGAAACTATCCTAAAAATGGTTTTGGCTTTAAATAGTCAGTTGAGATTGATAGGGCGCAAAACAAAAATCCAGACCAACTAAATCATGTACTTAGTTACGTTGGGAATTATTTTTAAACTTACAAAAATCTAAGAGACAATGCGGGTGTTTTTATTGTTTTAATCCTGTCCCCACATAAGCAATATATTCATGCGTTATCAGGTTTCCTCTTATTGATAATAATTGATGATCCTTGTAGTTTGTGCAATTAATTTAATGAACAGTGGAGTAATGCGATTGGTATTTTTAACAGACGCATTATGTAAACATCGAAAGCAGCCTGCTTGCACGCTCGGCTTATCCTTACGCATGAAATGGTAGTCTATGCACTTTATGAGCAAGTTTGTCATAAGACCGATTGAATGTAAATTGAATCAAGATTATCTTTAGCCATATTTCTTTACTGTACTCAGAATAAATTCAAATGAATTACTTTGGAAACAAACGAAGAGTGAAGCGTTTACATGTTTTTTCCAGACAAGCTTAATACCAATCAATGCATCTTGATGCTACAGAGAAATGATCATTTGTTTCCAACACGAGATGCAGCAAGAAGAAGAAGAGATATTCCACATATCAGAAAATTATGTACCTTATGTTTCATTCCTCTACACACTTCCACGGATGGGCGATGTGGTGCAGTGGATATCGGCTCGGAAAGGGAAATCGGGTAGCCGAGTTCGAATACTTGAATTCCTTGCATTCACTTACACGCAAATGCCCTTGGGATCGGTATTGGTCCGTCTCTTCCCTCCAATTATGGGTTAAATAACAGGACAAATTGGGTTATGTAGTCTTGATTGCAACCAGTCTACCGCAGAAAGTAATGGTAGCCTACTGCGGTATATTTTGCCCAGTCAGTCATGTCTCTTTCGGGACATGATCGCCCAAGCATTTATCACGTATGAAACTTAAGAGACTGACCTATTTCCACAAGATTAGAAATCGGACATAATTGTTTTCTCATTTATTTTTTCACCCACCCCACTTTTATATGCTGTCTCCCATCAGGACGTTAGAGATCATGACTCTTCACATAATCTATCACATTTAGCTCTTAATAAATGTTGTCTTTTTGCTATACTTCCGAAATCTTCTTCCACCATGTATTTACGCAAGTTCGATAGGTATATTACGCCTTGTTTACTCATACCCATCTTACTTTCAATATGTCCATGGGGCATAAAACTGTCTAAACAAACTTTCCACATTATGTACCATAAATATTTCAACTTTCACTTACTGATGTTAAGTATTAGATTTCTTTTAATTTTTATTTTCTTAAAACTTCGTCGTTGCTAAGAGGTTGGGTTAGCATATTCTCAGCATCCTTCTGTAGAACAACATTGCTGTTACATCAAATATATTATTTATCTGTGCGAAGATTTTCAGGTTTCACTGACGTATAGGGGGAGTGTTACATCCTCTGAGAGGTTAGGTATCGATCTGAAGAAAGATCATTCCGAAAAGTTGGATGTTTAATGGTGATTACCAAAGTTTTCGCGAAGTTATACCCCCATTCATCTTCCCACAGCCTAAACACGTAAGCCTACATTAAGTGACTTTTGAAGGTTGTAAGGACCTGGATCAAAAGAGTGGCTTCTGGAAGGTTCTATGACTAGTAACATGACTGTACTCCATACTAGAGAATCAAGAACATCGTCATGGACACCAGACAATTTCTGTTATCACATCGCCCCTTATATCTGGTCACCCAACTCAACGGTTTGCAACCCCCTCTTTATTATTATATGTGACGCTTAGTTGAGCTAGAGACCAACAAACCTTTTTGTAAAATCAAAAGAGGAAATGAGAGCCAGGATCATGTCAGCATTTACCAATTTAAACAAGCAGAACGTCCAGAGGATGTTCAAGGGATTCCAATGTTGTCTGGAGACCGTTGTTGAAGCCAATTGCAATTTTATTGAATTAATTGACTCTTTATTAATTCCGGACATATTTATGTAATTTTGGAAAATATATCTGTTGACATGAGATGTCAGTGTTCCTTTGGCTTAGCGTAATTTAAACGAAAATCCATACATTGAATCCTGTATAACAGACTTTTGAAGTTAAACAAAACATATATCCATGTGAATGTTTTTTAACAGTTAGTACGTCCTGATAAAACTTCACAGACTGTTGTGTATGTTATTCTTGTTCTTTTTTCTAATTTTTCGCACCAAGTAAGACAATAATCCGACTAAGAAGGAAGTGATTACTTAGAGTGGTATAATATATAGGAAGAAAACATTATTAAGAAGTGGGAATAATATTCAAACAGGATTCAAGGAGACAGAAGATAACAGTAAAGAACTGTAATGTGACCGATACCGACTTAGCTGACCGCCTGCAGTCACTCTATCACCGGCGTGATGTGTCTTCCCTGTGCCTCTTCTATAAGTACTTTCACGGCTTCTACTCGGATGAACTTAAATCACTGGTGCCCCCTAGGTGTGAATTTCCACGAGATACTAGATTGGCAACTAGGTCCCACCCCTTTACAGTGAAACCGACGAAATGTAACCGCAATTTCTACTCCAACATATTCTTTTCTCACACTTCCCGCATGTGGAATTCTCTTCCGCATGATTGCTTCCCTGACGACTACAACCTCCAGGAGCTTAAATGTAAGGTCAATAGACACCTCCTAACACACTAACTCGCACCCATTCCCTCCAACACTCTCCCTACGTACCTCCTAACTCGTCCGTTACCCTCCCTCTGTTATTTCCTATACCCAATCGCTCCATGTAACCCCCTGCGCTATAGTGGCAGTGAACTGCCTTGCTTTCGGTTAGCCTTTTTTTTTCTTTTTTTTGTAATTGGAGTAGATAGTTCCTAATATCGCCCGGTCTCACAATCGACCCCCTTCTTTTGATCAAGTGTAGAGGTGATCGCCTTGTTTCTTGTTCATGAATGGGTTTCCGGTTCATCCCACTTCTTCGCTCTTAGTGTTAATTAAACTGGAAGCTGTTTGCAGTTACGTAGTATGATGGCAACGTCTTTACATTCTGAGGGTACCGGGTTGGCAGTTTCCTGGTTTTCTGCTTCCGACTGGTAGTTAGGAGCCCGAACTCATGCGTAGCGTCTTGTGAGGCTGCTCTGATCAACAGTTGAATAATACCGGGATTCTTGTAGTGCCATATCGCGCAGGGACGGGAGTCCCTGCATGAACGTTCGGTGGGCAACCCCGAGGCCAGATTATGTGTCTCCTTCCTTCACATGCTGCAAACAAGTGACCGACTGACTCTATTCTAAGACCTCTCCTTAACTGAATCACTATGGAAAAAAGCAAACATAATAGCAAAGCTAAACCAGCTAGTCTGAAAACGCCCAAACCCGTCTGCATCTCTTACACTAACATACGTGGTATCCGGACTAACTTCCTCAGCGTTGATTCATTCCTTCACACTAACTCACCTGATATCTTGGCTCTATGTGAAACTAACCTTAACCCTTCTATCCCCTCTTCTGAGTTTGACGTTCCTGGCTACCTTCCCCTTTGCAGGAAGGACTCCAATGTTCATATGCATGGGCTTGGTGTGTATGTCAGCGAACACCATCTCCTAGCTAGGGCGACATCCCTTGAATCCCCGGATCATTCTTTCATGTGCTTCCGCCTCTCACTTCTAAGCTCGATTAGCTATCTCTTCTTTCTCTACCGTTCCCCTTCCTCCCCTGACTGTTCGTTATTGACAGTGTCTTTGACAATATTGATAAAGCCATTTCTTCCCATCCCTCTGCCCATATACTCGTGTTTGGTGACTTTAACGCCCACCACACCAAGTGGCCGGAGAACTCTGTCACCGACACTGCTGGTGTCCACACCATGAATTTTTCAATAAACCAAACCCTTACGCAAGTGGTGAACTTCCACACGCGTTTCTCCGACAACCCTAACGGAAGGGACTCACTGCTAGACCTCTGCTTCATTTCCATCCCAGTCTCTTGCACGACCAGACAACTCTGCCCACTTGGTAACTCTGACCACACCGTAGTTTCTTTCAACATTTTATTCCACTCCCACCAAACCCAAGACACCCAGACAAGTAGAATATCCTACTGCTACCAAAGAGCAGACAGGGATTCGTTCCGAGACTTCCTCTGTGACGTCCCTCGGAACAACGTTTTTAGTCTTCCCATCGAAGAATGTGCATCCGAGTTCTCCTCCTGGGTTAAGGCTGGCATCGATGCTTTCATCCCTGCCAGGAAATTTCAGCTTAAATCTCATTCGTCTCCATGGTACTCACCCGCTGTGACCGGCTGCCATTGACAACGGGAATCATTTCTTCCGACTCTATCGTAGCTACACGTCGGACCAAAACAGACGCCTTTTAGCTTCAGCTCGTAATAAGTGTAAAAAGATACTTAACGAAGCTAAGATGTTATTTGCTGCAAGAATGAAACAACGCATAGCATCCTCTAAGTTCGCCACCAAGGATTATTGTCGGCATTGTAAAAGAGTACTTAACAAGGGCAAGTCCACAATACCAGCACTAATAAATAAATTTGAGGTCCTCACCTCCCCAGCGGACAAGGCTGAATGCTTTGCCCGCAGATTTACGAATAATTCGAGACTGGATTCGTCTGGAGTTTCTACACCGGACTTACCACCTAGAACTGATGCTCAACTGAATGACGTCCATATTACATCCTCGCTTGTCTCTAAGATAATCTCAAAACTTGACCCTCACAAAGCGAGCGGAGGGGACGAAATCCCAATCATAGTCTTAAAGAAATGTGCCTCCAAACTTTCCTCTGTAATTTCTAAGCTCTACAACTTCTGCCTCTCTGCTTCCTACTTTTCTACCTGTTGGAAATCTTCCTCTGTAGTTCCTATATTTAAAAACACTGGAGAACCCTCGGACCCCGCAAATTACCGACCTATCAGCCTTCTTCCGATCTTTGGCAAAGTGTTCGAAGCCATTATCACCGGGGAGGTTCAGTGCAGCAACTCACGGCCCACGGGCTCCTCTCGGACAAACAGTATGGCTTCCGCTTCACCAGGTCTACTGCTGCTATGCTAACGACCATCACCGAGTACATATATCAGGCCCTCGATAGCAAAGGTGAACCGTTGCCTTGGATATCTCTAAAGCGTTTGATAGAGTTTGGCATGCTGGCCTTCTATGCTAACTGTATGGTATAGCTGGACAATTGTTTGAACTAATCCAGTCATTCCTATCTAACAGCACATTGAAAGTGGTATTAAACGGACATGCCTCCCAGAATTACCATACGAACGCGGGTGTCCCTCAAGGCTCTATCCTAGGTCCTACGCTCATTCTGATCTACATTAATGATCTCCCTGATACCATAAGATCCCAAGTAGGTATGTACACCGATGACACCACAGTTTATTCTCGCCTCGATCAAAAATCTGGTGTCGGCGACAAAGCTAACCTTGCAGCCGAGCTTGGAAAGGACCTCCAATCCGTAGTGGACTCTGGTAAGAAATGGCTCGTAAATTGTAATGCTTCTAAAACGAAGCTACTATCAATTAATCATCATAGACAATCGCACCTACCTCCTATTAGCATGGACCAGGCTTGCCTCCCAGAGAGTAAAACATTACGCCTCCTTGGTCTCACACTTTCAGTGGACCTCAAGTGGAATGACTATATCGAATCCATTGCTAAATTCGCTGCTATTAAAGTCGGTTCTTTGTGCAGGGCCCGGAGGTTTATTCCGTCTGAATATATCCTGCACATTTATAAATCTACCATCCGCCCGTGCATTGAATACTGTTGCCATATCTGGTCGGGTGCCCCTGCTATTCTCCTTGGGCTTCTAGACAAGGTACAGCGGAGGGTCTGTAATGTAGTCGATAACGACTTATCAGACCGCCTGCAGACTCTCTCTCAACGGCGCGACGTGGCTTCTCTGTGTCTCTTCTATAAATAATTTCCCGGCTTCTGCTCCGATGAACTTAGATCACTGGTGGCCCCTAGGTTCGAATTTGCACTAGATACTAGATTAGCAACTAGATCCCACCCTTTTACCGTGAAACCGATGAAATGCAACCGCAACTTCTACTCCAACAGTTTCTTTTCTCGCACTTCCCGACTGTGAAATTCTCTTCCACATGACTGCTTCCCCGACGGCTACAATCTCCAGAAGTTTAAATGTAAGGTCAATAGACACCTCCTAACAAACTAACTTCCATTATTTCGAACACTCTTCCCACCCACCCAACTATCTATCAACCCCCACTTCTGACATTTCCTATATCTAACTACTCTTCCTATTTACCTCCCCCTATGTAGCCCCAAGCGCAATAGTGGCAGTGGAATACTTTGCTTGGGGTGGAATGATTAAAAAAATCAGTAATGGCTTAATAAATGCACCAGTCCAATTGCGATTAAAATTTTCAACTAGGTCCAACACTTTTACAGTGAAAACAATCATATCTAACCGCATCTTCTACTCTATCAGATTATTTTCTCAACACTTACTGCGTGTAGATCTCCCGTGCATTACTTGATTACCTCATAGCTACAATCTCCACAAGTTTAAATGCAACGTCAATTGCCATGACTCTCATCCTTTTCCCTCGTCTTATTCTTCTCCCTTTCTATTTTACTCTCATGGAGCTTTCTTTACAGTAATGTTCCTATCCTTCTGTTACACATTTTCTGACACCCACTGTGATCTGTTCCTCTTTCTCTTCATTCTCCTATTATGTATCCCCCTTCGTACCAGTGACAGAACCAACTTGCTTGGGATTAAACGACTTATTAAAAAAAATAGATTTTGATGAGTAAGATTGTCAAGCATGATATAGTGAAACACATTCCCTTGTAAAAAAAGGTATTTGAACCAGTATGAATTTTTCCTTCATGTCAGAGGAAATTGCTAAGCTGAGAGGCCAAAATGAGACATCATCCTGAAGGGTAGTATCGGCCACGCTGATGGAAATTAAGAAAAGTTCTGTCAGTGTTGTAAAAGAGAGCAGATTTGTTTGGTTGTGGTCAACATTAACAAAAGTCATTTTGTCCTAGTCAACATCATATTTTATGTTATTCTTAGATTATCTGCTAATTTGAACTTATCGTCCTGATCAAACTTACCATCAACATAGGCGTAAATACTGAGAACAAAATAAACCATGAATATCTTCGCTGGAAAATATGGACAATATATGTCCAAAGTTAATGACCTGGGGTAAACTTGCATTCAAATAATAATCACATTAAATCTAATCTCTCAGCAGTTATACGAAAATTGTAATCTTTATTAATTCTATTTACGGACATTATTTCAAATTGTCGTTTGTTTATAACCAAGTTTCGTTAATCTGTGTTAATTTCCGAAATTACCTTTACACGTGTT
Organism: Ascarosepion bandense; assembly: GCA_037127315.1. Lineage (NCBI taxonomy): Eukaryota > Metazoa > Mollusca > Cephalopoda > Sepiida > Sepiidae > Ascarosepion > Ascarosepion bandense. The sequence continues at coordinate 7,813,928 of JBBBDQ010000428.1, read as the reverse complement.
TTGACGATTTGTTAATTTTTATAGTTCACTTTTAAGGTAAGGCGACCGTACTCTGCTTACTTCTAATCAGGAACATCTAAGAGAGGCAAAATAAATTAAATGGTATATTTTTATATTCTAAATATAAATACATAAATTTATAATATATCACCTACTTATGTTTAAAATAAAAAAAAAACATTTTTTTTCTAAACACGTTCAAGAAACGTGGCTCTTTAAAACAATATTATTTCTGAGATTTGATAAGGAAAACTGAACAAGACCAAAAATCTATCCAGAATTGCTATATCTGTTCAACTTATGAAGGAGATAAGCATGTTAAACTTTCTCAAATGTCTTCGAGATATCCAATGTAAAAGCCCACTCGTCTCTAAATCTTGATGAACTCTTTGAGTAATAACCTTTAACATATCAACAGTTGACTAAGAGAAGCAAAAGCAATATTCCTTATCTTGAAGAAGACCCTGCGAGGTTAATATTTCTTATATGATTATAAATGTTTTAATTATATGTATTTTTTATAATAATTTTCACTCCAGCCAAGGAGGAAATGTCACTAGTACGAAGAGGGTTACATTGAGAAAATAAAAAGACACAGGCTCTGTCGAAGAAAAGATAAGTGATATATGGGTTCTATTAGATAAAAGAGGGTATTTGACATTGCATTTAAACATTTGAGAATTGTAGCTATCACGGAAGATAAAGAAAGTGAGTTCCTAAAATTGGAAGTGCGAGAAAGTAAGTGCTAGAATGTAATAAGTGTTCACATTGATCTATTCCGAGGGTAAAATGCTTAGACCCTGATGAAAATCTAGTATCACGGGTAAATAAATACATGATGTTCGGGTACCAGGGAAAGAAAATCAACACGCCAGAAACCGTGAAGATATTTCTAGAAAAACAGAAATAACCACATCCCGTCGGTGAGAATGCAGCTGAAGTCGAGCTGCCAAAACGGGATCGATTATAATGCAGATCCCTCTTTGCGTATTGTTGAGATAATTAACATGAATACACTATATATAAAAACATCGTTCAATGCACGGATGAATGGTAGATTTATAAATGTGCAAAATTAATACTGACGAGAAAAGATTCTGACCCCACAGAGTGACCCACATTTCATAGCACACTCTGCAACAAAATATGCCGCGTCTTAATACAGTAGGATTACTATCAAATAAAATCAATTCTAACGTCTAAAAATAACTTATTTTATCAATGTTCTTCGCTTTCAAAAGCAAGTAATAGACAGATTCCAAACCAATCTACCAGTATGTATACGAAAAACCTGTATTAAGGCTGTTTATATAATTATGTCTACAGTTGTTTTAAAAATTGACTATATCAAATAACTCAGGGAATTGAACACGCATGCCTTGAATATTTTATTACGTTATATATTGGTATAAAGAGTTATTTAGTGTTTTGGCCGCTTATCCAGAAGGATCCCTCTGATTTCAAAATTAACGTTGATGACTATCCATTTGACTGCGTCACTCAAAAGCTATCATTGAGCTGGAACAAATACCCGTATGGATACTTTTTTGAATGCATACAATATTAACTTCAAGGCAAATTTTATTTAATACCATTCTTATTTTATATTATTTCTTCATTTAGATTCATGTGAAATGTCATACAAACTAAATTTCTACAGTGTGTCGTTCATACGTCTTTTGTTACGGAAAGTTCTGTTTACAAAAATGTAATCGTCAGAAAATACTAATTTTTCGTACCTTATGATCAAATGATGTGGGAATCACCGATTCTCGTTCGATCACGAAAGTGCAATATTCTTAAGCACAGTCAGCAGAGATTTTATGGACTGATTGAGAACGCAACCTACTGTCAGCTCATACAATCAGGAATTTTTTTCGGCTTTAAATAACCTAAAAATGGTTGATACAACTTAAAGAATATAAACCCAACCACTGTATCAGTAGAATTTGTAAAAACAAACAAGATTATTTTTGGAATCAACTGGGGATTATAAAGGCATGAATTATGTTTTTTTGTTAATCTCATTTAGTCTGGTTCAAATAACGTGAACGGCCTCTGCTTACTTCTGATAAGGTAAATTTGAGAGCAAAGATTTTAAATTAAAGATATATTTTAGTTTTTTAAATACATACACTGAATTCCAAACTCGCTTCTATCCTCCAATTACGTGTGAAATAATAACCTAAATGTTTATATCGAGGGATTATTTATCCTATTATAATAAAAACTGCTGCGTATATATATATATATATATATATATATATATATATATATATATATATATATGTTCGATAAAAATGACCGACAAGGAAAATTTTATTAATTTTTGGATACATTTTCTACTATTCCTACATCTTTCTTTTGTGCTGGAGATCAAAAATGTAAAAATGTTACATGATTTTCAACATTCCAAGCGCTTATAGTCTCTTCATAGGCAATTTTCAAGAATGTTATTTTTCCAGTGTTGTTATGTCCTCATATTTGACGGTAATGTAATTGTTTTCCGTTTTAGTTATTTTTTGAAAAAAGAGAGTTCTTTACAGCTATCACGTGATGCACGCGGCTCGACATCTTGTGAGCGTCTACTTTTAAAAAAATCCTTCAAAACTTCATTTCCACTGTTAAACAATGTAAGGTTGATAATTGGAGAAAATTGTTTGTTATATAGAGCCTCTGTTATAGCCATGTGTATTTGGTGTTGTGAATTAAGTAGTATTTTTGTATTTTCAAGAAAATGTTTTCTTAAGGATTATGGGTTAATAAAAGGGAAGTGGATTTTTCTATGCATTTCTCCAAGACGCTTCACTCACACTCAACCAAGTTAGAATCACTAGTAAATTTAGGTCTGATTTCTTGATATGCGAACAAAAAATTCCATTGACTCACAGTGTGCGGCAAAACTTTAAAAAAATTATTTTTTGAGAGTGTTTATTTCTCTGGCACAATTAATTGTATTTCAACAAAAATGGATTCTTTTTGTAACTTCTACTTCATCATATGTCATAAAAATTTTACATTTTCTACAAGGTGCCAATGTATCCGACAAAGTATTCGATTCTTTTGATTCACATCATTGCATCATAACGCTCTGTTCTTACAAATGTGCTTTCATCATAACTCATTTATTGGCAAAATTGAACAAGCATGAATTCCATTTTAAAAAACAAAAAATTACTTAGCATTTTTAACTTACATTTCACGGCAACCTCATACTAGACACTTTGAATAAACACTTGACTTTGCCTTTACAACATAATCTCTAAAATCCCAAGCAACGCCTGACTATACAGACGACAACCTCATACTGGACCCTTTGAATAAGCACTTGACTTTGCCTTTTCAACATAATCATTCCAGCCCCAAGCAACGCTTGACTATACAGCTAGTATATATTTTATTAGAAGTAAAAACCAAAATAGGATAAATATTTTTTGAACTGATCAATAAACCTTTCCCAAAAAGATCACAACTAAACAAAATTTTCAATAGGTATACAAACAAACTGATTTTTTGTTGAACTAGTAATTTAGAAATTTTCCTAAGGAAACAAACCACCAGAAATTGAAATAGCATCGTACAAAACAATATCATTAATAATGAATGTAACTACAGGGACAAAATAAATGCCCACATCAAGGACATTCTATTAAGAATGAAGTCATTTACAAAGCAAAAATGCATGGCTTAAATGGTCAAAAGAAAATATATTTAGGATCAACCAAAGATACTTTTATGACCAGATGGTTCAATCACAGATCTACAGTTAAACTAGAAAATTTCAAAGTTTGTTCAAAAGTGGCTAGCCAAGTGTGGAAACTGGAATTAAAATATGGAAAACCCCAGTAATAACGAGCACTATTATGAAAAGAGCCAACCCTTAAAACGATGCAAAATATGTAGAATGTGCGAAGAAGAAAAGCCAGCTATTATTTTATTCGCAAAACAAAATGTATTACTGAATGAATGAACAGAAATTATAGCTAATGCAACTATACCATAAAATACCTGTTAGGATCATGCAACCATAGATGAAATCGTTTTAACTTCTTCTAATTATTGAAAACACACGTTCATGAAAAATCCCCGTTACGTGAGCTTTCTTAAAAAGAAAACGGTATTCAGTTATTGCAAATTGCCTGAATACATCACATGGTAGAAACATAGGTCGCATGATATCTCGTTTACAAAGAAAAAGATATTCAAATGTTCCTCAGTATAACAGTATTGAACACATTAATTTAATTTTATTTAGTTTTTACTGAAATTTTAATTTTGACAAAATTTACGTAATTAAATAATTATATATATACATGTACATATATATAGTCATCAACATATATGCTTATATATATATATATATATATATATATATACTGTTAGATATAAGAGACAATGGATGTCTATTATGTTTAATCATGAGCCGTTCTAAACATCGCATTTTGACTTCAATTTCAAGTAAATATAAGGACAACAATTCTCCAACAATCCCCTTTGAATCTGGTCATAGCACATTACATTGCATTTAAATATATGGTTCTGTTAGCATTTTGAGATCTCAGCGGGGTGACCTCATAGAACCGCATCACAAGTTTAGAACTGCGTTTGGTTTTTTACTAATTGTTATCGTTGCTTAGCAAAGTTTTCTGTCAACACAATATAAAATCGTCGCTGATGGAGGATGTTTTTATGTTAACATCCTTGTAACCTCTCTGAAGATGACTCATATGAGCCGAAAGCTTAGAACCAACTTAATCAATAATTATCCAAATGTTGGAGAATTTTTGTCTTTAATTTCACCTGAAATTATAGCCAAAATACGATGTTTGGAATGACATTCATTGTCTCTTATATTTCACAGTGTATGTTTAGAAAATTATCTGCTGCCTCGATACACTATATATATATATATATATATATATATATATATATATATATATATATATATTTCGCTCTTGTCACACTCAGGAGATTTGATTATTTTTTCTTCATGTAAGGTCCTCAATGGTAGGTGCATCAATATATATGTTGCCGTCATTTTAGACGGCATATAAAAATAAATATTTTGTTGTCATTTTTAACGGCACGGACCCACTCGTATATAATAAATATAATAAAAACAAAAATACGAAATATATCATAAAGTTTCTTTTGTTATCAACTAACGAGGGAATGATAAGTACTAGTACGCAAGGAGTTACAGGGCGTGTAAGGTAAAGTAAATTCTGAATAGAGGAAGAACTGAGAAAAGAAAATATATGAATGGGATTGAGCATGATGGAAGATATCTGTTTATCTAACATTTACGTCCGATCAGCCGCCATGAGTAGATAAAGGGAAGCCATACCACATCGTCAGTGAAGTTGGGACGTCAGAATCGATAACATCACAAAATCTTCAATATTTTTCTATACTTCTAAGATAATGTAATTTTTACTTTACTGACATTGTTCGGACTGTTGTCCTCATCATTATTGCCAGATTAGGGATGTTTTCGGTCGTTGTTTTCAAGGACACATATCCCAAAACGAAGAATTGTGAGGTCAATCCTTGGCTAGAACAATGGTGAACAAATAACTTGAAGAGTTGAGTTAAAGGAAAGTAACTAAAATGTATCCGGTAGTGACATGGCACATGGAATCTGACTGATATATTCCAGTGATTGTAATAAAGGTTTCGCTTCGATATTACAACCATCTGAATAAGTTCGAATCGTAAAATGGCCGAAACGTTGGGAATGTATTAATAAAGATGGGAACAATGTATTAATAATTAAATTATGTAATTACAGACCGTAATTGGGTTTTTCAATTACATTCAGATGTATATCAGGCATATCAATTTGAATATGGCAGCAGTATTTAATGCAAGAATTACTGGCAGATTTGAACTTGTGTATGATAGATGAGTACGCTTATTTTTATCTCTTACATGTGATAATCTCTGAATGTTTGACCGCGTAATAGTTTCTGATAATTTTCAAGATTTAACGTATAATCCATCATCTTATATTACGTACTAACTATAGCACAAATTATCGCAGACATGCTGAAAATCACTATGAAAAATATTAAATAAATTTCAGGGCCTTTTAATCTTCCACCTGTTCGGTCGACTACCAACAAATAGAATCGTTTAAAATAGTTATTTATGTATTGTTTTCCATCAAACAAGTCAATAAAACCACTAAAACGGATTTGGTGACCGAGTGCTAAAAAATATGACAAAAAGAAAATATTATTAAGCGGGGAAAATATAAAATAACAAGAATTACTCAGACAGAAGATAACGATCGACATTGCAGTTAAACTGTTGAACAACAAAGCTGAATTGAGAGTAAGAAATCGGGAGAGAGTTCCACAAACGAGAAGTTTTTTGTTTTTTTTTAATCATTTCACCCCGAGCAAGGCATAAACGCCACTGATGTGCAGGGGGTTACATAAATGTAAAAAGATTAATTAGAAAAGAGTGAGGAGTACAAGCTAGTTAGAAAGGAACAATAGAAAGCTGAGAAAGCAGGTGCAATGACAGATACATGGGCGGAGAGAAAGTGAAGATTATACAGGGGAGGGGAGAGAGCTAGAGTCCAGTGGTTAGTAGGTGAGTATTAACTTTGCTTTTAAATTTCTGGAGGTTGGAGCCGTCAGGAAAGCAAGAATACGGGAGTGAGTTCCACAGGCGGGAAGTGCGAGAGAGGAAGCTGCAGGAGTAGAATTGTCGTCTGTGTTTGGCTAACCTGACTGTGAATGGGTGGGACCCAGTTGCCAGTCTGGTTGCACGGGTAAACACCTGTTGAGGAGTCATCAGTGACTTAAGCTCATCCGAGCAGAAGCCATGAAAGTATTTATAGAAGAGACAAAGGGAGGCCACATTTCGACGATGGGAAAGTGGCTGCAGTCGAGTCGCCAGATCAGTACCTATTAGTGGGATAAAACTAATTTATGGTTACATCTAACCATTTTAGCCGTAAAATATTGAAACCTTGCCTCCAGTTTCGTTTTTATTTTTAAATCATATCGCACCAAGCAAGGCAGTTTGCTGCCAATGGGGCGTATGGGGTTAGATGGGAGGGAAATTATGAGAAGGTGTGACAGGTTATTGAGGGTGTCAGAAAATGGATAAGTGAAGCATAAGAATATTGATGAGAGTGAAGTGGACGGAGAAAAGAGCATGAGAGAAAGTTATGAAAAAGAGTGACAGGTTATAGGGGGTGTCAGGAAGTGGGTAAGAGAAGGATGAGAATACTGATGAGAGTGGAGTGGACGGAGAAAGGAGCATGAGAGACGATGCAAGTCAGTGAGATAGGAGATTACTACTGATTTTACATTTAAAATTTTGGAGATTTTATCTGCCGGGGAAGCAAGTAAACGGGAAGTACAAGCAAATAAGCTGATGGAGTAAAATTTGCGTTTACATTTTATTGCTTTCACAGCAAAAGGATGGGACTTAGTTTGCTAATCTTGCGGCTCGAGTAAATTCATATATATGTTGCACTAAAACGCTAAGTTCATAGGAGCAGAAGAATAAATATTTGTGAGAAGAGACACATTGTAGTAACATTGAGTAGATGAGAAATGATTGTATCTGAGCTACCAAGTCCGGATCGATCACATTACAGATTCTCCCTTGAATTTTGTCAAGGACCCCGAGATGGATAGCACGGACTCCCGTCCAGTTCTACATGCACCGCTTTTTTCAAGACATAGGAGAATATGGACTAGCATATGTTCCTGTTTCTTGTCACTCTCAACACTTATCCTCTTGGTATTTCTCCCAAACCCCACTCCAATATCCAATTATTAAAGACCATCAAGTATGTCTCCCGCTGCTTTTGCCTGTCTCTCTTTCTCTCTATCCGTCCCGTGAGTATTCGATTCTTTAATCCTTCCTTCCTCATTACGTATCACACAAACATCAGCCGTCTCTTCAGAATGATAAATATAAGTTTCATTTTGTTTGTATCCTTTCCAACTCCTTGTCGTGCTCACATACTCGGCCTAATTTATCCTCACCATCTTTCTGTAGAAACCCGTTCCTGTTGCTTCGAATCTCTCCTTCAGTCTTAAACAGATCGTCCAATATTCGCTGCCATACAGAAGAATAGATATCACACAGCAGAATAGTACTTTTTTGTTTCCGATGATATTCTCCTATGTTTCAGTCATATGGTTAGCTTTTGAAATTAGTCCTTGGTATTTTCGCACTGTCCACTCACCGTCAAAACACTCCCCATGCATTTAAATTTCTGTACCTGCTTGATTTTAGAATCCCCAAACGGTAGCTTTTATTTTGGGTTTATCTTTTTGCTGCTGACTATGCATCCAGTTTTCTTGTATTTTGTGTTTTTTCCTTTCTTCACGCTTTCTTTCTCTAATTTCTGTACGAGGTCCTATATTTTCCTTTCTAGCATGAACAATGTGTCCACTGCGTGGTATTAAACTCTTAAATCCTTTGGACCATAGATAAAAGTTCATCAGCACAATTTTTATTAAATTATTCATAGAAACATCCCAGAAACCTCTTTTACGGCGATGGGAAAATAATAAACCCTAAATGTCATACCAGGATCAAATAACATTGCACATACTGCGTTGGATTTTATCAAGAAACTTGAAATTCATACCAATATCAAGAGACTAGATTAAACATTTAAAAAACGTAACGATTGGTGGTACATTCTGAAGGCTAAAATTATCTACCATTGCATTATATTAAGATATATATTTCCAACAATGTGATTTTTAAAAATATTTAATCTTTCAAATTCATCATCATTCTTCTTTGATCGAGAAAATAGCCACGTCAGAGGAATAAAAAAAAATATTTTGCTTAATATTTTTCAATTATCCCTGCTTCACCATCGTATACTTAAGTTATTTACCACCAGGAAATGATTTAATTTCTTAATTTATTGTTACGATTACGTCAATACAACCTGACAAAACCGGACCACGTCAAATCACCGAATTTACAAAGCGAAGATCCTACTCAATGACCACTTATAAACAGGAAGCAATTTAATCGAACTGATTTATGTGTCAGATCAATCAAACCATATTACTTAACGACTAATAATGATACTGCCATTTTTAAATCTAAAGTCATGACGAATCTGTTTCTTAAAGTGATGTTCAATTCCAATGTCTGCGTTTGACGTACAAGAAGATAAGTGAGCATTATCGATTTCCAATAAACGTTAATTTGTAACCGATTAACGTTTTTATTTTTTATTTTTGTATATACTGATGAAATGAGTCAAATAAAATGACGTGTCGTGCATTGGCAGGTGTGTACCAGTTAAATATCAAATACCTGTCAGAAAAGACAGCATTCTAAAAGACAAAGAGCAAATGGAATTCGCTTTTATGCAGGCATAATTATAAAACATCGATCTTGTAAAACGATCTTTCTTTTTCTTCTACTTATTCCTTGATGTCCATCACGAATTAGTAATTTTGTTGCTCTTAGTAACTTTATCTCTTTACCAACCATTTATTTTGCTAAAAATCTATCCGAACCCATTATGTATTTTACTTCATGTTCACCTAAATTTCAATATTCAAACAGAAATGCTCATGTTAAAATCTCTAAGTTGTGTTTTCGCATTACATCCATGTGATTCCTCTAATAACTTTTAAGTTGTAAGCATCAGTGACTTTGAAGTTTTTTATATTCTTAATCACATGATCTGTTAACCAAATTCTCGGCATTTGAATCACGTTTCTGTCGTTTGAAGTTTTAATTTCCAACCTACCCACTTTGTTCTGGCCTTCTTTTATCTCGGCCGTGTCAGCCTCTGATTTTCGATTCCATTAATAATTTTACCCCCCCCCCCCCATTCGCTTAGCGAGTGTGTGTCTTGATTTCTCCACTCTTTTTGTGGGATGAACGGGTCTTACTAACATTGTTTAATTTTAGTTTTAAAATTATGTTGTACTATAGTGTGATTTTTTGCTTCACTCTCTCCCAAAATTTCAATTCTCATTAAATTGTCTATATATATATATATATATATATATATATATATATATATATATATATATAACATAATATAATATTATTGTAATGATGTTTACTGTCATAGGATTCTTTCCCCGTTTTTTAGGTGTCCCTTATAAATATGTGGTATTGTGGTATGGGAATGATTGAGTTGTGATGTATGGGTTCTTCTGGTGAATGTGCAAATTGTAATGAGTTATTGGGTCGTGATAGTGTGTAGCTAGGTATAGGATAGATACTGAAGACCACCTTCTACCCCCCACCTTTTCGGCCTTGTGCGACACTTTGTGTATCTTTTACCAAAGAAATCTTTTGTCGTTTCAAGTGTTTTCATCTTGAAAGAGATTTCCATTCCATGAATATGTTTCAAAACCCATAATAAATATTATGCTATATTTTTAGCATATTTTTCTAAATATATTTACTTTTTTACATTAGTTTTCAGCCGATTCATTAATTGATTCTAAATCATCGTTTTTCTGTCGAATTTATGTTACACATTGATTTTCTGTTCCCAAAACTCGCAGAAGCACAGTTTGCTTGTATTGTATGATTTTTAAATATCGTTTTTAGTTTCTCTAAGTTATACAATTTTTGGAATCCCATGTAACAGTTCTATTAGTAGATCTTTCATATTCTGGGATTGGTTAGCCGTGATGTCACTCTCTGTGTTAATGACTTAGAACCAGAAAAGCGACTGAGGTTCCGCGGCACGAAGATTCTAGTCGTACACAGTAGCATCTCTCCCGTAACTTCTCTCCATATCGACACTTGTAGCAAGCAAAGGTGTCTGGGTGAAGGTTGTCACCTGCAGTTACCCAACCAGGTTTGAGGCCCGTTAGCAACTATAAATAGTTAACTTATTTTAACTATTCAATTTTGACGTCAGTAAAACATAGCCGGTAGCTTATGTTCTATCGACAAAGCATTCTTCCTTTTTAGAATTTTGGTTTCGGATTTGTTCATTCATTGCTATGCTGTTTTCGTCAGCGTTTACTTTTAGTTTTGAAAACTGTCATCAACACCGTTATATCTGCATATCATTAATATTATGTTTTCTAATATTATATTCTAATGTTTTTTTCTAGTTCTTAGGATCGTTTTGTTCTATTAGGTGAGAAAATATTTCCTTTACCCCTCTTTTTAGCTTGCACTTTATCTGTTACGGAAATGCAAATAAATATATTCTTATACTTCAAGGAGTTCCTCATATCAGGCTCGATATCATATATATATATATATATATATATATATATATATATATATATATATATATATATATATCAGCATGCGGTGTAGATATAGAAAAATTCAAAGGGGTATCCTGTACATATAGTGAACTCTCTAAGAGAGCTCTAAATATATATGTATATAAACACGTATAGAAGTAATATAAGATCAAATTAAGGCAGACATGGTATTTCCTGATAAATCGGTAGTATCACTTATTTCAGGCGAACCATCATCAGCTTCTGTTTTTATTGTACAATAGATCTTTTGTACAATAAAGACGGAAGATGATGACGGTTCGCCTGAAGTAGGCCATACTTCCGATTTACCATGAAATAACGTATCTGCCTTAATTTTTATTGTATATATATATATATATATATATATATATATATATATATATATGCAACCACAGCTAAAACACGAATTAGAACAACCGTAATTTATTTGATAGCTTTGACTCATATTAACAATATACAATTAATTTTTTACGCTATGGTGTATTTGTATGTGAGGATTATTGATAAAAATCTACGCTTTTTGGCAAATAAAAGGTAAAAAAAAATAGTTCACCGAATCTGAGTGCATATTTTAAAATCGCCTGATGATTATCACATAGAATTTTTATCTTCTGTTTACGATCCCTTGTTCAACGCTTAAACCCACTCTGATAGGCCGCATATCAAGCTAATGGCGCAGAGTGTATAATTCCAAATTTTGCAATATCTTTCCACGCCACTGACCAGAATCTCACCTTCTCTGATAACGTAGCTTGTCCGCTTGGGCGTTCCCAACATATTTTATTGTCACGCAAACCTCAACAATATTGATATTTCAATTGTTTTTTTCTTTTCTTTTCATTATTTTTTCTGATGTTTTTCTTCTGAGCTCTGACACATTTTATGACCAATGATTTGTGCTATTATCTCATTGTAAAATTCAAAGTATTTCTTTTTCATAAACGTTACTGACACATTTTTCTTGCTTTATGGATTTAACTATGCAATCGATATCAGAGTGGAGTAAATCAATTCTTGTTTTGGTTATTTTCTAAGCGTGGCGTAGATTTGGCAAACGATTGAATGTATGGGACACCTAGTAAGGGAACGAAATCGCTAATCAGTCGTAATTGTTCTAACAAGTCAAGCCCACGAACAATTATATGTCGAGTTGTACAAAATGTGGAGCTTAGATATGTGGTGATACCGAGCAAAGCGAGGGGCCGGATGTTTGCCCTCAGAGATCCAGAAAGCAAATGACCAAAACTGGTCTTTGCGCATCCGGCTCCATGCAGATGTTTTCGGTGGAACCCACAAAGACGAAATAAAAAGCCGACACAGGACGCATCGTCATTCGAGAAAGTACGAGCATAATTAGCATGTTCCTTGACCTCGTCACAAAGCTGAAAGTATAAAACCCGCGTAAGTATTGAACTAACTACCCAGTCGTAATTCTTCCAGCTTTTCAAGCTCTGGAAAATGCGACATTTTGACCTAAATACGCTTCGGCATGGCAAAGGACACATTTAAAAAGTTACACATAGAGAGACAGGAAGATTTTCTTACAAACAAACAAAAGTTTACTGGACTGTTATGTGTTTATATCCACTATTCAAAACTGCCCGGTCTATGTTGTTATGTAACTTGTAGTGATGGGGAGAGTAGAATGATTTTGACTTTTTCTCAAATGTAAAACGGTGAAATTGAACGCAACAGGCAAAGACGGAATTTTCACTATGCTCCAGACTCCATTTTTTCCCTTATGCTATTGTATTCTTTGGAATTGTCATTTAAGAGCGGTGTTCGAATCTCACCATAGCTGGTTTGTCAGGGATGGAATGTCTTGATGATAGCATACCGTTACATATAATTTCAGCGTGCTGCACTGTTGCGGAAATACATGAAATCCAAACTAAGTTTTGACGCAAACCTGGTGTATGATATTTTGTAAACTGAAAAAAAATTAAACTTTAAATCCATGTTGTCGAGACATCAGGAAAAACTTATCAGAAGTGTTGATATAAGAATATCTTCTGAATTGTCATGAAGATATTCGTAAGATAGAGAGATAAAAAGTTACGTGGGTGAGAAAGTGACTAAAATCGAGATTACTAAACGGAAATGATTACATGACTAAACTGTATTTTTTGAAGTTTGTCAAGAATTTCGAATGCTACTTCTTGTGCAGTTGATGTCGACTCGGATAGAGGAATCGGTGAACCGAGTACGAATCCCAGTTAAATTAGTGACATTCACTTACACGCAAATTCCTTTGGGAAAGATATTAATCCGTCGTTTCTTCTTCCAGCCATGGATTAAAAAGCAGTACAGGTAGCCTTGTTAAGCAAAACGTCTACCGCAGAAAGTAAAGCAACTTACTTCGCAAAAGTTTTTTTCTATCATGTCACAAAAGGGACATGATCGCCTATGCGTATATCACGTTTGGTACTTAACTGACTGAGAACAGAAACATGATAAGACAACAAGATTCTATGCACAGAAGAAAGGCTGAAAATCTTCTTGCAAGACAGTAAACTAACTTTTATTGCAATAGATGTAGCAGTTGCTCCAGTTCTTGCCACTGAAAAAAAGTTAGGCCCAGAAGGCAGAGAGTGTTGACAGGGTGTGGTATTTAGCATCAGGCATATCGATGGCTGGATATAAAGATTCTGCGTGATCATTAAATAAAAAAACATTAGGTAGTCGTTAAAATTTACAAGCCATTTATGTTAACCACTGATTGAATGGTCTTTTCTAGAGCAGTTCCAGGTTTACTTAAGCGTGAACATCTTTGATGACGATCAGAAATAGTGTAATCAAAAATCTTGCTCTGGGGACCCTGCTTTAGTTTGAAGTATCTGGAAGTATGAGTTCAAAAGAAGATTATGAACAGGGTTTTATTAAAACGATTGGATTAATCCAGATATTCAGCCCGTGACACCGTAGCGCTTAAATAAAGAGAAGGCAAGGTTGTGAAACAAACTTTCTAAAGCCTTTGACATATCTAAATCCACAGTTCAAGATTGTTCTTTCTATCTAGAGGTTGATACACAAATTCAGTGATAGCCATTTAACTGAATGAACAAAAACATACGTTCTGTTCTCAAAAGTACACTTACAGTGTGAGTGGCAATTTTATAAAATGTCTTGTTTTATTATGAAGGATGTGCTGGTATTTGTGAAATTGTACAAGCAATATTATATCAAAACAGTAGACAATTTGATTTTCAGGGGAAAATATTTTTCTGTCTAGGCAACAATAGACGTATAATTCAACGGTCAACTAACAATGTAGAGACAGCGAGCAATGGCGTTCAGAGAATTTTACCATTTTATTGGTGTTCATCACCAGCAAAATGTTTGATTTTCAGTTCTGATTGACCAAACAACCTAAAGATGAAGGTATCATTTTAGGTTAAGGATACGGATTTTATATTTTCTGCCTTGCTGAATGGAAAAAGAGCTTAATTTTAACAGTGATATGAACTGTTTTTATGAGGTCATTTATGGAATTGCTTTTACAATAGTGGGGATGAAATTTATAAAATCATTCTTTCAAAACATTTCTTCGGGAAAATCAATCAGTTAAGTGCCATACGTGATACAAGCTTGGGCGATCATGTCTCGAAAGAGACATGATTGACTGGACAAAATATTATCCCGCAGTGAGTTGCCATTACTTTCTGCATTAGACTGATTGCCAACCAGGGCTATAGAACCCAATCTGTACTGTTATTTAACCAATAACAAGAGGTAAAAGACGGATTAATACCTTTCCTAAGCGTATTTGCGTGTAAATGAATGCAACGAATTCAACTGAAATTTGAACTCGCCTCTCCGAATTTTTGTTCCGCGTCGATATCTACTGCATCATAACACACATCCGCTTTTTTTCGGGAAAAATAGTTTTCTCAAATACATAAACTGGTACTTCCCTTTCCAGCATTTATGAGGGAATTTCTCTTCTAAAGTTTTATTTAAATAGTGTGGTATGTCAACAACACGACTATGACGTTACGTCCGCTACGAAGTACATGTGCTATCCGTTTTAGTTTTTACAGCTGTTGGTTGTCCTAAAATAATGTGTTTTTGTTATTTTTTTTATATTTCTTTGTGATGTTGCAGCTCTAGTCAGCAGGTTTCGAAGATAAATCGTCTTCACCAAATCTCACGGCCCAAGAATATTGAGCAAAAATGCGCAGTCTTTTCTCGTGCATAGTTTTAATTGTGTAAAGTCAATTTATGATAAACATATATAATATTTTTTGTTATAGTAGAACATCCTGCCTCTCCCGAGAATAGAATGCTCTACTTTAAAAAAGACGGTAAAGAAGGGTACGAACAGAGAAGAAGGTCTTAGGCATTCGCCTGACTGCTCTATGACACTGTCAGCGCTCTGCCTTCGGGTAGAGGGCGCTCTCTGCTTCCGAGCAGAGAGAACAAACCCAGTCGTGGTTCCGCCGAAGGGTAGAACCACGACTGGGGAAAAATAGACAGAGATTTTTTGGCCCGGCTATATGGCCGGATATACCCACTATAAAATGACCATGTGTCACATCTGGCCTTGCGTGGGTTGGCTAGTAAATACAGAAGAAGGTCTTAGGCATTCGCCTGACTGCTCTATGACACTGTCGGCACTCTACCTTCGGGTAAAGGGCGCTCTCTGCTTCCGAGCAGAGAGAACAAACCCAGTCGTGGTTCCGCCGAAGGGTAGAACCACGACCGGGGAAAAATAGACAGACATTTTTTGGCCCGGTTATATGGCCGGGAATACCCACTATAAAATGACCATGTGTCACATCTGGCCTTGCGTGGGATGGCTAGTAAATACAGAAGAAGGTTTTAGGCGAAGGTATTCACTATTCGATAGTTGATTCCACTCCAACCCTTGGCTTGCCTATATTTGTATTATTGATAATTGTATCTTAGTACAATAAATCTATTTCTTATTCCTGGTGTGGAGTTCCATTCTTCAACTGATCATTTTATACTGTATTCCTTTTCGGGATGTATATACTTTTTATATTAGAGTATTTATTTATTTATTTTGAAAGACTTCTTTCGTTAAAAAGCTTACACTGCAAAAACCTTACTTGTCAAACATCCTAAAGATTTTGAAAGTAGAAATAATGAGACATCGAAAAAATGTACTGATAAAAATGGTAAGAGGAAGATGAGGAGCTGATTAGATAGGTAGTTATTACCTGATCAGTATAAAATCGTTCATATGCATGTATTGGTAGGACGTGACAGCAACTATTAAATTCTCTTCCATCCGCGATTTTTCTGCCTTATAGTAACGAACTAGCTGTCATTTTCTCAGATCTTTAATATGACTTACAGCTGGGCTTGAAATGTAACTTCAATCTAAGTTGGATTGGAGTAAGAAATGACACGGAAATTTCAATCCTTCCAAAACGAAGCTGCTATCTGTTAACCACCATAGACAATTGCTCCTCCCCTCCATTAGCAAATCACTGAAAGCAAAACACTGCATTTTCCTCAAGTAGAATGACTGCATTGGATCCATAGCTAAACCTATTGCTAGAAATTTCGGTTCAATGTGTAGGGCCAAAAATATTTCCTGTTTGAAACCATGCAGCAGATATATAAACCCACCATCAACTCATGCATTGAATAATGCAGTAACATCTGGTCGCGTGCCTCTGCTATTCTTCTCGGGGTTCCTGACAAAATCCATCGGAGAATCTGCAATGTGATTGCTCTAGTCATTTCCTCACTGATGTAATTTGGTTTCCGTATGTCTTCTACAAATGCTTTCAAGGTTTCCGCTCTGACGGACTTAGTTCCTTGATGCTATCTCTGCATGAATTTAATCGAGATACTAGACTAGTAACTACGTCCCACCCTTTTACAGTGAAACCAATAAAATATAACCACGGCTTCTACTCCTTCAACATCTTTTCTCGCACTTCCCTCTTGTGGAATTCTTTTTTCGTATACTTTCTTCGGTGACAGCTACAATGTCCACGAATTTCGTATACTTTCTTCCATGACCTTACAATGTCCATGTAAGGTCAATTGCCACATCCTATCTTCTTGACTCGCATTCTTTCTTTCATGTTCCTTACTCCGTCCGCCATACTCTCATCATACACACCGGTGTCCTCATCCTTCTCTTAGCTATTCTGTGAAACCTCATATATCTTGTTCTTTTTTTACAGCACTCTCCTCTTATGTAACCCCCTGCGCACCAATGGTAATACTACCTTGCTAGGGGTGAAATGTTTATATATATATATATATATATATATATATATATATATATATATATATATATATTAGCAATCATTCTTTTAATGTGTATTCAAATCGATCCATAAGGAAGATTTTATTAATTTTTGATTCAATTTTTACAGTATTCTTACATACTTCCCTTTTGCTGGAGATGAGGAATATAAAGAATTTTTATAATTATTAGTTTCCCAATCCCTTTCATTCGTATCAATGGCCATTCTCAAATATTTTATGTTTCCGATGTTATTATTTAATTCTCATGTTTTGACCTAAGTTATATATATATATATACATATATTTCTTACAGCGAGCTTTTTTGCATATTGTGATGTAAATAGTATTTTTGTATTTCCGACTAGAATCTTCCTTAAGATTTCTTGTAAATTATGGGTTAATAACTTTTATTGTATTCTGGTTGGATATGTAGCATGCGTCTAATCAGAAAAGTTACAGTATGTCCATTAAAGTTAATTCATTCATGACAATATGAATGTAGCCCCATCAAATCTAAACTGTCTACTTTGAATTGGAACACCAAGATTAGCAATTTTTCATTTTCTGTAATATATCATATATTTTACAATTTTTGTGGAATTAAGCCAAAGATGCTGTTTAATAATTTTTCTTATAGCGAATTGTTCCTGCTTATAATTATTGTGCATTTGATTGCAGTAAATATGCCGATTTGTTTTGTTTACTATTTTTAATACTGATGTTGTGAATAGGTTTAACAACTATTTTATATGTTTATCAATGATGCAGTTAGGAAAAATATTGTTGACTAGTGTTTGTCTTATATGTTTTAAATAGCTGAAAAATATATTTGGCGAGAAGGAATTTTGCTGTGCTTCTATTTAAGAAGTTTGTTATTATTGCTATTTCATATTTTTCTGGGCATTTGCTATTATAGTTTAAAAAACAACAGTTCTTATTGGAGTTGTTATTTTTTATATACAGGCAAGTTATAGATTCTTTGGGTTTTAGCTCTATATTAACATCAAGGAATGGGATTTTGTTATTGTCAATGAGATCATAAGGAAACTTAAGCGTTGAGTTATTTTCAAAATTTAAATTCAGACTTACACTTACATCCCTATTTTTTGTGAAAATTGAACAAAAACCGACTCCCGAGATCCCTATAATTCTAACTCGTTCAAGCGAAGCCTCAACTCTTATGCATCCAATATATCCTGATAATATGTACATGCCCATATTTGTACTTCTAAAAGCGAACCTATTTTGTAACCCTCTATTTTGTGTTGAACTTGAGACTCGTATTCGTGATATAACAGGAAAAATTCGATGCTGCTAAATATATAGTATACTGCTCTATATGTGAGTATATCTAAAACTCCGCATCCTGGTTATAACGATTACGTAAATTCAGTAGCAAGGCCTCTGACGAGAGGTTTTAAGGAGAGTAGAACTACATCTTGCTGTTGTTGTCAAATTTTAGCACCTGTCACATTCCGAGCTATGGCCTAAAAACCCCAATGTGAGTAAAATATGAAAATATAAAAATAAACTGTAAACATATTTCGAGCAATGTTATTTGATAGTGAAAAAGAAATACCAGCAATACATTATTATAAGATGAATTACGAGATATGCATTTAAAAATATGCCAAAGCTCACAAGAAAACAATATTTTGTCTTCAAATGACCCATAAGATGTTGATATGCCGATAAACAAACGAACAAATGAAAGTGAAACTCAGAAAAAAACATTAAATCTCGACGAAACCGACAAGCGACGGGATATATCATACAAGTAAAATGTTTGATGACATAGCAGTTAGAAACTACACAGAGTTTACGATAAATCAAAAGCACCTTCTGGAAAAAATATTTGCATCTTGCTTTCAGTGCTGTCTGATCTCATATAACAAGATACCTTGTAAATTAGATAAATGTTTCGAAGACAAACGCAGAAGATAAAAAAACAAAGTTCTCTCGAATAGGTGTCGCCCACTATTGGTAAAATGACAGTAGGGCAAATAATTCACTCATAATACATATAAATTATTCTATGCAAAAACCAAACACAAGTTCACACCCTACTGCATACACACGCAAAGACACATTCGGTCTATTTCTCTCTCTCTCTCTCTCTCTCTCTCTCTCTCTCTCTCTCTCTCTCTAGATCAATCAATCACTTAGTTTATCTATCTATCTATCTATCTATCTATCTATCTATCACAGTCTGTTCATATCTATCTATCTATCTATCTATCTATCTATCTATCACAGTCTGTTCATATCTATCTATCTATCTATCTATCACAGTCTGTTCATATCTATCTATCTATCTATCTATCTATCTATCTATCTATCTATCACAGTCTGTTCATATCTATCTATCTATCTATCTATCTATCTATCTATCTATCTATCTATCTATCTCAGTCTGTTCATATCTATCTATCTATCTATCTATCTATCTATCACAGTCTGTTCATATCTATCTATCTATCTATCTATCTATCTATCTATCTATCTATCTATCTATCACAGTCTGTTCATATCTATCTATCTATCTATCTATCTATCTATCTATCTATCTACGTATGATGTGAGCATTAAAATCGAGATTGCAAGGTTATCTACACTTTTCTGACGTAAGTTACAGTGAACTATTGAGTTCTTTATCCAAATATTTTGTATCTACATACACTTTTATCTATGCTGATATTCAGAGCCCATTAAATTTTTATAGAGAATTATCTATATATACATGGAAAATATATAATGATTTAAAAACAAATTAAATGTTATAATATTTATTAATATGTTTATCACTTTATAGGCTATCTTTAGTGGATGCCTGTATTAAGGTAAACGATCCCCTTATTTTTTAAACAATTTTATTTATTTTATTTTTGTTTAGCGCTTTCAAAAATGTTATTCGACCAAGAGAGTGGATACTCTTTTTTAATAAGATTTTTCGAATTTCAGAACTGTAGACGAAAATAAATATACTTTGTCAAAAATAATCTGGTAGTCTACTCAGATATAAACATCCACTAATAATATTTAGCCTACTCCCCATACGTGATACATGGTTAGGCGATCATGTATCGAAAGAGACATGACTGACGGGGCTGAGGATTATCCCGCACTAAGTTACCATTGCTTTCTGCACTATGCTGGTTACCAGCCAAGGCTATAAAACACAATATGTCCTGTTATTTCATCGATAACTGGAGGGAAGAGACAGATTAATACCGTTTCCAAGGGTATTTGCACGTAAGTGAATGTAACGAATTCAACTGGAATTCGAAATCGGTCCTCCGAAGTAGAAGGAGATTTACAGTGTGGGTGATCCGAGAGATATTGCTAGGGCAAAATGATTTGTCTACTTTTTCCCAGATGTGACTCTTCTTCTTCTATGTGCCCTGCTCCTTTCAAGACATAGGCGATCATGGTTCTCCACGTCTCCCTATCCTTTGTCGCTCTTAGTATGTTTGCTCCTCTTACACATCGCAAACCCCGTTCCGTCATCCACCTGATCAGGTCCTGCAAATATATTATCTGCTGCCTTCCTCTGTCTCTTTTTCCTTCTATCTGGCCTGTAAGTATCAGTTTCTCTAAGCTTTCCTTCCTTATTGCGTGTCCCATGAACTTCAGTTGTTTCTTTCTGATGCTCAGTATTAATTTCCTTTTTGTTGCTATTCTATCCAACACCTCATCGTTGCTCGCGTGCTCGGTCCACGATATTCGCAGCATCCTTCTGTAGAACCACATTTCCGCTGCTTCAGGTTATGTCCTCATTTTCGATGATATTGTCCAGCATTCACTGCCGTATTGAAGAACTGACATCACATAGCAATCCAGCACTCTTTTCTTTGTTTCTAGTGAGAATTTCCTGTGTGTTCTGGAACGCGTACTTTGCCATGCCAATTTGCCTTCGGATCTCTGTGTCGCACTTTCATGGTTATTCACGATGTGACTCTACGTAAATAAGAACGTTTAAAATGAAAAAAATATATATGTACAGGCGGAGGCAGAGAGGAAGGACGTTTTAGAAATTGCTATTGCGCATCCCCCGGGGAAGGGCCATATAGTCTACAGTTAAAGTTCGTTCCCTGGTATTCTAGCAGGTTTTCTTTCCATTTAACTTAAAACTATAGCACTGTGAACGATAGACCACGGCGTGTTCTTGTAAGAGAGCTTCGTGAAAAATAACGAGGCTGTCGCAGCAGTACGGCGTTAGTTTCGTCACCAACTCAACATTGATCGATGTCGGAATGTTCTCATTTCTAATACAAGTTCTTATTAGGTTCAGGCACATCGTATATAAAGTATAGTAATGAATGGCAGACCCGTGGGAGATGCACAAACGGTATGTATAAAGTGGAAAGCGCCAGAGAAAATTTGCTGAGCAGTCTAAATCGCTCAGCTCTTCTACTTAACTTGTCATGAGTAATCAGTCGGTAAGCCGTATTTTGCATTTTTGACTATTTTCTAGCGATGGAACATATGTCAGTCAGTTAAGTGCCATACGTGATACACGCTTGGGTGATCATGTCTATTTCGAGACATGACTGACTGGGCAGAAGATTATCCCGCAGTAGGTTGCCATTGCTTTCTGCGGTAGACTGGTTGACGACCAAGGCTATAGAACCCAATCTGTCCTGCTATTTAACCCATAACTGGAAGGAAGAGACGGATTAATACCTTTCCCAAGTGTATTTACGCGTAAGTGAATGCAAGGACTTCAACTGGAATTTGAACTCGGCTCTCGATTTCTCGTTCCGAGTCGATATCCACTGCGCCACAACGCACATACGAATCCCCATTAAGGTCTGGGTTAAGTTTAATGCGCTCAGGGGACAATGAATAAACCCTTCCTGTATCTCAGTGTGCGGATTAGTTATAGCAAATTCAAAATAAGAAATAACTAATTTTAACAGGGAATAAGTTGTATTATGTGTAGTTTAGAATAGTGTGTGTTACTGTAAAACCAGAGTGACCTGAAAATAGATTTGTTTTTAAAGGGCCTCCTGAGATCGAGACTTCAATATAGATGTCATTCATGACGCCAAATTTGTTCACTAATTGTCAGCTGTATACTATACAGTCACTCTATCATATCGATGATTAGAAATGGTTTCGAATAAATAAACTCTGTAGGATTTAGCGAAGACTATTCTCCTTCGAACTTCCTGAACTGACGCTATAGTATCAAAACAAAGTATCGAACACAATAAGCGATATAATTTTGGGATATAATAAATTTTATAATTAATCTTTAGCTAGAGAAAATTAGATGATTCCTAATTTTTCCCAAGTGTATTTGCGAAAAAGTGATTAAAACAAAACCAACAAGAATTTGAACTCAGTCCCTGATTATCAGTACCGAGCCATTGCCCATTACACCCTCGCCTCATCCCAGCTTGCAAGACCTGGGATTCTCAGTCACCCATCTAAGTACTAAATGGGCTCGACGTTGCTTAATTTCGGCGATCGTACCACAGACGGTATTTCATCATTAATATTCAACACACCGTTTAATATTACCATTAACATCACAAATAAATATGTTAAGTCAGTTTTAGGCAATTGTTTAATCGATATACATTTGTCAGTGATCCGGTGTAAAACTATTATATCAAAATAAAACGCGGAGTCAAATTAGTTCACAAGCTGCAAACAGGTTTGTTATGATCAACTCTGTATATGTATACAGCAAAGATACTCCAGAATTTAATTGTAATATTTAGCAAAATTTTATGAAAAATTAAGTGAGGGGCCACAATGCATGTTAGCGTTATTTTATGCTAATTAGATCTTGAATATTTAGAGTATCATTTATTTCTATAGGACTATGTTGGGTGCCCATCGACTTGAGGTAATGGCTAGCAAGTTTGTCTTGTTGAACAAATTAAAGATAGATATGAATTTAGATCCTCACTGGTCGCCCCACACGCTTGACATTGTGCGAAATTTAAATAACGCTTAGTAAATCATTATAGGAATATCTATCTTCACCATTTGTAACAAATTTTCGTAGATTTAATATATCATTTTTAATATCTGATATATGTGCCAATCATAAAACAAGAAAAACCTGCCCCAATGTCTTGACCACATTAGAAGATTAACTAATAGATAATTCTAGTGAAACACTACCTAAACCTAGGGGAACGTTCATTTGGATGAGGGTGAATATATATGTTCGCGAATGTTGACCAACAACCATTATGTCAATACCACTCGGCGAGCCTAGTTGAAATTTTTGTAAGTTGCAAAAAAATGTCATCGGCAAGGAAAGAATATATTTCTTGTCCCTCCACTTGAAATGTTTTAAATGGCAAGATAAATATTTCATGGCCATGTGCTGGCAGTTTAGAAGAAAAGTTTTGAGTTCTAAACTGCGCATAAAGAAACGGTAAAACACTCAAGTTTGACTAGTAAATAATAGAAATCTATTGATATTAAAATAAAGCGATAGCTGTGTGCATTGGCTGTACACGCCCTGAAGAGATATACTGATTTAGTTTTTATCTTTTACATTCATACAATATTTTTTCGAGTATGTTCATGTTTGATAATCACATAATACATTTCATCAATACCTAACTCATAATAAAAAAAATGACATTCATGAAAGGAATGAAGTATGACAACTAAGAGGCCTAAGGGGTCAAGTAAATAGCTAGCATTTTTAAATAACACCTGCAAGATTTTCTTCCGGATATTTTGTGTGCACTTCAACGTGGGTAACAAAGCTTGCTTGCTAGATCAATTACCGTTTAATATTGAATCGGATTCACAAATGGATACCCAAATTTTCGACATCCTGACAACTCTAAGCTATGCTTAGTAAATCATTATATCATCAGCAACATTTCTAACTGAGATATATACTTCTGCTGGCAAGTTGCGATGTCAAATGATCACTTGAAACAATAAATATACAAAAACGCACACTGCCCGTGGGTTAATGTTTGAGAACAAACGACACATGATCCGTCTCGACAACTGTAGCAGTCAAGTTTATATTACAAGAAAAGTGTATGGAATTATGATGCTTGGTAATACAAAGTACGTATTAATTTTTAAATAAATTTGACACAAACAAGATTTGAAGCACCGCTTGAAAAAGGAAACTATTTTAAAATAATTTTAGTTTTAGTTATGAACAAGTGAAAACCAACTCAAATTGATGAGAACTAGTTTAATTTGAATGACAGTTTATAGAGAAATACCGATATATCTTCAAAACACCAACTTCGATATCAATTATTATACCTAAATAAAAAAAATAATTTATGTTCGTTTCAAGAGCAACACAACCATCCAATACAAACATTAAAATATCATACAGTGATATCAACTGCAATAAATTTTTGAAAGTGCTAGATTCTGGATGATCTAACACGTGAACTTAGAATGTATCTATGAAAATAGATGAGACTAATAGTTTTCTTGAAGTTACTATAAATGTCAATACATAAATGGAATGTGAAATGTTTTGGAATACTTAGGCATTCCAAAATCGTTTGATACGGTTTCGAATTGCAACTGAATTTTTTAAAACTATTTCACACTAATTCTGCACGCCACAAAACATACCCAGATATTTCTGCGTACAGTTTCCTAATAGGCATGATATGATGTCGAGGCGAGAATTGCTTTATACGATATCAGGACGGGAATTACGAAGTTTCGAAGATAGAGAGAAAGGAAAAGATATACAGGCTGATGTAGACAAAACTAGAGTCAATTGGATAAGAGATAGGTATTGTCAATTGCATTTAAATTCCTGGCATTGTAGCTGTTAGGAAAGCAAGTATACGGAAGGGAGTTCCATCAGCAGGAAGTGCGAGAAAAGGAGCTGATAGAAAAGAATTATCGGCTCTATTTGGTTGATCTAACTGTAAATGGGTGGAACATTGTTGGCAGTCTGGTTGCACGAGTAAATTCTTGTAGCGGGGGCACTAGGGACTTAGGTTCCTCAGAGCAAAAGCCATGAAAATATTTGTAGAATAGACAGAGGGAAGCCACAACCCGCCGGTGAAAATGTGGCTGGAGTCGAGCTGCCAAGTCGGTACCTATCACATTACAGATTCTCCTTTGGAGCCTATCGGGAACACTGAGATGAATAAAAGGGGCGCCTGACCATATATGACAGCAATATTCTATGTACGGACTGATGGTTGATTTGTATATGTGCAAGATGTATTCAGGCGGAAAAACATCATGGCCTGACACTGTTACCCAACATTGCTACCAGTGGATTTGGCTACTGATTCAATGTAATTTTTCCACTTGAGGTCGGAAAATAAAGTAAGACCGAGGAGGCGCTGTATGTTGCTTTTAGGGAGACTCGCTTCGTTCGTGTTTATGTCGGGCAGGAGAGGTTGCTGGTGATGGTTGACAGATAGCAGTTTCGTTTTAGAAGCATTGAAATGTACACACCGCAGAGTGTAGATCCTTCTCAAGATTAGCAGCAATGTTATGTTTATCCGCCTCGTCGGCTTTCTTAGTGCTTTGGAGGTAAATTGTGGTGTCAACTGCGTAGATACTTAGTTGGGATTGATCTCGTCTGGGAGATCATTTATGAAGCTCAGGAAGTGTATCGGGCCTAGGATTTCTTTTCCAAAATTGGTACAAGGCTGATAGGATGACAGCTGGAATGATCCGGGGTTCCACTGAGTTTTTAAATACAGGAGAGGATTTCCAGCATTCAGGAACACAGGAATATGAAAGGCAGTAATTAAAGTGTTTAGACAGGACAGACGAGAGATCAGGCGCACATTTCTTAAAGACAATGACCGGGATTCCATGATCACCGCTAGCCTTATTGGGGTCAAGTTTTGATATTACATTAAATACCAGAAACGGGGTAATATAAACATCTTTCAGTTGAGCCTCATTTCTAAGAGAGAAGTCGGGTGCGGGTAATCCAGAAGAGAGAAAAGTAGAGTTTGATGAGAATCTGCGAGTAAAGCACTCCGCCTTGTCTGTTGATGCCGTGAGAACCTCGAATTCATTGATTAAGAGAGGGATGGATGATTTGCTATGGTTTAGCACACGTTTGCACATCCGCCAATAATCTTTGGATCCGAACTTGCGGTCACCTATGCGCTGCCCTATTCTCTCAGCAAACAGCCGCTTGGTTTCATTCAGGATCGTCTTACACTCTTTACGATCAGAGGCAATTTGGCGCCTATTGCAGTCAGATGCAGGTCTCCGATAAAGCCGGAAGTAGAGATTCCTGTAAGTAATGCCGGCCTAACAGGCAGGACAGAACAAGGGGGAGGAACCAGGTTTAAGACGAAATTTTCTGATCGGTATAAAGGCATCAATGCCAGCTTTCACCCAGGAAAGATCTCAGAGGTGTATTCATTAACTTGAAGACTGAACACTTTTCCCCAAGGGATGTCGTATAAACGCGAAACGTATCCCAGTCAGCTCTTTGGTCGTAGTAGGATATCCTGTAAGTTGAAGGCTCCTGGGGGTTGTAAAATTGGTGAGATATATTAAGAGAAACAACAGCATTTGCCGAGAGTGCAAATCCGCGAGACTTCGCAAATGTCAAGTACAGAGGTGACACTTACATCTAGTAGAAAAGCGTGTCATGAATGGGTTGTTGGGAAAGCATGTGTGGAAATCTACCACTTGCTTAAGGCACTGAGATATAGCAAAGTTCATGGCGTGAATGCCAGCTGAATAGCTAACAGAGACTTTTAGCCACTTGGCATCATGGAGGTTAAGCTCTCTGAACACAAATATGTGAGCAAATGGGTGGGAGAAAGTAGCCTTTTCTATATTGTCAGAGATGCTGTCTAGCAGGGAGCACTCGAGAAGAGAGGGGGAACGGCACAGGAAGAAAAGATAGCTAACCGATCTGAGAAGTACCAGACAGAGACACATATATGGGTGTTCAGAGGATTCGGAAGATGTGACACTAGGTAGAGGGAGGTGTTCACTAACGTAAAACCCCAGCTCATGCATATAGACAGTGGAATTCTTCCTTAAGAGGGGATAGCCAGGGATCGAGAAGCCAAGGAGAGAATTGAGGGGTTGAGATTAGTCTTACAAAACGCTAGGATGTCAGGAGACTTTTCGAGTAGAAAAACTCCACGCTGCAAAAGATGGTACGAATACCCCGGATATTCGTGGAGAAAAAGATAAGAGATTTAGGTTATTTAACTTTGGTTTGGTTTTCGCATTCAATCACATCTTGCCGAGAATGACATTTTATGTCTGGTAGCAGATGGATTATACGATGCCTAGCTGAGGATGGCATCTGGGATGTCTGGATGAAAATGACATAATACGATGACTGTAAGATAAAAGTAATCTTATAAACTCAGACAAATGAACTTGTGATTGTTTCGTTAAAAAATGAATTTAATATATTCCCAGTATCACGAAAATAGTGAGTGACAATCTATGAAATATATAATCAAATCAATATGAATAATTTTCCGAATAAATAAATATTTTCAAAATATACATGGCACATTATTATGTCTAGTAGAAAATGGCGTTCTACGTTTTCTGACTGAAAATGGCATCATACGAACTTAAGTGAAGAATGGCATTATAGGATGCCTGGTTTTAAAATGGCATTTTACAAAGACTTGCTGTTAATGGCGTTCTACCATGTCCAGGCAACGTAGAATGACATCATACAACGCCTGGTTTAAAATGACATGCTACGATGTCCAGTCAAGAATGCCACTATACTATGCGATATCTGGTTCAGAACGGCATTATACTATACCTGATTGAGAATGGCATTCCAGAATGTCCGACCAATATTAGCAATATACGTGTTTATCGATAAATGACAATTTATAAACACAGCAGTTGATCTTGTGATTGCTACTTTAAAGCAATAGAACCTACATATTCCCAGTTCCCAGTAGATAGCAACTGAAAATGTAACAGATATATATTAAAATAAAACTTAAATATTTTCAAAACCACACACACACACACACACACACACACACACACACACACACACACACATATATATATATATATATATATATATATATATATCAGTGTGCATATGTTTATTTTTGTTGCGTGCTTGAATTTCTTGAGAAGACGAATATGATCTAGGAAAATAACTTTAAATTAATATTTAAATCTTGTAGTATTCTCAATAAGAAAAAAAGCATATTCCTATATATATTATTATGGGAACTGAACGAGTACTTATTGCTGAATTTCTTTTTTATTCAATTCATATGAATTTATAAACGTTCAATTTCATATGACATGACAAATGTCACTAGCTATTTACTAAATAAAAAATGCCACATTCTTTCCACGAAACTAGAAAAATACACGCGAAGGTATCTTAAAGCAACATGCATTCATTTCGTCAATTATCTGTTATGATATGCAAGATATTCGCATCGTAGCATTACTAGAATGTGCATCCATAACGACGCGTGGAACGAGATTTTGTAGTTCAAAAACTTTAATTTGATAGAAATCTGATTTGATTTTTTGACATTTCTCTCATTTGCATAAAAGTCGTGGTGGATGGATAATATATGATATAGCTTATTTATGGCAGGTTCTCTAACATTTTTTAATGATATCCTGATGTACAGATTTGATTGTGCTTAAATGGGGTATTATATGAAGATATATGTGTGTGTATGTGTTTTTGTATATGCGTGTACGTATACGTGGGAGACAAGATGCGAAGAGGTTGATATGAAATAAATACATGGAAGTATACATGTGCCATAGTCTGTATATAAAAATAAGTAGATGTAAGCGGATTTAAATCCGAGATTTTAAAGGTATATTGTATTATGTATATATTTACTATTCGACAAGGCATTATGTAGAAAAATATATATTTCTTTCATAAATTCAAATATTTCACTTAGTGAACCGATATATCAATACGCAAAGGATTGGAATATTATGAGCCTACTTGTATAAAAACAACACAAGAATAAAATATATCGTAAACAGTAAACAAAATGCAGAAAAGTAAAAAAACACCTTCGACAAATCTCCTTCAAAGTGAAGTGATAGTAAGTTCTTGAAACAATAGAAAGATGGACAATTTTTGCATTCCTCTTCTTCAAACAAATATATTACAAACATGTTTAAGGGAAAGGTTTGCCTTGCTGTATATATATATATACCAACACCGTTCTTTTAAACAACTTTCTCTTACATTGATATATACATTGTTATATACATTGATATATATATATATATATATATATATATATATATATATATATATATATTGATTGTTTAATTACTTAGTTTCTGGTCATAATAAGATTAGACCATGCACATTTGTATTAAAAAGTGTCCAATACAATTATATTGTACAACTTTTAAATATTTTCCATTAGTAAAATAGTTATTACGCGACCTAGGTTTCTACCATGTGTGGTGTTTTCAGATGATTTTCAATAACTGATTTTACCGTTTCAAGTTTATTTTTTAAAAACGCTCAATTAACGGTGTTTTCTTTTTTACGGTTACGTGGCAGGGAAGTTTCAAAATTGTAAGAATTTATGGCGTTTTCATCCATGGTTGTATGGACCTAAGATGTATTTCTTAGTGTGGATGCATTTAGTCACAATTTCTGTTCTTTCATTTAATAGTTCGTCTTTTTTTTTTTAGCGGGTATAATCTAAAACTTAGAGATTATGCTATTCACAAACAAAATAACGAGGGCGTAAAAAAAAAACACACCGTTACGTGAGCGTTCTTAAATAAAAAGGGCAAACGCTAAAATCAGTATTAAAAATCCCCTGGGAACACCACTCATGATAGAAACATAGGTCGCTTAATAACTTGTTTACAGATGGAATATATATATATATATATATATATATATATATATATATATATATATATATATATGTTAAAAATATGTATCCTATCATGAACTACGTAATTGTAAATGATTTCACGATAAAGTTTTATTAACTTTTATTTTTAATCATATCACCCCGATCAAGGCGGTAACGCCACTGATGTGCAGGGGGCTACGTAATAGTGAAAAGATTGGAAAAGAGAAAGCCGGAAACCACATCCTAAACAGGGAACAAGGGATGGGCCTCTTAACCTGTTCAATAGACGTGGGTAGACTAAACAGAATAACAAATTTGTAAGAAATAAATGTTGAAAGTGAAAAATGTAAAGAGATAAAGCGTCCAGAAAAATAGTAATAAGGATTTTAAATGAATCCTTATAGTTGATAGTAGCTGAATGTATGCATAAAGAAATAATTGACAGGTTACCAATGAAGTCTGAGTTCCTATCTCTTTCTTATGACTGGCGAGAGTGAACAGGGAATTTAAGCACTAAAGGAAATTGTACTTATCTGATTTTAGCTTTTAGGAGTCAGTTAAAGTGTCTTGTTTTTGTTGTTTCTTTGACGGCGTGTGAGCGAAGACGAAGAAAGAAAAATTGGAAGGATTGAAAGAATGAATGTATGTCGACAATACATGACATGGTTGCGTCTTGAAGTTTCTTTCGCTACATTTTAGCGTGTCGTCTCTCTTTTGCTTTATTTTGACTCAGTTTTGTTGTCGAGGGACGGAGTTAAGTATTGAAACTTAGTCTCGTGATTAGATTGAAAACGCATAACCCTATTTTTAAGTATTAAGAAAAATTGACTGGGGTCATAGATCAGTTTGCTGTTTTCTATCCAATAAGAATCCAGAATCTTAATTTTTACACCGACTTGTAAAATTTACCTTGGTCGAGTTTTTTTTTCAAAATGTTTTGAGTCGTTCTGATCTATTTTTGCAGGTGTTTAATTTTACTTTCTATGCTTTAGTTAACTGTTGGATGATATAGAATTTGCATCCTATAAGTTATACTGGTACAATTTAATACAGTAATATTTTCTGTGTCATCGGTTCATCGACAATTAAATAGCCAGATTTCAGTTTGAGACGAGAAGCTTTCAGCACATTCTTATATAAAATCGAAAGCATTGCCTTTCCTTTCTATGAAATAATCTAAGAAAATATTTATGTGCAAAGTTTCTCCGTGCTGTTCTTTCTTTGTTTTTTGTTTGTTTGTTTACACTGTATACTAAATAGAGTACCGGGTTTTATTTGTAACCATTTGTGAACACCGAATAAAAATTTTCTGCCATCATTCAATATTCGAAATATTCGAAATTTTCATTTCAGCAAAACCTCTGTTTCGCATATCATTACTCACATAGTTTTAGTTATTCACGAAATATTAATGCGCACTTCATGTATATATTTTCGTTTAAGAATTTTCTAAATGTCCCGTTAAATTTTTCTCGCTTATATTAACAACCAAAATTGATAGCGATAGCGTATGTATATTCTGTTACGCTGCATCTATTATATGTGATTACAGTGCACGAAATTCCATTACCCGAAGAGAATAGAAGATATAAGAAAGGAAATTGGTGAAATAATTTACAGAAAAGACACGTAGTTGCAGGATGCGATAGGTAAATTGTCGTCATTTTATTTTCCTGTCGCGCATGCATCTTGATATCTTTTGATTTTTTGACTTCATTATCTAGTAGGGACGGTTAGGGAACGTCTGTGGGGAAACAGAAAACCATGGTGCAATTCATTTAAGAAATTTGGAAAGGCCATGCTCTACTGCTCGGTATTCACAGCGGAAAAACAAATACAAATATTTCAGTGTGTTTGGATGTCAAACTGGGGCCAGTGTAGAGGAATCGGAAAGAGATGGATGAGTCTAATGCTGATGCTGTCTAATGAAGGTGTTTGTAGTGATCGCTAGAGATAACAATGTTAGGCAACATTTCATCTTCTTTAAGATCCTCAGACGCAACACGGAAGCTTACATCAAATGTATTAAGGAGGTCGTGCTGTCCTGAAATAAGAGTGTGGTTGCTGAATGGCCGCAGCATTCTGGACCATTCAACACAAGAAATAAAACCCAGTCATGGCTTTCGGACGGTTTATGCAACCACATAACCTCTTCCATCTGACCAGATATCTCCCTAAGCTGCAATCCCTTGTTTATTATTTGTGGCGTGCAGTTGAGTAAGACACCAACAAATCTTGTAGCACCGAAGATGAGCCAAAGGCAAGGATTATGGCAACATTCACCAAATTAAACAAGGAGACCGTCTAGAAGTGATATAGAAGTTTCCAAAATCATTTAGAGGCTGTTGTTGGATACAATGACAGTTTTATTGAATAAATTTACTTTTTCGTATTCGTGTGTAATTTTAGTAAATATATCTATGAAAATGAGTTGTTAGTCTTATTTTCATATTGTGTAATTTAGCCTCCAGTTTATCCATAGAATTAGTTAAAAAAGATTTATTTTTTCTTTCATTATCAAAAGAAGTTTCTTTCCTTTCACAGCCCTGTTTATTGTATGGAGATGATTATACTTTCTAAAATGAATGCAGGTGGTAGTTTAAATGAGCTAGTGAAATGGTTAAATATCGAATATGTATGTCACACCTTGAGTAAAATAACGATAACAAATCGTACATATTTCCGTAATTTCCATTGATGTTGAATTATATTCTACATTTATTTTCCTTTTCACCTTATTAATTTTCTCTTAAAATGCGTATAATTTCCTATTCTCTTTAATACCTCCATGTTTTGTTTACTTACGAATATTGAGTACCCGGGTTTTATTTTGCGCTCACCACGCGAGATTCGAGATTTGCAAGGCGCAATTAGTTGTTCATTAAGCAGTGTTAGAAATGAATTACGAAGATACAAACAATCTCCTTTGCTGTGATTATATTGTTTAATTATCTCTTTTTAAGTAACTAGTGTTTCCGAACAGCATTTGGGTTCTATCTTACACTATTTGAATAAAATAATATTTGAATAAATGAATACAATACTAAATCTTTTATTTTTGGTTTCTCATATTATCTCGCGTGTTCTCGCTACATTTCTTGCGTGTTCACGTTTGCTTTCTCTCGTTACAATCTCGCCTCTCATTTCTACTCTCGACATTCTCAGCTCGGTTGTCTTATGAGCATAATGTTTAACAGCCTAACAACATTTAGGCCTAGGTATGAACAGGTTAAGATAGTAGTGATCGGGAAAATGTCTTCATGGGTCACGCTTCCACGGAAAGAATCTATTAGAGTGGAATTTACTTTTCGTTAATAGAATACAGAGGGAATTTGTCTGGTTCGCTTTTATGTAACCGGCATGGATGTAACTATTTTCTATTAACTATTTTGCTAATCAGTAAACAGGAAATTCTCAAGGCCTTATTTTGACGTGAGGTCACTTACCTTCAAAACCCATTTGACTACACTTATGTAACAAGCTTAGATGACCCAACAAAACCAATTCTGCACTCATTGAATTTCGAATCTCTACTTTCTTTTTTTTTATATCGGCTTCTTTTCCGGACAAAAATAACTGTACTCTCCAACTTTTAGAGAAAGCTTTTCTTAATTTGAAAATTACTAAAATTAATACAAGCTGAAAACACACACGCGCACACACACGCACACAGAGAGAGAGACACACACACATTCACCGGGTGTACTCGAACATGCATTTCCTTTGGCAGGAGAAACGTTTGTTTGGTCGTGGTTTGCTTTAGACAGTCGATAATCAATTCATTTTGAAAGTTTTGTGTTCTGCCTCAAAGCGGATATTTGACTTAATTGCATTTACTTGAATATTCAGGCAAGTAACGGAAGTTAAATGGACATACTATTTGGTGAATAAACGGAAAGTATACTGATTTTGAAACATATATATATATAATTCGATTTTAATAGATGTATCAGAATTACGCACGGCGTGGTGTAATGTTTAGCAAGCCTGTCTTGCTAGAAGTTATTACTACTGAGTACTGAGTGCGATCCTTAAGAGGCTCTTAGAAAATCAAATAACATATTTCACTTTTATTGAAGCTTGTCACAGACCGGGAGAAAAATTTTTTAAAAAATTTACACAATAGGGTTAATTTATGATTTTGAATTAGTCTTAAATGATTAGATACTTGTTGCCTTTAATAAAGATATAGGTTTAATTTTAATTTATGTGCGTGGAATAATGTTATTGATAAACTAATGCATATCGTATGTGCTTGTTTCATTTAATAGTTCGTCTTTTTTTTTTTTAGCGGGTATAATCTAAAACTTAGAGATTATGCTATTTACAAACAAAATAACGAGGGAGTAAAAAAAAACACACCGTTACGTGAGCGTTCTTAAATAAAAAGGGCAAACGCTAAAATCAGTATTAAAAATCCCCTGGAAACACCACTCATGGTAGAAACATAGGTCGCTTAATAACTTGTTTACAGATGGAATATATATATATATATATGTATATATATATAAGTTAAAAATATGTATCCTATCATGAACTACGTAATTGTAAATGATTTCACGATAAAGTTTTATTAACTTTCATTTTTAATCATATCACCCCGATCAAGGCGGTAACGCCACTGATGTGCAGGGGGCTACGTAATAGTGAAAATATTGGAAAAGAGAAAGCCGGAAACCACATCCTAAACAGGGAACAAGGGATGGGCCTCTTAACCTGTTCAATAGACGTGGGTAGAATGTGAACCGGGCGATAGATAGATCTATCTATCGCCCGCTTCACACTAAACAGAATAACAAATTTGTAAGAAATAAATGTTGAAAGTGAAAAATGTAAAGAGATAAAGCGTCCAGAAAAATAGTAATAAGGATTTTAAATGAATCCTTATAGTTGATAGTAGCTGAATGTATGCATAAAGAAATAATTGACAGGTTACCAATGAAGTCTGAGTTCCTATCTCTTTCTTATGACTGGCGAGAGTGAACAGGGAATTTAAGCACTAAAGGAAATTGTACTTATCTGATTTTAGCTTTTAGGAGTCAGTTAAAGTGTCTTGTTTTTGTTGTTTCTTTGACGGCGTGTGAGCGAAGACGAAGAAAGAAAAATTGGAAGGATAGAAAGAATGAATGTATGTCGACAATACATGACATGGTTGCGTCTTGAAGTTTCTTTCGCTACATTTTAGCGTGTCGTCTCTCTTTTGCTTTATTTTGACTCAGTTTTGTTGTCGAGGGACGGAGTTAAGTATTGAAACTTAGTCTCGTGATTAGATTGAAAACGCATAACCTATTTTTAAGTATTAAGAAAAATTGACTGGGGTCATAGATCAGTTTGCTGTTTTCTATCCAATAAGAATCCAGAATCTTAATTTTTACACCGACTTGTAAAATTTACCTTGGTCGAGTTTTTTTTTCAAAATGTTTTGAGTCGTTCTGATCTATTTTTGCAGGTGTTTAATTTTACTTTCTATGCTTTAGTTAACTGTTGGATGATATAGAATTTGCATCCTATAAGTTATACTGGTACAATTTAATACAGTAATATTTTCTGTGTCATCGGTTCATCGACAATTAAATAGCCAGATTTCAGTTTGAGACGAGAAGCTTTCAGCACATTCTTATATAAAATCGAAAGCATGCCTTTCCTATCTATGAAATCATCTAAGAAAATATTTATGTGCAAAGTTCCTCCGTGCTGTTCTTTCTTTGTTTTTTGTTTGTTTGTTTACACTGTATACTAAATAGAGTACCGGGTTTTATTTGTAACCATTTGTGAACACCGAATAAAAATTTTCTGCCATCATTCAATATTCGAAATATTCGAAATTTTCATTTCAGCAAAACCTCTGTTTCGCATATCATTACTCACATAGTTTTAGTTATTCACGAAATATTAATGCGCACTTCATGTATATATTTTCGTTTAAGAATTTTCTAAATGTCCCGTTAAATTTTTCTCGCTTATATTAACAACCAAAATTGATAGCGATAGCGTATGTATATTCTGTTACGCTGCCTCTATTATATGTGATTACAGTGCACGAAATTCCATTACCCGAAGAGAATAGAAGATATAAGAAAGGAAATTGGTGAAATAATTTACAGAAAAGACACGTAGTTGCAGGATGCGATAGGTAAATTGTCGTCATTTTATTTTCCTGTCGCGCATGCATCTTGATATCTTTTGATTTTTTGACTTCATTATCTAGTAGGGACGGTTAGGGAACGTCTGTGGGGAAACAGAAAACCATGGTGCAATTCATTTAAGAAATTTGGAAAGGCCATGCTCTACTGCTCGGTATTCACAGCGGAAAAACAAATACAAATATTTCAGTGTGTTTGGATGTCAAACTGGGGCCAGTGTAGAGGAATCGGAAAGAGATGGATGAGTCTAATGCTGATGCTGTCTAATGAAGGTGTTTGTAGTGATCGCTAGAGATAACAATGTTAGGCAACATTTCATCTTCTTTAAGATCCTCAGACGCAACACGGAAGCTTACATCAAATGTATTAAGGAGGTCGTGCTGTCCTGAAATAAGAGTGTGGTTGCTGAATGGCCGCAGCATTCTGGACCATTCAACACAAGAAATAAAACCCAGTCATGGCTTTCGGACGGTTTATGCAACCACATAACCTCTTCCATCTGACCAGATATCTCCCTAAGCTGCAATCCCTTGTTTATTATTTGTGGCGTGCAGTTGAGTAAGACACCAACAAATCTTGTAGCACCGAAGATGAGCCAAAGGCAAGGATTATGGCAACATTCACCAAATTAAACAAGGAGACCGTCTAGAAGTGATATAGAAGTTTCCAAAATCATTTAGAGGCTGTTGTTGGATACAATGACAGTTTTATTGAATAAATTTACTTTTTCGTATTCGTGTGTAATTTTAGTAAATATATCTATGAAAATGAGTTGTTAGTCTTATTTTCATATTGTGTAATTTAGCCTCCAGTTTATCCATAGAATTAGTTAAAAAAGATTTATTTTTTCTTTCATTATCAAAAGAAGTTTCTTTCCTTTCACAGCCCTGTTTATTGTATGGAGATGATTATACTTTCTAAAATGAATGCAGGTGGTAGTTTAAATGAGCTAGTGAAATGGTTAAATATCGAATATGTATGTCACACCTTGAGTAAAATAACGATAACAAATCGTACATATTTCCGTAATTTCCAGTGATGTTGAATTATATTCTACATTTATTTTCTTTTTCACCTTATTAATTTTCTCTTAAAATGCGTATAATTTCCTATTCTCTTTAATACCTTCATGTTTTGTTTACTTACGAATATTGAGTACCCGGGTTTTATTTTGCGCTCACCACGCGAGATTCGAGATTTGCAAGGCGCAATTAGTTGTTCATTAAGCAGTGTTAGAAATGAATTACGAAGATACAAACAATCTCCTTTGCTGTGATTATATTGTTTAATTATCTCTTTTTAAGTAACTAGTGTTTCCGAACAGCATTTGGGTTCTATCTTACACTATTTGAATAAAATAATATTTGAATAAATGAATACAATACTAAATCTTTTATTTTTGGTTTCTCATATTATCTCGCGTGTTCTCGCTACATTTCTTGCGTGTTCACGTTTGCTTTCTCTCGTTACAATCTCGCCTCTCATTTCTACTCTCGACATTCTCAGCTCGGTTGTCTTATGAGCATAATGTTTAACAGCCTAACAACATTTAGGCCTAGGTATGAACAGGTTAAGATAGTAGTGATCGGGAAAATGTCTTCATGGGTCACGCTTCCACGGAAAGAATCTATTAGAGTGGAATTTACTTTTCGTTAATAGAATACAGAGGGAATTTGTCTGGTTCGCTTTTATGTAACCGGCATGGATGTAACTATTTTCTATTAACTATTTTGCTAATCAGTAAACAGGAAATTCTCAAGGCCTTATTTTGACGTAAGGTCACTTACCTTCAAAACCCATTTGACTACACTTATGTAACAAGCTTAGATGACCCAACAAAACCAATTCTGCACTCATTGAATTTCGAATCTCTACTTTCTTTTTTTTTTATATCGGCTTCTTTTCCGGACAAAAATAACTGTACTCTCCAACTTTTAGAGAAAGCTTTTCTTAATTTGAAAATTACTAAAATTAATACAAGCTGAAAACACACACGCGCACACACACGCACACACAGAGAGAGACACACACACATTCACCGGGTGTACTCGAACATGCATTTCATTTGGCAGGAGAAACGTTTGTTTGGTCGTGGTTTGCTTTAGACAGTCGATAATCAATTCATTTTGAAAGTTTTGTGTTCTGCCTTAAAGCGGATATTTGACTTAATTGCATTTACTTGAATATTCAGGCAAGTAACGGAAGTTAAATGGACATACTATTTGGTGAATAAACGGAAAGTATACTGCTTTTGAAACATATATATATATAATTCGATTTTAATAGATGTATCAGAATTACGAACGGCGTGGTGTAATGTTTAGCAAGCCTGTCTTGCTAGAAGTTAT
Source organism: Ascarosepion bandense (assembly GCA_037127315.1). Taxonomy (NCBI): domain Eukaryota; kingdom Metazoa; phylum Mollusca; class Cephalopoda; order Sepiida; family Sepiidae; genus Ascarosepion; species Ascarosepion bandense. The sequence continues at coordinate 7,775,151 of JBBBDQ010000428.1, read as the reverse complement.
TACTACTGAGTACTGAGTGCGATCCTTAAGAGGCTCTTAGAAAATCAAATAACATATTTCACTTTTATTGAAGCTTGTCACAGACCGGGAGAAAAATTTTAAAAAAAAGTTACACAATAGGGTTAATTTATGATTTTGAGTTAGTCTTAAATGATTAAATACTTGTTGCCTTTAATAAAGATATAGGTTTAATTTTAATATATGTGCGTGGAATAATGTTATTGATAAACTAATGCATATCGTATGTGCTTGTTTGTTTAGAAACGCTTTTCTGTTCAGGTTCATGTTAGACTATATAGTCATCAGCAAACAGATCTGTTTCGCTAAGTATATATAATGTTTAAAGTCATAATGACATTTTAAGACCATTAAAACGTGTTATTATTGATTGGCAAACAATATTAATAGCTTAAATTAAGAAAGAAGATAATATTTATTGACTTGCAAAGAAGATTAACAGTTTTCATTAAATATTAAATAAAATTAATTTAATATACATAAATATATTTTCAAAATAAATATGAAGTCAAAAATTAAATGTTTCTGAAAATTTATCTCTCATACACACGCTCTCTCTCTCTCTCTCTCTCTCTCTGTCACTATATATATATATATATATATATATATATAATTATTTAGAATTTATAAGTTAAATATGTTTAAATATCACTACAAAAATGGTTATTTTGTTTTGACACTACTCGTGTGTTATCAGGTGATTGTGCTAATTTCACGTTGACGACACTTAAAAGATTCAAATCTAGGCAAACTCTTTTAATCACGGAGACACTGTTACATTTTTTTTAATCATCTCACCCCAAGCAAGGCATTCCACTGCGAATATTGCGCATGGGGCTACATAGGGAAGGTAAAGAGAAGGAGTGGTTAAACATAGGGGATGTCAGGAGGAAGGTGACAGATGAGTAAGGATACAGAGGATGAGGGTTGGGAAGATGGGAAGAGTGTTTGATAGAATGGGAGCAGGTTAGTGTGTTAGGAGGTGTCTATTGACCTTACATTTAAACTCCTGGAGATTGTATCCGTCGGGGAAGCAATCGTGTGGAAGAGAATTCCACAGTCGGGAAGTGCGAAGAAAGAAACTGTTGGAATAGAAGTTGCGGTTGCATTTTATCGGTTTCACTGTAAAAGGGTGGGATCTAGTTGTTAATCTAGTATCTCGTGCAAATTCGTATTTAGGTGACTAATGATATTTGTTTACTACATGACATCTAGCTCTAACCCTTTTTATCGATGAAACACTTAAATATAACCGGTAATTCTACCTGAAGGTTTTATTTTCTTGCACTTTCCGCTCGTGGAACAAAATTCTATTTACTTGGCTCTCTAATACGTAAAATCTCCAAACATTTAAATGCAAAGTCAATTGCAATCTTCTATTATCCTTAATCCAGTGCATCTATTATTACTTTTCTTGCTTTTCTTCCACAGTAACCCTCTGCGCAATAATGGCCTTCACACCTTGCTTGGGGTGAAATGATTGAAAAAATATCAAAATATTTAACTCGTGTTTGAAATATGAGTGACATTTTCTGTCTCAATTTTTTCTGTGTGAGATCACTTTATTTAGTTCGAAAATATGAATTTTCCAAAGGGCGAGATATTGACCAGAATTTTTTTTTTTTATATAAGCGTTTCACCCCGAGCAAGGCATGTCACCGCCACTACTGCGCAGGGGGCTACGTAGAGTGGAGAAAGGATGATTAAATATAGGAAATGTCAGAGGGTGGGTGATAGTTGGGAGTTAGTGTGATAGGAGGTGTCTATTGACCCTACATGTAAACACCTGGAGATTGTAACTGTCGGGAAAGCAGAATTGTGGAAGGGTGTTCCACAGGCGGGAAGCGCGAGAAAAGAAGCTGTTGGAGTAGAATTTACGGTTACATCATATTTGTTTAACTGTAAAAGGGTGGGACCTAGTTGCTAATCTAGAAATCCTCATTAGGAATATAAGAGATATCATGAAGAATCATGTTGAAATTGTAGAGTTAATTGCACAGAAAACTGCAAACACAAATCATCTGAAAATATTAAAAATGTTGAATGTATATTTAAATTATGTTCTCAAACGTCTGTATTTTCTCATGTATTATATAATTTACACTCAATAAAGAATAGTCCTGTACTTGCATTTCATTCACTTCTATTGTATCAACAACTCACCAAGCAAATATGGTTGACGGCAAATTCGTAAGAATTCAATGCTTATTGTTATGTAGCGGTTCGATATAAAGTACGATTAACACATAGGTTGTTATCAAAATCGACCCTTAACAAAAATACTGGAATTTTGCTCAACTTGCCCCGAGATAAAATATTAAATAACAACGTGTATAAAGTTTCATGCCTTCGAGCGAAGCCAGAAAGGTGTGACCAGTAATCGAAACAATTAACTCACTGATTTACCAAACCTGTTATTTATCAACAGCAGCCGAATATAATGCCTTGTAGGGAAATGTGACGTATGAATCCAGCGGAAGGCGAAAGAAAAAGATACGTAAGGAGAAAGAAAAGGAAAGAAACGTGCAGTGAAAAATGACATCAATTTGGATATGTCTATTGCAAGAGAGAGGAACTGACCAATTATATATAATTGTACTGCAACCAATATTGGAATATTTTCAGACTCTTAGGCAGACTGCTCTGCAGCAATAAATCTCTACTTAATAAGAAAATCCAACATTATTCTATCCCCTTTAGTAGTCAGCATTTGCCTGCATGATAAATACATACCCACACCCCTACACACACGTACACGAGTGTATGTATGTATATATATATATATTGTATCGAGCCAACAGATAATTTTCTAAACATATATTGCGATGGGATCTTCTTTATTTCCTCTCTTTTCTAATTATTATATGGCAAATTTAGAAAATAAAATAATTAAGGACAATAATAAACACTTTATATATGTAAGATACATGGAGACATCTTCATTTTAGCAAAGAATACCGATCAAATTACACAACTTCAAAACAAATTTGAAAGTCACTCCGTCCTCAAATTTACATTAAAACTTAATATTAATAACAAAATCCCATTCCTTGATGTATTCATTGATTGCAGCACACAGAGATTTACTACTTTTCTATATAGGAAACCATCTAGCATATACTCGTGTCTTCTTAATTATCATCGTAAATGCTCCTAACGATATAAGTTAGCTGTTATAAAAAAACTTAATTCAACGCACACAAATGATATCTTCTAAATCCATATTTTATAAAGAATTACACAACATTAAGCAAACACTTGTCAATAATGGATTTCTTAACTCCGTTATTGATCAAAAAATTAAAATGTATCTCAAGAAACTTAACAATTGCTCTAACAATATTGATAATATTAATGATAATGGTGTACATCAAAATAAACATAACACCATTAACTTATCCTATTGCAACCAAATACATAATAATTACAAGCAAGATGAAAAACTCTGAAAAACATAATACGTAGAAATGTTAAATCAATAGATAATAATAATCATATTCAACTCATCATATATTATAAAATATTCAAAACAATTGACCTCATAGTCTCTAATAACCCTACAAGCATTCAATTAAATCCTCTACAGAAAACCAAAGTAGTGTATCATTTTACATGTTCGTTCAAAGATTGTGTCTCTGGTACTAACAATAAACCCACTACATATATTGGTTTTACTACAACCACGCTCTCCCGTAGACTTACATAACACCTTTCTGATCAGAGTACAATTAAAAAACATTTTTTAGAAAAACATAGCAATGTAGTTAATATCAGACAGATTTTAGTCAGCAACACAATAATCCTCAATCATACACACAGTAAAAAGAACCGTCAGATATTGGAGGCCATCTACATTAAATCCAAAAAACCCACACTTAATAAAATTACATTTAAATCTGGTCATTGCACATTACATTGCATTTAAATATATGGCTCTGTTATCATTTTGAGCTCTCATATGGTTTGACGTCATAGAACCGCATTGCAAATTTACGAAATGCGTTTGCTATTTTTGGTAACAGTTATCGTTGCCTAGCAAAGTTTTCTATCAACACAAGATAAAATCGTCTCTTATGGTGGATTCTTTTTATATTAACTTACTTGTAACCTCTCTGAAGATGGCTCATGTAGGTCGAAATCTTAGAATCAACTTAATCAAAAATTATCCAAATGTTGGAGAAATTTTGTTTTTATTTTCACCTGAAATTAAAGCCAAACTACGAATTTTAGAACGACTCATGATTAAACATAATAGACATTTATTGTCTATATATTTAACAAGTATATGTTTAGAATATATATATATATATATATATATATATATATATATGTGTGTGTGTGTGTGTGTGTGTATATATATATATATATATATGTATGTATATATGTGTGTGTGTGTGTGTGTGTGTGTGTGTGTGTGTGTGTGTGTGTGTGTGTGTGTATATAAATATAAATATATATACTCAGTTTTAACCCGAGATTATGGACAGTATGGTTAAATAGAATAAAAACAAGAGGAAAACTATTTTAAATCGCCTGCGCGTTTCGTCCGTAATGGACTTTTTCAAGGCAGAAAGACGAAATGAGCTTTATTCTAAATTACGTATCTATAAACAAAATTAGTGTTGGTAACCACAAATACGCTCACAAATCATTTCAAAAAATTAACGGAATATTTCAGTTTTTAGAATTTCTTCATGTTTAATTGCAAAGTCACGCGACGTTAAGATGAAGGGAATTTATTAGTTTTCTTCGAAAATTGGCCATTCTGCGTGTTTAGTATGTTCCAGAACTCCCCCACGTCCAGTGCAAAAGCACGAGATTTTTCTTTATATATATATATATATATATATATATATATATATATATATATATATATATATCACATACCGGTCGAGAACTATGGAAGAATGTTTGACTTTGAAAAAACAGTAATTACTCAAGCATATTCGCATCGTTCATTTAATAATGAATTGGAAAACTCTCTGCTACTGGCGTGTGTTTAGATTTTATTTAACACGTTCCATTATCGGTGTTATTACCGCCCAGAGATCACAGGCAGAATCGCCGACTGATGTCAATTCCCTCAGTTTCCAATCCTGGTTAGAAGCAATCGGATGTCTAACCGTAGTGATGAGCTGTGATACAGCAAAGCAGATCTCTATGCGGATTATATATGTAGTAGTATATATCCGCATAGAGCTAGTAGGGTTAAGTATTATTATGTAATTTTTTCATGTGAATTAACGATTTTTACTTTTGCGGACAAAAATTGCATAGAGATTGTCCAAATGTTTTGTATATCCGAGAGCTTTTATCTATTTTCGAGGATGTATAGCATTTTACGTATAACAGAATGTATGTACTGTAAATTATGTTGTTAAATTGTATGAATGTGTCATGGTTTTTGTTATTAATAATGCCTCCATTATTTATGTCTTTTTGTATGTGGGTGATGCTATGATATTTATGTTGTCAACAAGAATATTACTGACATGTTTTGGTATGTGTTCGTGTGGGTTCAAAAAAGATGGTACTGAGCAGCGTTCATATTGATGCATCGTGAATCTTTGAGTTAATTTCATGTTTGTATGGTCGATATAATCATTTACGAAATTAGGATCAAGAACACAGTTCTTTAATGTACATGTGAATTCATAAATAAAATTTGTTCCTTTTAATTTGACTCTTGCAGGTGAATTTTTTATTCATGATTATGCAGTTAGTTGATTTAGATTTTGTATAATAGCTAACTAATTTTATTTTTTTTGTTTAAGTCAACGGTGGTTGAATGTTTTCGAATGATATTTCGAAGGGAAGATTCTTCCTGTTTATAATGGCTATGCATTTGGGTTTTGTAGAGAATATTAATGTCATTTCCATTATCGGTGTTATTACTGTTGTTATTGATCAAGTTTTAAGAAAAAAGTATAATGTAGTAGTCAACCAAATAATCTGAGGTAGGCCCCTTACAAAGAAATTTTAAATTTTACACCTGTCATTACACCAACGTGAATATGACAAACTAATAAAACTAAACCCAAACCTCACAAATCCTCCGAAGGCTGAATCTATATAAGACCGTTATCCACACAACATGCAAAAACATATTCCTAAAAATTTACAATTGCTGCTAAACAAGTAAAAAACAATCGAAGGATTGCGATTCGACGAGATGTTAAATCTAAAACTATTGTAATTTTGATGAATTAGATTAACACAAAAAAAACACTGCAATTTCTAGATGATCACTTAATATTAACACGACAAAGAAAAACTCACCGAAACCCTAAAAACATATGTTAAATTTTTTCCTAACACCTAATAAGGCTCATAGGATCCTTGAAAATCAATAAAATTATTCGCGATTATCAACCCGGATATTTATATGGTAACGTTGAAATACACAATCGCTGTTACCCATTACGAAGTATCTTTACTAAGGTATCTACCCCTATATACAAAATTAGTGAATGATGCTATTACTCCATGTGTACTTAATAATTATAGCATCAAGTCAACTCATGACTTTCTTCAAATTCTTAGATCCACACCCTCGCGTTACTCGACGTTTATAAATTATTTACTAACGTCCCTGTTGCTGAAACCATTGACATAACCAATAACTTCATCTGCAAATATACTTCAATCACACCAACATCTATCGATATATATGTAAACGAGAACATAATATCTGCAGATAAAGTAAAGATTAGACTGAATACCTAGAGGATGAAGCTCTAGTGTTTGAGCCTTGAAGTTTGGTGAAAGCGGAACACCTTGCATTGGAATCCAGGCAGGGTATTTCAAAAACTCTCAGTTACAATGACAAGACCTACTGTATTTTCCATTTACAGAAAGTTGTTTGGACACTTTCCTGTCTGCAGGTGTCTCAGCACAGCAACTAGAGTAATAAAGAGATGATCAGATATGTTTATGAAAGGAATAGGACGACACAGCGAACGACGTTCTTCTTAAGCAGATGATGACTGAAGTTGTTACCAAAGTGTGCCAGAATGATCCCACCCGAAGTGACTGGTGCGTTGCCGGAGGCAAATTAAACGTTTGGGTAGATGTAAGCTCTCTGGCAACGGAAATGGTGTTGGAAGAGCGTGGTGCTATTTTAGAGGACGTATGATGGCTTCATCCGAAATAAAAAGCTTAGCATATAAATTTTGCGGAAAGGACTTAACCTTGCGCTGTAGTGATAAGCTGAGGTGGTGCATCCTAGCACAGTCTCTCTGTGTGTTTACCACTGATTGACCGACACCCTGACAAGCAAAGCCAAAGACCAAAAAGGCAACTGAAACTTTAGTACCGGCGTGATCGGTATACTTGAATCGGCTGTTCTGGGGTTGACGGTCGTCACCTTGATTACGTCAGAGCAAAATCTGGTGGATGAAATAACTAGAATCCCTAAGAGCTGGCATATAAATGATGAGACAAAGATCCGACTCTCCCCCCGCTGCTGTCAGGTGAAGATCAACTGATACCTGATCATATCAGGGCTATACATCTACAAAGTAAGCATCCTGGCTTTCAGAGTACGACTTACTTTGTTTAAAGAGTGTCTCCCTCAACTACGAAGGCGGTCCTTACGTCGGCCATACGAGCTTGCAAAGAGTGACAGACAGTAGACCCAGCCCCAGTCCGCCGGTGAAGAGTAAAGCTCGAATAGATGACAACTATTCCCTCTTGTGTATGGAAATAACATATTACAATGTCTGTCATTTTTGACGTTGAGAGATTGCGGCTTAGGGCATTTCACCGTGCGGCGCCCACTAACACACCAATTGAATTCTGTCTTCTGTGAGCGCGGTCAATTGGTCAAGAAACTGATGGAAAATGCCTTCACATTTTTTGGCCACAGCTTTCAGTCTTTTATCAGCAAATGTTTGGTACAAAAGAAATACAGATATACTACCAGAATCAGCAAAGAACGAGTTGATTGGATAATCAGCTCTCAGACAGTTCTAGTTAAAGAGGTACCACATCACGTGAAAGGTCTCCTCTAACGTTACAGATAAACTGCTGTGGAAAAAGACGACGGTAGTGTTACGTCGTCCGAGAATGAATCGTGTAACTACAAAATTTAGGCGAGACGTTGCCAAGAAAGTTTAGAAAAATACGACCTGACTCTCGTTTGTAGATTGATGATGTCAATTTATGTCGCATTTAAACTTTTGGATATTGTAGCTATTAGGGAAGCAAGAAAAAGATGCAAGTTCCACAGGCGAGAAGTCCGGGAAAAGAAGGTGTTTGAGTAGAAGTGGAATTTAGATTTCGCTATTTCAACGTAAAAAATGACACATTATCAGCACGCTTAAATTAACGTCGACCGCACACCAGGGAAAAATCTCATCAGAAAAAAAAATCCCTTTCATATATATATATATATATATATATTGTAACGCAGTTGTAGATCTCGTAGGTTTTTTTGACCTGTTGTTCATGCATTTATTTTATAAAGATCGCTCGATACAAACGTAGAGCGTTATATTGCAATAGTTGTTACAAAGGCTTATAAATTCATATTATCACTACACAAAAACTTTCGCGTTTCGAAGCTGACCATGTGTCTTGGCCGCTTCTTCTTCAGGTGATCAAGTTGGTATGAATTTATAAACCATTGTAACAACTATTACAATATATATATATATATATATATATATATATATATATCAGATAATGATAGTATATTCTGTTTTTTCGCTTCAATACATTTGACTGAATTTGAGAACCATTCGTGCAATAGACTTACACTCTGAGATGAACTTCCAGTTATTTGCATTTGAAATGTCTATATATCTGTGTACAAGCATATGCACAACAATGTAAAACAAAAGTTATTTTTAAAAAATCTTAATTCTTTAGAGAATCTTCATGCATATCTGTTTCTGTGCAATGATTAATGACTTTCAGAAGCCATAAGTTTCTTTCGAACAAAAAGTTAATTACGACTAGTATTTATGAGGATAAACGCGTTCATCTACAATGGAAACCAACTGAATGATTCTAATGGGTATCTGTAAGACATGCAAATCATGACAAATATTGTGTGTCTGACCCTGGGGGCATCCAGTGAAAAAGATTAGAAAGCGCCCCGCTAACTTTTCCCACATATTGTTCTGCAATAGATATTTACATAATATAAAAAAATAAATCTCTTTAGAATAACGGCGACTGCATGCGTTGTCAATAATCTGCTACCATATGGCAATAAAAAACACTACTGTTTATGCCTACGACTCTGATATATATACTGTTGTATTATTATTATTTTTTTGTGCATTTTGCTCCTTTTTTATCGTGATACACTCTCCTAAGACGTTATTTAAGATATAGTATTGTTACCTATAATGTTCAGATGTTTTGCTGACACATACTCTTGTGGTAAAAAGTAACAATACGAATTACTAAAAGTTCCATTCATATTTCCAATTGTTAATTCATTATTTACTAAGTTAATTACCATGTACGTCGCCCCCTGGCAATATCTCATGAATTCTGTTTTGGTCGTGAAGAAAAGTGGAAAATACTTATCAGTAATGCTGATCAGTTTCAGCGGAGAAAAGAAAGCAAAGTAAGGAAGAAGGATATAAATAAATGAATAATCTGAAAGTTGATAGAAGTGACAATGCTCACATATGTTAAACGTGTGCTTCTGTGAAATACAATATCAATTTGATCTTTTTCATTCGCATTCTTGAATATGTTGTATTGACATGCATTCATAAGTATGAATGATATTGAACATTTTTCGAAATACTGATTTACATAAAAGTTTTGTACCTTTTTCATTGTATTTGTCTATATTTCTCTGATGAGGTTGTATTTAGAGTATTTACCTCATTCGGACTATTGTCCCCATCTCTGATGCCATTTGTACGACATTTCAGCAATTGTACGCTGCAGCCTTCTCCAGGAGCTAGGAATTTCTTTTCACTGTGGTATATCTTTCTCATTCTAGCAATGCCAATTTTGGAAGTCATGAGTTATCTCCCTTACCCTGCAATTTACTGGTATTGAACACACGACTCTTTGGTTCAAGCGACAGCAACTATCGAACGTCTATATCCACTAAGCAATGTGTCCTTAAGAACAAGATCCTAATGTCTACTATCGTTTATTTTACCAAATTTAATATTGCAGATTTTATGTCAATATTATTCGCGAGTATATGTAATGGTAATTGTTTTTCTCTATAATTCTTTTTTTACCAGAGCTCATATTGCAATATTTGACACAAATGATTTTCTCTGGCACTCTGTATTACATATGCTAGGCTCCAAAAATCTCCTAAGCCGACCAAACATAGAGATGAACACAATATGTGTTGTGGATTCTTGTTTAGAAGCCACACAAACTAGTAAAAAGAAAAGAGAGATATGGAGAGATAAAATGTAAGTATATTGAACAAAATATATACAAAATATATACAAAATATATACCACCTGGAACACGTGTTAGTAGATTCAAGAATATTAGGAATACTGTTAGTAGGAATCAAATATATACAATCTTGTTGATAAGAAGTAAGTCCAGGTAATAAGTCTATATTCTTACTGAACAACTATGCGCCGGTAAAAATTACTCAACTAAACAACCACTCTCAGTATAGGCAGGATTATTTGCATACCTTAGGCGAGTCTATTTATCGTGCAATAAGGGGTGATCCTCAACAATATGTGAACCATGGCAAAAAATGGGTTACTGGACATTAGGTTTATGAATCCCAAAAATTCAGTTGTTCTTGTCCTTAAGGATATAGACGTTACTTAATTCCTGTGACTTGAACCAAAGAGTTGTAAGTTCAATACCAGGCTACAGCAGTTGTGAAAAAGTAACCTGCAGGGTTAGAGGAAGACAACCCATGAATTCTAGAAGAGTTATTACGACGCAAGTGATGAGAATTATATTCCTCAGTGATTGTAATTAAGGGTTCTGTTCGAAATTCCTAGCATGTCGAGAAGGCCGGATTGTGCAACGGACGAAACATCGTGCAAATAATCCGAATAACGTAAATTTGGCCTTTTCATTGTTTTTAATGGAATCTTCTTGCTCCTTACAAGTTATTTTTATTTTTTGGAAGTAATCTTTATCTTTGCAGTATAAATTCATGTTTTGGATTTGCACTTTACTTTCTGTGATAATGACACTTCCCAGATATTTAAATTGGTGTACGTGTTTGATTTGGGTATGTACAATAACTTGATGAATGAAGAAATGCCAGAGTAATGAACATTTTCTTTAATTATTGGTTCCTTCAGGTGGTAACGTTTTTATCTGTTGTAGAATTGTCATATTGAATCAATTCCTAGCTCTGCTCCTAGAAAATGCAATTCGTATGTTTTTGCTAGACAGTTCTTTTCTTCGGAATATATATTGCATATATATAAGACTGTTATATGTCTTTGTATCAAATCGTCCTGATACATCTGTTATAGTGCTTCTTTTATGGTGATTTTTTAGCCTGTTTAGATGCAACACAATGTCTAAATAATGTGGCAGTCAGTGAAAATTAGACTATCTTCTTTTTTACTGTTGTCTTATCTGGTCAGGCGCCCCTGCTGTTCATCTCATTTTTCACGACAGGCTCTAAAGGAGAATCTGTAATGTGAGAGGTCCCTGGCAGCTCGACACCAGCCCCTTTCTCACCGGTGTCTTAACTCTGTCTCTTCTATAGATATTTTATGGATTTAGCTCCGATGAACGCAGGTCACTGGTGCACCCTCCACACGTGCAACCAAACTGGCAACAAGTTCTTACCCATTTACAGTTAGATCAACCAAATGCACCCTACAATTCTACTCATCAGCTTCTTTTCTCGCACTTCATGTCCGTGGAACTATTTTCCGTATACTTGCTTTCCTGAAAGCTACAACCTCCAGGAATTTTAATGCAATGTCAATTCCTATCTCTTATCAAATTGACTCCAGTCTTTTCTACTTCACCCCGTATATCTTCTTCTTTTCCTTCTCTCTACCTTCACAACTGTCTTCACACACGTGTTCCGCCTTTCTTTGACACCTCCTGTAACTGGTTCGTCTTTTTCTTGTCTCTCCTCCTGCTTAAACTTACTTCCTTACTTATGTAGTCCCCTGCGCATCAATGGCGGCACCATCTTCCTTGGGGTTAAAAAATGTGACATCTTATTGGCCCTGTATCTTGTTGATCTTAATATTTTTCTCTTAGTATCTCTCTCAAGCCCTCTCCGTAATCCAGTTAATCAAGCTCATTACATATATCCCACGCTGTTTTCTTCAATCCGCCTTTTCTTCTATTTGTCTTGTGTGTATTATGTTCCCCAAACCATCTTTCCTGATTACCTGTCCGAGAAACTTCAGCTCTCTCTTCCTGATGTTTTTATGTCTTCTTCGTATGTGCAACTTTTCCAACACTTAATCCTTGCGTGTGTGATAGGTCCATGACATCTTCGGCATCTTTCTGTAGAACCAAATTTCTGTTGCTTCAACCCTCTCATACATCCTTGAAGAGATCCTGCAACATTATCTGCCATATAGAAAGACAGATATCACATAGCATTCGAGCATTTTTTTTCTTTGTTACCAAAGAAATTTTCTTGTCTCAAAGTACTCTAAATAGCTTTTGAAATGCGTACTTGGCCATGTCAGTGTGTCTTCGAATATCAGTTTTGCATATTCCATTTGAGAACATTTCCCGAGTATACAAGTTTCTTTGCTCGTTTTATTTTAATTTCGCCGTCTTTAATTGCAGTCGTAATTATTTTAGCAAGACAAATTTGCTAACCATTTAATCACGTCGAGGTACCAAACTATTGCTTCTGTTATGATTCTGGATATTTTTGACAAAAGCCAAAAAATTAACAATGTTATCAGTTTTGATCTAGCATTTAAGCTTCAATCATATTCGCACCATCGTATTGCATCATATTTGATTCTTCTCTAAGTATTTCCACAGTAATGTCTCTGATAAGCATTCATCTTTTTTAATGCAAATTTAGAGATTTAAGCGCAGTATGGTCACAAATTTATCTCATTAATTCAATGCTAAAACTGCTAGTTATAAGTATAATTCATATGCTAATTGTTTTTTTGTTTTGTTTTTTTTGTCAAACAGGGTAAGAATCGAACACGGCTCTCCGATCCCAATTTACGCACTTACGCAACAAATGATATTTACGCTGCCCACACATAATCTTATTTAAGTTAAATATTTAACTGTTATATTTTCCAAATATAGAACGTTAACAAACTCCAAGAATAATTTCCAAGATTTTGAATGTAAAATCAACGGTCATCGTCTATCTCACTATCCTGCATCCTCTCTCTCATGCTTCTTTCTCCGTATACTCCACTCTCATCAGTATTCTCATCCTTCTCTTACCCACTTCCTGACACCTCCTATAACCTCTCACTCTTTCTCATTAGTTTCCTTCTATGTAAAATGCCTTGCTTCAGGCGATATGATTATAAAAAACTCAATTTATTTGAAAAAAAAAGCTTCTGATCGTGTTCCGACAGAATCCATCTACTCATGGGACTCGTTTTCAACGTCCACATCTATATTGCCTTATTACTGTCGTAAATTCAACAACGTCTTTGTTATATACATTTTTTGGTTCAGCTTCTTTTTTCCAGACAGAGCAGGTGTTATGTCTTTAGTCAGTTGCAATGAATACACATTCTGATTTGTGACCTTTGCAGGAGACAGGGTGTCTATAAATGGCTGTACCGAAGAGATTATGGTAGTCGCGATGTTTTTAAAGGTGCTGTGTTATGATTATGCATAGGGCTTTTTTTTATTCTTCTGATCTTTGCTTTTTCTTTGTCAAGAGAATTACGTGAGTTCTTACGACTCTGTGTAGAACTTTGATATTTATGCTTCATATTTTTCTTTAATATTTTTCTCAGCAGGTTACATATATGTCTATATATAATATAATATAATTTTAATTTTCTTTCCATTTTGTCCAGCGGATTGTTGGCACAGTAAAATCGATGATCCGACAAATATTTTCAATGTTACCGATATCTCGATCTGCTCTTCTGAGAGAAATTGGCTATATAGTTTAAATCTGAGATATTTTTATATTTTCAGTGTGTACTACAGATTCTAGTGTACATATTTCACATAAGCTAACATGATCGGTTCTATGTAAACAGCTGCAAGTGAATTCTGTTATTGTTCTAGATATATCTTATGAGACAAGCTGAAATATCACACGTAGCATACTATTCAAGTTTGAGTTTAGTTTAGCCGCATATCAACCACTGTGGGTTATTAAATGTCAAGACTGTGGGGTTATAACTTTTATTTTAATGTTCGGTTATAGTGACAAGGTGGATTTATTCAGATATTGATATTTTTTTTTAGTTCAGAAAACTGAAGCTGTCTTCTATTGTTGTATTTAAAAATGTATTTCTGGTAATATTTTTTTTCTTTTAAAAGTGTATTACTCGAAATATATTTTTCCTTCAAAATGTATTTTTTCTGATAAAAGTGTATTTTTATCTAAGTATTCTTATAAAGGTATATTTTATATACATTCATAGCGTATCACCCCAGTTTGGAGATTAAATATTTGCCCATAGTTGGAAACCTAACAGCTGCTACTACTCCGGTTCAGGGTGGAACTTGAAAGGACAGCAATTAAGAGGTGATTCTATGCTCCTGAAAACCTCCTAATTTGAGGTTTTGCTAGCGGACGCAGTTTATCGTAATATCCATGACCATGGATACTGTTGTTTTCATTAATATATCTAGCAACATAGTATCATACACACACACACACACACACACACGTGTGTGTATGTTTAGATAAAGATTCACTGAAATTTACCTAGATCAACAACAGAAGATAGGTGGAGAACATAAAGGCCAAAAGTTTTTGATAACAAAAAAATTAGACAGCTCTGTGAATTATAATAACATAAATAATAATTCCTAAACCCATAAACATATTTTGTTACCAAGGAGTACATTTTTTCCAAAGTCGAAGGTATATAAGGAGAGTGAAAGATGCCGTTCGAAACCTAAGCAAATAATGAAGTAACAGAAAAATTTTCAGAAACAAAGAAAATATTACTGAATTCTTATTTAATACCTGACCTCATATAATATGGATCTAATTCACAGAAAAATAAGTTTGGTGTACCTGAAAAGTGGATCTCAGAAAGATGATAAGAATACGACGAACTGAATATTTCATCAAAGACAAAGAAGGGTGAGACAAATGGTACAATGTTATTTGTCATCGCAAAGAAACATAACATTTATTGGGGCTCGTGATAAACAAAAAAATATGTTTTTAAAGATTTGACCCTCATTAACGTAAAGAAGATAATAGAGTAAAACTAAGCATAATCTGCCACACAATGATGTGTAAATCGCTGGCACAACAACGATTGAAAGAGCAAAAATATAGAATTCATAAAGAGCTAAAACGAACAGGGAATTTTAGAAGATCATAACCAGAATTAAAATCATGACCCGCCCTAAAACATATAAAACTTTTTCTTTCAATCCATTCTGAAGGATTGAATGTGGGTTTGCTTTGGATTTGTATTAAAAAAGGCGATATGACAATCTTGCTTTCAAAACATTCTCAAAATTAGTTTAAGTTTTGCTTTTAATTCGAAACAGAAAAACTGCAAAAATATATGTAATATTTTCATAATGAACCATTAATTATAAAGAAAACAAGCAGGATAAATATTAACAGATTTTTTGAAAGGCTTTCATCTTCATACTTTTCTTTCATCAGGAGAAATGCCAGTTTAAGGAAAAAAAGTACTATTTATTCGTTCTGTAATTATACGCACAAATACATACACATTTCTTTCTTTCCTTTTCGTATCTGATGAAGCCTAGAAACCCTCAACGCCTAATCATATCTAGTTTTAATAAAACATATTTTATTTGTCAAATTTCTTATCGGGATCTTATCACACACACACACACACACACACACACACACACACACACACACACACACACACACACATATATATATATATATATATATATATATATATATATATATATATAAGCGTAAATAGATTCGCCTATACTCCGGTTCATACTCCTCCTCGGTCATTGAACAAGAGTAAAAGTTTATTCCTTGAATCTTGATTAGAATTGTCTTTCAGGTTCCTACTCAAATATTCTAAATTTTTCCATATCCTTCGGGTCTTGCTAACATTATCATCTTGCTTAGTTTGAAATGATTAAAATGATATTATTTTGTCCTAAGTTAACATATAATTCAAGTTAATCGCACATTTCTCTATTTTTTATACAGTTTTAATTTCCTCTTGTCTTCAGTTCGCTTGCTGAAAATCTTTTTGCCTGAAACAATGTTATAATCGTAGCTTTCACTTTTCTTTCTTCTTTCGTTCATTTATCCTAACTTTTTAAACAGTAAACATCTTTCTAGAGTGTCTCCTGACACTTGAATTTCCGGCAAATTTGTATTCACTAAAAACATTTACCAAAGTCAACATTTCAATAAAAATATCCTCAGTTTCTTGAAATTTAAACACAATATACAATAGTAAGCTTATGATGTGATTCTAAGACATCTTTTTTGGTTTGATTGGGAACCGAACTTTTCAACACCTCAATTATATTAATTCAAAAGAGTTTAAAAAAGACTATGAAATATGTCTTCTTTTTATTTTCACAGACAGCTTTTTGAAAGGTTAGTTTGACCATTGCAATCGCCCCAAATGTGGAAAATTTGATCCGCTTGTTGTTTTATTAAATATTTAATAAAACAACAAGCTTTGATTTAAATCTATGATATCTTGTGGTGAATTAATATTTTAGATGAGTAACTTTATGTTTTTGGAGTGAATTAACGGAAAAAAAAAATTAAAAAACGGTACCGTCATGATTTATTCGAGATGGTATTATTGTTTGGTTAAAAAAATTCTATATTATACTAAAAATATGAGCATGCTTTTATGGGTCTAAAGAAGCTAACGCAAAGAATACGTAATACACTAACCAATTTACGACTATAATAATAGTTGAAGCGATGCCAAATTGCATTAAAATTAGATAAGGTTTTATTGAGCCATGACTGTTTTTTGTTTTTATGGCATTTTGAACAGGAAATTTAATAATTGTTGTCAATACATATTTCTTATCCATCCGTGTATATAATCAAACATGTGCATATTAAATTCCAATCCTTAATGTTTATGAAATATAATAAACATGCATAATACATTATAACAATGTTATTAAATAAACGCAAATATACATAAGGCAAAATATATTCATGGAATCCATAATACTATATTAGAACATTTTTATAAACAAATTTCTCGATGATAAGTAAAAACTGTATATGCGTGTGTCATTGTAAACTAAATGTGTATGGATATAAAAATATGTCAGATGACATTATGTCAAATCATGTGGTGTTACTCTTAATTTGAACAGTAGAAACAATAATGTGAACGGGTGAATAAGGAGCGTAAGGAAAACGAAAAAATTTATAGAAGATATCTTATATTTTTGCAATTATTAACAAAGTAAAAAGAGAAATACCCCCATTACGAAGAAGCGTTAAGACATTAAAAGTTCGGAATGGTGCTGATGATGCACGTGTGTGTGTGTGTATATATTGAATGTCGTCCCTGTTCAGCGAGTGCTCAGTATTGACACTGCAAAATATTACAGTCCCTCTATTTCTCAGTTTTGCGCTGCCCCAAAGTACTTATATATGTTCCTCGCTGTTTTCCACTGCCATGATTTCCAGAATACAAACTGTGTGTATTAAATTGTACAATCCGTTTCATGATTAAAAAATCTCAAAAAGGTAATTCATGATTTTAAATAGTATATATAACTTGCTTGTTAATTACGTGTGTTTCTGTGACTGTAATTATCGTCAAACTTCCGCAAAAGTATATCTCAGTCTGAGTTTTTTCAAACAATAATCTCTGAAAACAGAATATGTGTTCATCAGCAAATGGAGGCGCCCAGAATAAAAATTACGGTTTGGGAATACTAAAATCAAGCAAGTAAAAAAAAATTAATTATTTGGGAAGTCTTCAAACGGAAAACGGAAAGTGCAACATTGAGATCCGAAGTCGAATAGTCCAGGACGTATTCAAGAAGATGTGCAGTGTATTAAGAGACATGAAAATTTCACTAGAAACAAAGAATAGAGTCCTGAATTGCTATGTGATATCTGACATTCCATATGTCAGTAAATGCTGGACAATATTTTCCGAGATGAAGGAAAAAATGAAGCAACCTAAAGGTGGTTCTCTAGAGGGATGCTGCAGATATCAGGGATCGATCATGTCAGCAATGATGAAGTTTTAGAAAGGATGGAAACAAAAGTTAATTAATACAAACACCAGGAAGAGACAGCTGAAGTTATTAGGACATGTGATCAGGAAGGAAGGTTTAGAGAGCCTGATACTCACAGATAAGATAGAGGGAAAGGGAGACAAAGGAAATCAGAGGATAACATATTTGAAGGGCTTGAGCACGTGGACTGCTGAGCGGGGTTTAGTTGGATAACAGGAGAAAGCGTGATAAGAGCTACCAAGATTAGGGAAATGTTGAAAGACATGATCGCCTATAACTTGAAGGGAGATGGCACAGAGAACAAGAAGAATCTCTAAGAAGCCGTAATCAAACATGTGACTTTCTGTCAGAAGTGGAAATGCCGACGGTGATGTAAGAATCTTTGACCTGCTGACTAAAATCTCAAACAAAATTCTATAGTGCGTAATCGTTTTTACGATGTGGTGTATGAATAAATACTATCTGACATCTTTATTAGAAATAAATATGAATTATTCTAAAAGAAGGTTTTTAATGGGAAATATAGATGTTTTAAACCATGGCGTATTATTTTACGATGAGTCATATTTTATAATTTAAGGTCGCTTTGAATGGGCATGCCTCTTCATCCTACAGCACGAATGCTGGTGTCCCACAGGGCTCTATCCTGGGTCTGACGCTCTTCCTTATTTTCAACAACGACCTCCCAGATGAGATCAGTTCCTAAGTAGGGATCTACGCAGACGACACCACAATATACTCCCGCACCAGTAAGAAACCTGTCGCGGTGGACAGACATAATCTCGCTGCTGAACTTGAACGTGATCTACACTCTGTGGTGAATTGGGGCAAGAAGTGGCTTGTCAACTTCAATGCGTCTAAGACCAAGCTGTTGTCTGTCAACCATCACAGGCAACTTCTCCTGCCTCCCATAAGAATGGAACAAGCGATTCTCCCTGAGAGCAATGCACTACGCCTCCTCGGCCTTACCCTCTCCTCAGACCTCAAATGGAACCACTATATTGAATCCATAGCTAAATCTACTGCTAAGAAGGTTGGGTCACTATGTTGATCCAGGATGTTTTTTCCGCCTGAATCCATCCTGCATATATACAAGTCAACCATCCGTCCGTGCATGGAGTACTGCAGTCATTTATGGTCAGGCGCCCCTGCCGTTCTCCTCAGTGTACTTGACAGGCTCCAAAGGAGAGTCTACAACATGATAGGTACTGATCTGGCGGCTTGACTGCAGCCACTTCCCCACCGTCGAAATATGGCCTCCCTTTGTCTGTTCTATAAATACTTTCATGGCTTACGCTCGGACGAACTTAAGTCACTGGTGCCTCCTCAAAAGGTGTTTACTCGTTCAACCAGACTGGCAACTGGGTCCCACCCACTCACAGTCAGTTTAGCCAAATGCAGACGACAATTCTAATCCTGCAGTTTTTTCTCTATCATTTCCCGCCTGTGGAACTCACTCCCATATTCTTGCTTTCCTGACGGTTACAACATCCAGAAATTTAAAAGCAATGTCAGTACTCATCTATTAACCACTGGACTCTAGCTATCTCCTCACCCCCGTATGTCCTTCCCTTTCTCTCCACCTATGTATCTGCCATCGCACCTGCATTCTCAGCTTTCTATTGCTCCTTTCTAAATAGTTTGTACTCCTCACTCTTTTCTAATTAATCTTTTTACAGTTATGTAGCCCCCCGCTCATCAGTGGCATTTCTGCCTTGCTCGGGGTGAAACGATTAGAAAACAAAACAAAAAAAAAAACTATGAAGATGTGTACAAATAAAAGCAGAGCAAGACTAGATTGGCACTTATCTCTCACCAATTTACAGTTAAAATATTTAGATGTCTCCGTTAGAACGATGTTAAAAATTTCTTTACTCGCAGGTTTTGCTTGTATAACACTCTTCCAGCTACTTGCTTTCCAGACACTGTCACATTATTTTGTTCTTTAGCATTTCTGCTCTTTCAGTGTTCTTTATATTTGATAAGGTTTACAATTTCTTCGAGTGTCTTCGTGGCTTTGTTGCCTTGCTTTGTTTGAGAAGTTTAAATAAGCAGACACACATCTTCATTGCTTCAAACATACGATTAACATGAGGTAACAACCGAATTTTGGCTTAATTTTATAAAGAAACCAAATATCTCTTTCTCCAAAAACGAATTTCCTCGAACAGCTTTATCTAAATAATATTAAGAAAAAAACATCATACGTTTCATGAAGTAGAGTATATGTTTATGATACTGTTTATACCTAATTTACACAACACAATGGCATACGCAAAAGCGCCAATCGTTGACTAGAAATGGAGTAATGATTTGAAGATTTCGATATCATTTATTGATAAAAACATTACCTCCTCTCTTTTATTAAGAATATTCAATCTGCACTCACTACGCACTCGCGGAAATGCATAAGCTCGTCCTTGAAGATTTACGGAAAGCTGTTCGAATAAAATTCCATGTAAATAAAAACCAAGGTAAAAATGGAGAAATAACATTAATAAAAGTTGTTAGGAAAAGGGAATGTATAAACCTGATATATTTCAGCTTATATTACTCTAGCAATAGTATAAAATAATGTCAATAATTACAGGACAAAAAACAATATGATATTAATAAACAGAACACACACACACACACACACACACACACACACACACACACACATATATATATATATATATATATATATATATATATAGCATAATTATGATCCACGTATACTGTCTTAATATGTATAGGGAAAACTACTAAAAAATTGTAAGTTTAAAATGTATTTTTTGAAAGTATTTTTTTTATTTCTATTATTATATATATATATTTGATATTTCAGACCGGCCTCGGCCTTTCATCAGAAACAAATGATTTTATATCATTTGTTTCTGATGAAAGGCTGAGGCAGATCTGAAATATCAAATATATATATATATATATATATATATATATATATATATAATAATAATAATAATAAAAATAAATAAATACTGTAAAGAAAATACATTTTTAAACTTACAACTTTTTCGTAGTTTTTCATATATATATATATATATATATATATATATATATATATATATATATATTTATGGTATATATTTATGGCTTAAGTCAATCAGTACTAGGGATAGATCTAGAGTTTTATTTTGTACTCTCATTTGAAGAACTTGGCCGTGGACGACGTCCAGTGTTTCCTCGTCCGTTATTTCAAGTAAAGTACAGTAATCGCCACGCTTGGCAATACGGGTTGGCGAAGAGTATTTAAACCATAGCTGGTTGCTTGTGTAGGTGGCCGTTGACTCATGGGTCATCCTCCTTTTGATATGTTTTGTTTGTTTGGTCGGCAGGGAACCTAAATGACACTTTACTGTTATGCTTAAAAGAAAAAATCCCGCATCCCCACCAAATAAAACCTATATTTTCTTAAAAGTCGACCTTAATTCAGATTAGTTAAATTAAAAATAAAATCATTTTTCCCATTACATATTTAACCCTTTTAATAACAAACATATAGTTTTCTACATTCAGATGTAAATCATTTTTCTCAAAATTATTCAACTTTAACTGATGACGATGTAAAATCTTGACACATATAAAGTTCAGTACATAAAGGCGGAGGGTGGAAATATGGAAACAAAAAAAGAAACGAACTATGCACTTGAACATTAGTCAAAGAACTAGTCGAAAGAAAAAAAAACCGAGACAAGTAACCTAACACGTAAAGCGCTCAATACAGTAGCAAAGCAAATAAATAAGTAAGTAGCTAATCTAGAGCCAATGGACCTATCATGATTTTACCAAATGGATCGTCAGGGTAAGTTGGCTAATTAGGCTGAAATTAGGCGATAGTATATAAGACACTCCGCAACCACGTGACTAAAAACTGTCTAGTTAGCCAACCTGCTCTGATGATCCATTTGGTGAAACCTTGGTAGGTCCATATATGTGTGTGTGTGCGTGCTTGTGTTTATGTCATGCCTACCGGTTTCATAAAATAGCATTGTCAACGCTGGCCTGTTTGAGTAAAGTGTTTGGTTATCGTGTGAAAGACAATGACTTTTAATCCTGCAGGTCAATTCCAATATTTCTTCAGGCGCAGCAAAGGTTATGGTATTTACGGTGTGGTAGGGAAAATAACTTGCATATTTCCTACTGTTACTGCTGATATGTTTCTTCTTGGACCAACAAGTGCCTAAATTAAAGAGACATGCACTGCCATATTCATCACGTGTAAATTGATGGATCGCGTCGTCTATTTTTTTCTTCTCTCCTCTCTGGCATTTTCATAATCCATTGCTTGTTCGTGAGTATATATTGTGATGATGCTTAGTAA
>JBBBDQ010000428.1:7672500-7747500 GCA_037127315.1 Ascarosepion bandense | reverse complement strand
CTCTACTTCTTTCCAGAAACCTTCTACAATCGGTATAACCTACTGATACCAAAAAGCGAATTGTGACTCGTACGTGACTTTCTTTTGTGATATCATTTAGAACAAAGTTTTTAATTTCCCTGTTGAAGAAAGTGTAAGTGAGGCTCTTACTTTGTGAAAGCTAGAATCAGTGCATTCATCCTGAATCTTTTTTGCTCGGCTACCACCCTTTCCACCGGCATAATTGGAGCGACGCGTACGAATATAATAGGCGTCTTTTTGTCTCCGCTCTTAATGAGTGCAAACATGCCGTAAAAGATGCCCAGATGTTGTATACTGATAGAATGAAGCTGCATATAGCATTCCCTAAATTTGGTTTCAAAGATTTCTGGAGGCTCTGCAAAAGTGTGCTATACAATAATATTCGATTCCTCCTCTATTCACTTAATTTGAGATCAACAGCGGAAAATGCTGTGTGGTTAGCTCGCAAATGTTCAGCCAATTCTACACTTGATCCATCCAGAGTACCCATTTCTTATCTAAAACTGACAGATTTAAAAACGCTTAATTTCAATATCTATTCAGTTGTCTTTAACAGAACATGTTTAAAAGGAGGATTGTTGCCTAAATACACTATATATATATATATATATATATATATATATATATATATATATGTGTGTGTGTGTGTGTGTGTGTGTGTGTGTGTGTGTGTGTGTGTGAGTACAAAAATATTGACATGATGCAAAATGAAGGATTTACAAATTTATATTTGGGACAAACTTTTACATATATATTAATAAAGAACGAAGAAAATATTAAAAACTTTCAAAATATTAATTTAAAACAGTGCTCAATATAGAAATAGAACGATGAATAATTATTATACGTTATAGTTTATAACATGTACAAATTATAATTTACAACACTATTGTTTATTTTGTTTCGACATTCACCCTTTTGCGTAAGCCCAGACGTCGAGGGACCCTCATGTGGAGCTATCTATATTTCAGCTCTTAGCAAATTTTGGGTCTATTTCTTTCTGAGCTGTTATCATCGGCTCTTTTCTCTTTTCTCTTTTTTCTCTCCTGTCTTCCTACTCTCTTTATTTTCTTATGTATCTCTATTTCCAATTGTTGTAACCCTAATTTTTCGTTTTCCTTTTTTGTTTTCCCTTCTTTTCTATCCTCTTTACCTCGTAAAATTTTCCAAAAATAAAGAGAAGTGAGATCTTTTAATCTTCCTTTTCAAAAATAACGTTTGCTACCAACATTATTAACTACTTGATGAGACATTGTTCTTTTGATGTTGAAACAAAATGTACAGTTTTGTAGTAAATTATATTTTGTACATATTCTAAACTATAACTTATATATATATATATATATATATATATATATATATATATATCCGTCATCCACATACCAGCCTGTTTCGCTGTATCACAGCTCATTAGTTGAGCTAGATATCCACTTGCCTTCGGCCGGGATCAAATCTCGACCGATTTGTTGTCAGTGGCAGTCGCTAACCACTAAGCCATAGATACATAGAATCAGAGAAGGGAAAATTTAGCGTGTTATATGTAAGCGGCGTATACAAACTACATTCAGGTAAAGAACTCAGTTCAGTGCCGAAGAGTTATGCATATATCGCCGAAGTGGTAATTACTTCTTTTCAAATTTTCCTTTATAGAGTGCTCAATCTTCATTCGAGCATAATATTTATATCATATAATAATGATAAAAGTTAATAATATATATATAGAGAGAGAGAGAGAGACAGAGAGAGAAGAATGAAAGAATGGGAAGAGAGAAAAATAGAATGAGCTAGATATCTAACTATATAGATAGATATAGAGAAATAAATTAATAGCAGCTGGTACTGTCGGGATAGTTATTGCTTTTACTGTTAAATGGTTGAATTATTTATCCTTATGCAGATCTTTAGAATTCAATTGCTCTGCCTGAAGAAACCTAAGAAAATATTCGCTTAGTTATTGCGGTTTTATTCAAATTAACTATCCTTAGTAATGTCGTCTAAGTTATACATCAGTTTTAAGAAAGCTTTCAGAAGAATAGTAAATGCGAGAACAATGGCCACCTGCTCAGATTACTGTAATGTTAAGAATATTCTCACGCTAAAGCCTTGTAAAACCCGTTGGGAAATTGAATATGTTACTTGAGTTCAATGTCATTCAAGTGTCGTTAAAGCGAGACTATTCCCAAAATTATAGAAAAACGTGATGGTTCTTGCATGAGTATTAAATGAAAACGGAAAAAATGTAATCTGAATCTGAAGTAAGTAATATTTTCGTTAAAATTCTTTCCCAGTATAAGCTCACACGCTAATCTGGGTAGCACATGACTTTATGTAGCCTGTGATATGGATATAATTGGATTGAAGTAGAATGTGAAAATTATGAGGATATGAAGGATAGATAACAACTCTTTGACTACTTGAGGAGGTTAAGATTGTAGTGTTTGTCGGAACATTAATGTGAGTTTCACGTTTACAAAACAGCGTTTCTTGGTAAAATGATGTCAGAGAACAATGACACGATACAAATTTATCAAACAGACTACTGACAGTGCTTCGACTGCCTGGATAGAGCAGGGAGGGTTTATAGCTATAAATGACTGGATAAACATAATTTAGGAATGAAGCTTGTAGCAACATTTCCCATGGATATAACAATAAACTAGATATACGCCATAAATGATACCTTTGCGAGCAAGTGGTTGCAATGAAAGTCCCGCCTTCAAGACGGTGAAATCGTCCTTGAACTCTACCAGGGATGGAAAAATTTTATTTTCACCTCCGTTTTGAATATGACAACAATACGTAATTTGTTGGTCTAATCTCTTCAAACATATTTGAATATGAATTGCAGTTAAACAAGTGTTCAATAAAAGAAATTAGTAACGCCATTCATATATCAGTGAGTCAGTCAAGTGCCATAGGTGATACACATTTGGGTGATCATGTCTTGAAAGAAACATGACTGACTTGGCAGAAGATTTCCAACAGTAGGTTGCCATTACTTTCTGCGGTAGAATGGTTGCCAGCCAAGGCTGTAGAACCCAATCTGTCTTATTATTTAACCCATAAATGGTGGCAAGAGACAGATTAATATCTTTCCCAAGGGTATTTGTGCGTAAGTGAATGCAAGGAATGCAACTGGAATTCGAACTTGGCTCTCCGATTTGTCGTTCCGAGTCGATATCCTCTGCACCACAACGCATATTCTCATATATACTTGCTGAGAAAGCATAATCAAATTGCCAAAGAAACTCAGTCACAGCCATTCGGTAAATTTCTGTACAAGCTAATAAGTATATGAATTTATACATTACCTTTTTGTTACTATACAGTATCGGCATACGGATAGAAAATTAATACAGTGAATATACAAATAAGAGTGGGCCCCTGCCATCAGAACTTACGACAAAATATATATATAGATATATTGTCTAAAATGATGGCATCATATATATTGATGTACCTACAATTGAGTATCATACGTTAAGACATAAGAAAAAGAAAACAAAATTACCCATACACAAAGGTTTTTACTATAATAGAGCTGATACAAAGAAGTGTAAACACTTGTCTTTCTACGGGACTTATTCAACAGATACAGCGAGGCTATTCTGAGAAAATTATATGTCCCGTTACTATCCATTCTTAGCCTATGCCAAATACAGGTCGGGGATACCGGAATCAAGCAGGTACAAAAATTTAAATAACTGGGGAGCGTTATGACAGAAGTTCGACACAGAGATCCGAAGGCGAATTGGCATGGCGATGAAGCATTGCAGAAGTTGAGTACAGTATTAAGAAACAGGACAATTTCACTAGAACCTAGGAAAAGCTACGTGCTGTCCGCCCGTCCAAATGGCAGTGAATGCTGGACAATACCATCAAAGATGAAGGAAAAACGTGAAGCAACTGAAATGTGGTTCTAGAGAAGGATGCTTCGAATTTCATGGATCGAGCATGTGAGCAAGGAAGAGGTCTTAGAAATGATGAAAACAAAAAGAAAATTAATAGTGGACATCAGGAAAAAAAAGCTGAAGTTCATGGGACACGCAATGAGGAAGGAGGGCTTGGAGAATCTGATACTAACAAGCCAGATACTGGGAAAGAGAGACAGGGGAAAGCAACGGATAACATATTGAAAGACCTAATCAGGTGGATGACGGAACGAGGATTGCATGGTGTAACAGGAGAAGGCGTGCTCAGAGCCACTACGGATAGGGAAAAGTGGAGACAATGGAAACAAAATATATCTATGGTTCAAATCAGAAAGAGACAAATGCAAGTGCTAGGGTACATCATAAGGAAAGTTGGATTGCAATATTTGATTCTCACAACACAAATGAAAACAACTCATAAGTTACATCGCGAAATTAAGTAAATAAAAAGCGGAACAGGAATTAAAAGCGATAACAAAAAAGGAACATTTACAAACAGCTAAAATGAGTTGAAATTGCGAAGAGACTTGATCTCCATCTTATTGAATACTCAGGGAAGAAGAATTTTATGTGAAAATAAAGAAAGCAATATTATTGAACCTGATCTGGCATAACAAATTCTGTCAATATTCCGCCTCCGTAATATAAATGCGCCTTTAATTTTCTGTCTATACTTACATGTTAAATTATTCTGATGAACTTTCCTATATAGAATCTAGTCTTTCGGAATTTAAGTGCAGTATTAAATTCGTAACAAGATCACTTGTTGACAAAAAGGTTTCTTATATAAATTAACTATGAACAAGAATGTCAATATAAATAATGCATCGACGAAATAATAAATTTACAGTTAAGTCTCATCATTTTACATTTGAAATTGCTAAGTGTATACGTAACTTCTATGTTAAGAGTTTCATCTCTTGTACTAATTTATGGCAATGGAATGCACTTCCAGTTTCTTGCTTTCCAGTCACCTTTGATTTTCAAAAATCGAAACGCGTCTGATCTATAACCTTGCAGTATTTACGAATAATCAATCTGGACGGATCTTACTTATTAGTCACTTAAAATGCATGAATGAAGACGTTTAATTTTACTATATTTAGACCTACTGGTTTTGCTTCTAAATAACTAATGAAAGACAAAAAACAAGTCGTGATTAAACCAAAGGAGTTTTGGAGGCATTAAAATTACAAATCATTCCTTGCCAAGTTTAACACTGATATGTTTTGTTTTGTTTTTTGACAACAAATATCAGTTTCACTTGGTCAAACTTTTGTCATCTGATTAGATAAATAGTTTAGAACTCATGATTTCGGGATTGCTATTTATGAATATCGTATAGATTTTCTGTTCGAGTATGGAGCTCTGAAGAAATACTGCATTAATATGAAATGAAGTAGAAGCTTGTTACTTAAAAAGAAATACTTCATTATACAATTTGCTATTAACGATTGAATTAATCCAAATATATGTCCACAGATATTGTAGCCCTATTGGTCATGCAGTGTAGTACAGCATATCAAAATCTCTCCTGGGTGCTTTGTACTAGATAGTATTTCCGATAATAAAGTCAAGGTCATCCTCTCTTAACCGTTTACTAAAATATTTGTGTTCTATGATTTAGTGCCGACCATGCCAGTGAAGTAGTGGATTTTAGCAAACCTTTTCCCAGTATCCCTGAAGGGTACGCTTCATTTCTATATCTCTGCTTTACGTCTATCCATGACTCTGGACAAACCATATGTCTCTGCCTTTTGGCAAAGGTAATAATGTTGAGGTTGTGCGTTGTGGTGCAGTGGATATCAATCAGTCCAATGTATCTGAGATATTTCTGGTCACAAATGAGTACTGCTGTTTTATCTAAATTCAGTTAACATATTTGTTGTATTGATTTTTTTCTGACGATAAGGTGTCTGTATTAAGAAGCCTAACAAATTCGGTACACCTCTAGTAATTATGAAAAACAAACTAGAAGACTATAACTTCAACAAATCGAGCAGACAGATAGCTCCCTAGGGTTCTTATGAACAGGGACTAAAAATCAAGCTCCTAACAAGTCGGAAAACAAGAAGTTGCAAAGCATTTTTTTAAATATTGAATTTAGTCCAGAGAATAATTACTTGCCATAACAGAATGAATGCAATCATATCCGTAAAATTTGTGGGTATCTAGTTTAGAAATGATAAACTGAAACCAAAGACAGTGTTATGTGTATATTACTTAGTAAAGACTCTGCTCTAATGGAAATCAGAAATACTCAAGTGAGTCAAGAGAAGATGCAAAAGTAAATAATAATGACCTCCATTTTTCTGAAGTAGATGACTCACATTGAGTAAAACGGGTAGGATTTTATTATTTGTTCCTGTTCAGTACACTCTTGCAAAGCCGTTAGTAAATACTTTAAACAAAATTTGAGATACCTGATTTTATCAAAAATTAAACTGCTTGCCTCTTTGAGAGCACAATTACATTATTTAAATCATTACAAACGGTGAAAAAGATGAGTCAGTCAGTTAAGTGCTATACGTGAAACACACTTAGGCGATCATGTCTCGAAAAAGACACGATTGACTGGGCAGAAAAAATTCCCACCGGAGATAGCCATTAACTTATGCAGTTGACTGGTTGCCAACCCAGACTATAAAACCCAATTTATCTTACTGTTTAACCCATAGAGGAAAGGGGAAGAAACGGATTTATATATTCTCAAACGTATTTGAAGGGATTGCAACCAATTCAACTGGAATTCAAACTTGGATCTCCAAATCCTTGTTCCGAGCTGACATCCACTTAAATATAAGGGACAAAAGGAATAATCTCTTATAATCATATCTGTTTAATATAGCCGGATAAATTAATTCCTGTAGGCTATATCTGATGAAATAGAAGAGGAGACTCAAGGACAATATTGCGGTTTCCCTTGGTATTTCCATGTTGATAACAATGCTTAAATGCCGGCTTCCATTCAGGAACAATTTCCAGTTGCATATTCTTCAGCAAAATAACTAAAAGTGTAATTCCATGTGCCATTGCGAAGGAAAATACAAAATGTGTTTTATATTTATATAATTATGAAATACGAATAGATAAAATTTATTTTTTTCGAGATAGAATCTGGTCATCAGGGAATTTTGGATGGTGGTATTGAAAATAATTTTCACATTTAAGTAAAAAAAAACATCTGTTTGTTATTTATGTATGCGGGAAGATATAAAATGTATGTATGTATTCCTTTTAACTAATCAGAATAAATACTCATTATGAAATTTGGCCAGTAGTTTCTAGGGAATACATTCTTAGTTTTTCTTTATTTTTTCTTTTTTTTTTCTCCCTAATGGTCAAAGTGTCAACCTACGTTTTACCTAATTTTCTTTTTCTTTTTCTTTTTATAACCATCTCATTGAACACTGTTTTTAAAAAAAAATATTCCAGAGAACTCAAAATCGTAAAACCTCGGGTCCTCTTCACCTGGATATATATATATATATATATATATAATAAAAGATTTCAGCAGGTACTTTGCGATTTTATTAATAGATATGATGATAATTACTCCATTTCCTATAATTTTAGAATCTTTTTTTTTTTTTTTTGGCAGGAGAAGGAAAATTTACTCAGAGAAACATTGTCTTTTAGTCTGAGCATTGCTTAAATCATAATAACCCCATTTTTAGGTAATTTTATAAAATATATATTAAATATTTACCTACTAAACCAATAGATACATAAAAAAGTTACGTACACACAGCAGTATAAATGTATCTATAATAAGATGAAGAACAAATAAGAAAAGAATATACATCATAAATGTTTCACTTTTATTAAAGCATCATCAGAGATTAAGAGAAAACTGGCAAAACGACGGAACTTTGGTATTTCCAGTTTTGTTTGTGTCAATTCCCAATCACATACCACGTGCATTAAAAACATTGATAAGACTACACGCATGTAAGCTTGTATTAATCTATGTTACATATTCATGAATCTAACATTCCTCCGTGTCTTGAATATTGTTGCAAGACATTTCGTCAGGTGCCTTTATCACGTATTTATCGATTCTTCATAGAATAATCCTGACCTGGTATCTCGGCTTCATTTCTATAATTATATGGTAATTGTTCCGTCCCACTTTCCTCTCTGTTATTTGGACCTTATGAATTAAAGCGTAATATTTGTTTCACAGCGGATGTGCTTTGTGGTGCTGTTGGTATCGTCTCGAAATGAGAAATTGGAGAGTCGAGTTCGAATTCTTGTTGAATATATTCGTTGCAAATTTAATTACGACATAATACTTTTTGGAAGAGGTGCCTTTTCTTCCTCCAAATTCTTTATCCATCCATTTGTGAGTTAAATAGGAGAAAAAATGGGTTCTATTGCCTCGGTTGTCAACCAGTCTACCGCAAAAATAAATGTCAAACTACTGCGAAAAAATCGTCTGCTTAATTAGTCATGGTTACAAAAAGACATAAACACTCAAGCACGTATCACGTATGGCACTTAACTGATCTACTTGTTTAGCAGAAACGTTTCATCATTTTGCAGTTTAAAAGGCAAGCTGTCACCGTAAGTTCTATACCGATATTTTCTTCACTCTTTCCGAACTCTCTTCTGGCTTCTCGCTTTCCGGTCAATTTTGATTTACACAAATGTTAATCAAATGTCAGTCGCTATCTTTTTTTTTTAATCATATCACCCCGGGCAAAGCGGTAATGCCACTGATGTGCAGGGGGCTACATAAAAGTAAGTAGATTAATTAAAAGAGAGTGAAGAGGAAGACGAACCAGTTAGAAAGGAGCAATAGAAGGATGAGAATGCAGGTGTGATGACAGTTGCAAAGGTAGAGAGAAAGGAAAGTATATACGGGGTAGGGAAAGAACTAGATTAAGTGGTTAATAGATGAGTATTGACATTGCATTTAAATTCCTGGAGGAGCCGTCAAGAAAGCAAAAATATGGGAGCGAGTTCCACAGGCGGGAAGTGCGAGAGAAGAACCTGAAGAAGCAGAAGTGTGTCTGCATTTGGTTAATCTAACTGTGAATGGGTGGGACCCAGTTGCCATTCTGTTTGCACGAGTAAACACCTGTTGAGGAGGCACCGGTGTCTTAACTTCGTTCGATCAGAAGCCATGAAAGTATTTATAGAACAGACAAAGGGAGGCCACATTTCTGCGGCGGGGAAGTGGCTATAGTCGAGCCGCTAAGTTAGTACCTATCACATTAATGATTCTCCTTTGTAACCTGTTAAGAACACTGAGATGAACGGTAGGGGCGCCTGACCATATATGGCAGCAGTATTCCATGCACGGACGAATAGTTGATTTGTATATACGCAGGATGAATTCAGGCGGAAAAAACATCCTGGTCCGACACAGTGAGCTAACCTTCTTAGTATTTGGATTTAGCTATGGACTCGATATAGTGGTTCCATTTGAGATCGGAAGAGAGGGTAAAGCCGAGGAGGCGCAGTGTATTGCTCTCAGGGAGAATCGCTTGGTCCATGCTTGTTAAGAACACTGAGATGAACGGTAGGGGCGCCTGACCATATATGACAGCAGTATTCCATGCACGGACGAATGGTTGATTTGTGTATACGCAGGATGAATTCAGGCGGAAAAAACATCCTGGCCCGACACAGTGAGCTAACCTTCTTAGCATTTGGATTTAGCTATGGACTCGATATAGTGGTTCCATTTGAGATCGGAAGAGAGGGTAAAGCCGAGGAGGCGCGGTGTATTGCTCTCAGGGAGAATAGCTTGGTCCATGCTTGTGGGAGACAGGAGAGGTTGCCTGTGATGATTGACAGACAACAGCTTTGTCTTAGACGCATTGAAATTGACAAGCCACTTCTTGCCCCATTTCACCACAGAGTGTAGATCCCGTTCAAGGTCAGTAGCGAGATTATATTAGTCCGCCACAGCGTGTTTCTTACTGATGCGGGAGTAAATTGTGGTGTCATCTGCGTAGATGCCTACTTGGCACTTGATCTCATCTGGTAGGTCATTGATAAAAATAAGGAAGAGCGTCAGGCCCAGGATAGAGCCCTGTGGGACACCAGCATTTGTGCTCTAGGATGAAGAGGCATGCCCATTCAAAAGGGCCTTCATTTTGCAGTTATTTAAAAAGATTTGATTAGATCAAGCAAGCGTCAGGTAATACCGTAATCTCGTAACTTGCATAGAAGGCCAGAGTGCCAAACCCTGTCAAAAGCCTTGGAGATGTCCAAAGCAACAGCACGAGTCTCGCCTGAATCATCAAGGGCCTGGCGCATGTACTCCATAACGGTTTTGGACCGTTATGGAGTGGACATGACAAAGCGGAAGCCATACTTCCTCTCAGAGTAGAGTTTGTGGGC
This sequence comes from Ascarosepion bandense, assembly GCA_037127315.1. Classification (NCBI taxonomy): domain Eukaryota; kingdom Metazoa; phylum Mollusca; class Cephalopoda; order Sepiida; family Sepiidae; genus Ascarosepion; species Ascarosepion bandense. The sequence continues at coordinate 7,737,193 of JBBBDQ010000428.1, read as the reverse complement.
AGTAAGATGTTGAAGTATTTCAGCATTAATTATGGCCTCGAACACTTTCCCGAAAATTGATTTCGGTTCTTTTGTTGTCCTTGCTTTTTAATAATTGTTTGTTATATTTTCTCTCACTCCGCAAACATTTGCGTCTTAATTGCTTTACTTCGTGTGAAATGGAAATAGATAAACGGTCAGATAATATTATTATCTTGAGTTTTAAGATAGTTTAGTCATATGGAAACCAGAACATAATCAGCTCTTTAACCGAAGTTAAAATCTTAGTGTCAGTCTACTTTATCTAGGTAGGCTAAAGTCTTCTTTCACACACCACCGGCCTAGAACAGCGTCAAACATTAACATAATTTTATAAACAGTTTAGGCTTTAAAAAAAATAAATGTTATATTGTTACACTCTAAGAAATATTAATGTATTTTCTTATATTTGCAATTTTCCTTTCTTTTTTCATTGGTCTATTTGCTTTAAGATAAACTCTAGAATTTTCTTTTATTTAATCGCCATTCCCTTGGTATCTAACAGTACTCTTCCCCAGAAACGTTTACGTATGATTCCCTTTCTGCATGGAACTGATTTGAATTCTGCAATAATTTATTCTTTTTCCAGTTTAAGAATGTTTAAAATGTTACCTTCTTCTGTTATTTGTCTTATACATTTTCTACATTTGCTTTTTTCTGTTTCTGATTTTTTAAAAATGTTGTACATCGCTTTGTTTAGATAAATTGGATTTACACATATGTTTTTTATCATTTTATACTAATCCGATGTTCCTATTCTGGATTTTAACTGAAATGCAGGAAAGAGATTTTGATCGAATCAGAAAGTTATGTCTTAATCCTCTTCTGGATGTTTGCAAAATTTTAAATCCTATTAATCAGAACTGACGGTCCACGGATTAAGCGATTTAGCAGACATTTTGCAAAGGTTCAAAGCTTCAAAACCAGGAAAGTGGAACGAAGCAGAAACAATTAATAAATAAAAAATAACAAGAATACTACCGCTACCAATAACAACAAACGGTAGTGTAAGTAAAATGGTTGGCTGATTGTTTTGTTTAGAACTGTATAGTTTAGTTGAAGTAGAAATCTAAATATTATGTAAATATAACTTCTCATTTTTTTTTGTTTTTGTTTTTGTGATCGTAATGTTTTAAGCGATATACATCTTACACATTAGTCTATGGCTGAGAGAGTAGAGGTAGACTCGAATCTCCGATTTATAATTATAAGCAATTATTTAATACACCACCAGGACATTCAAACTTAGGGAAACTTTTATTCAAAAGAATCATTCAGAAAAAAGAAAAAAAAGAAGTTATTAGTCTGAAGTATTAGGCTTTTACAAAAATAATGGCCGATTTAGAAAAAAAAAATTTTTTATTGAAAAGCTAACTATAGAAATGTTGAAATTAGTCAAAACCTGCCATCGATAAACAAATCATTTAATTTCTCGTTGATAAAAAGTTTATTATCTGTTATGCAACGAAAGCTTTGAGGGCTGATTCAAGTAATGGTTTGAACATAAGTTTTACCAATTGAAAATATATTTAAGTGCTTAAAAATAGAAAACGTGGAAGATTTGTTAAACTCCCGTATCCAATATCTTTGAAGTTTTGCAACACCTTCCTTGCGACATGTGGCCGAACATTATCGTGGAGCATAATTACACCATATTGAATCAATAATGTAGGTCACATTTTTTGTAGTCGAGCATGCATTTCTGCATTAATATTATGATCTGATTGGCTTCTGTTTGGCTTCTAGAAAGATATAATGGATATCACAAATTGGAAACTACCAGACAGTTACCATAATATATTTTGCTGGTGAAACTTTGTCTCTGGGAAATGTTTGAGGGACTCATCACGATCAAGTCATTTGTTTACGGCTATAATAAATGATCCACTTTTCATCACAAGTAACTATTCCCTTAAGAAAGGGATCATTTTTGTTACGCAGAAAGAGCATCGAGCACACTTCAAAACGCCTGAGATTTTAATTTTTATTAAGATTATGAAGAACCCATTTAACCTTGCCAGTACTCTGCAAATGACGTGCGACTGTTGCAGTGCTGACACTAAACGTTTAAGGCATTTCTCTGACATATTGTCGTGAGTTTTGTTCAACAACCGTTTGCGAATGTTCGTTGTCAAGACTGCATGACCGCCCACTACCTTAATCATCATCAGGCTCTCATCAGTCGTACATATTTAAGAAAACCACATTAGTACTTTTCAATTACTTGTACACCCAAATGCTCTGTTGATAATGACAGAAGTTTGGGAGACCTTGTGCCTACATGTGAACCCATGAAAAAATAAACGAAGATCATGTTTAGTCGTGTTTAGGGTGTCTACGCATCAAGAATATTTATGTCTGAAAATAAGTTAAAATTATTAAAATCGACATTAATTATTGTATGTGTCAAAATTCAACTAATACATTCAGTGAATTTTATGTTGAAATTAATTTTCTAAATACAACACTTCGAGCGGCCATTAACTTTTTAACAAGATAATATTTTTTTAGCAAAACCCGTTAATGATAATTTTTCTTTTATTCATGTACATTCCTTGATACATATATTTCTATCGCACTTTTAAATTTACAAACACAACACACACACACACTCAGACACATACACACAAACACACTCTCACACACACATACACACGCACACACATACTGTGTGCTTCTCATCAGTGTGAGCCTGAATCTGTGATTTCTAAAAAAATATAATAATTTTAATCAATTATTTAGGGAGTATTTTTGTTTGAAATTGAGAAATATTTTTATTCTATTCATGGTATAATTCGTGTAGTGGTATCTGGTATTACCGAAGCAGTCCCCTCATTAAAGTACTGGCTAGGATCGACGTTGCTTAACTACTGTCATCGCACGGAAGCGGTCTTTCAACGTGATGTTACCTTTAACTCTAAGGGTAAATAATAATTTTGGTAAAAACGTTGACTCTTGAACCAGTTTATAGCAATAGTAATTCAGACTGATTTTGTAAAGAATTCATATAATCTGTTGAAATTGTTTTTATTTGACTTAGCATTAAAATTATAAAAGAGATACTTTTATATATAATGAAACCTAAACTGCAAGAAAACCGAATGCATAATCATCAGTAAAAATAATCCCTAAAATGATAACTAGACGTCAGGCTACTAACATCAAACAAGTACATAAATTTAAACACCTGAGAAGCATTCTAACAGAAGATGGAAGAGGATAAAAATGTTGACAATGAGAAAGGGAATGGCCAAAAACACATCTCAAAGGCTGAGCAGCGAGACAGGAAAATTTCTCTGGAGACAAAGAAAAGTTTATTGGACTCTAATGGAATTTCTATCCCCTTATATATCAACGAATAGTAGACGATATCCTCAAGGATGAAGGAGTCACTGGAAGCCGCAGAAATGTGGCACAACGGAAGGAAGCTAAAGATAACAAGGACGGAATATATGGTCAATGACATGAATTTTAAGAGAATGTGACAAAAAACAAACTTATCCTTGGCATCAGGAAAAGAGACAACTGGCGTTTTTGAGATGCGTAATGAAGAAGGAGGGATTGGAGAAACTAATTCCCATGGGATAGATAGACGGAAATAGAAGCAGGAAAAGAGACGCGAGAACTTCTAGATGGGATTGACCAGGTGGGTGACGGAGAGAGGTTTGTGATATATTCCAAGGTGAAGGATATTAAAAGCGACAAGTGATAAAGACAAGTAGTAGTACATGAACAGTTACGTCCTTAAAGGTCATAATGCAGAAAAATGAAAATGTATAATATTTATCTCGTCTTCCTACCAAGACATGATCTGACACAAGGAAATTTTTTTGGTATGGAACCCTAACTCATAAATCCAGGTCGGACCCAAAACTTGACTAGCTACCACAACCATCGGTTTGTGCTAACCTTAGTGGAGACCGTCGATTCATCCCTCTACTTCAAAATGATGATTCAGCTTAGAACAGCGGTCACTGAACCTGGCATTACTCAGTATTTGTTATTTTCTCCAGCTGTGTCTCTGTCGCGTATAGAGCACTAACAGGACCACACTCTTCCTGAAAACAGAGATATATAGATTGGCACACAAGTCTGTACACGCTAAAGATTACTCTTACACCCAACTACCTAACATTGTTGATAATAATTGATGATAAATATGAATTGTAAGTATGAAATATTTGAATCTCATTGAGTTGTATATCCCTTTCCTCGTGTATTACATCTACATATATTCTAAATGGGACGAACTAAGACACAAGATTAAACTGACTCAATTCAAATTTCATAATCTTTTTCCCTTCAATGTCAACGAAAATATAAGCTACTTCTTTGAATGCAACTTCAACCCATTTAACACGGAAACAAATGTTATGTACCCTCTTTGGTATATTTTTCTTGAATCAAAAGAAACAGCTTCTTCTTCGCCGATAGTAATGATGCTGCAGCCAGAATAGCGTCTCTCATAAATGCCGAAGAAAATATATCTGTAAAAAAAAAACACAGAGTAAATGACGAATTAATTTTTTTTAAAAACTATGATTAAAAATGTAATTAAAATCTACCAATATATTTTATTCTGGTCTCTTTAACACGGCGGTGATTGACCGTAATTTGGAGAAGTTTTTGTTCTGGATTTTCAGCACATGCATACACGACGAACACTCCAACTTCCAAAACGCGAACTGTTTTCTGTAACCACCGAAATCCAACTCACAAATGCTACTGAAAATTCAACCCAAAACTCACTAATTTTTCGTGTCAGTGACATCATTACAGTTGTAACTCCCGGTGCATTTGCCTCTAGGCACTGACCCTTCTTGACCCCGCTAGTCATAACTCTCGATCCACATGTGCATTTTACACTTACTTGACATTTAAAAAAAATACCCATTTTTTTTTTTATCTCACAACGACTTATCTGAGTCGCACCGAACAAGATACCATAGTAACGTGTTTTCAACTACTGAGAATATGCGTTTTTTGGTGATTGTTGCATGAAAGTCATTGGACAAATGCAAAAACTTATGAAAGAAAATTAAATTTGGCTAGTGAAGTGAATAATTTTCTTCTTCTTCATGTACTGTGTCTCTTCAGAACATAATAGGTCATGGACTTCCATTTAGCTCTGTCTCTTGTCGCTGTCAATATTTTTCTAAAAACCGGGCCTCCATTCATTTACTCAGGCCTATGACTTTCGCTGCTTTCCCCTGTCTCTTTCCTTCTTATATCAGTATTAAATTCTCCAGGCCCTTCTTTTTCATATGTGTCCAAGGTATCTCATGTGCCTCTTTCTGATATTAACTAAGAGGTTTATTTATGTTTACATCCTCTCCAACACCTCATCGTTGCTCAAGGGCTCAGTTAATGGTATCTTCAGTATTCTCCTGTAAAACCACAGTTTTGCTGCCCCAAGGCTCTCCTTCATCTATGATAAGATCGTCCAACATTAATCGCCATACTGAAGGACAGATATCCCCTAGCTGTCCAGCATTCATGATAGTGCGTTCAAAGTTAAATTTAATGTAATTTAATAAAAAAGATTTTCCTATTTCTTATATTTGGCTTTATGTCAATTTTTATAACTGCTAATTACACTAGGCAGGTAAGTCACTTTTTTATTTGATGATTTTCAGATTGTTCTGATTAAGTTTGTTAATAACTATGATTATGTACTTTGATTTCATTTATGTACCTCCAAAAGGATTTGCCATTTTTACACGTGAAAAAAAAATTCGGCACGTATTCATTAATTAGATTATATTTAACCTGTCTTATTTTCAGTAGAGGTACCACCTTTTTTACTTAATCGTGGATAATTATTGATTGTAAATTGTAAATTTTGTTATATTAGAATCTCACTCAGAACCTGCGTTGATTGGGTGATTGTTTCATGAATGTATCTGTCAGATCCGAAATTATGGTAAAAGGAAAATTTGCTTGTGAAAGAATCTCTCCTTTCCTATTTTTGGCTTTTGTCATTTTTCGTATTTTGTTTTCCAATAAAAACAGGTAAATTGCTTGTTCTTGATTGTTTTTGTTCTTTCCATTTATCCTCAGTTAGTAACAACAATTATCAAGAATATCAATATTTAGGCCCATTTATGCTTAAAATTAATGGCGATACTGCAATTTTGTTTGTAATTGATTGTTGATAATGAATGGAAGATTATTGATTCTTACCTTTTTACGTAAACGCTCTCGGTTCCTCTTCTTTTCTGATCAGAATAATTGTAATCTTTTCCTTCGGACTGAATATCGAAATACCAAAAATATACCATTTGAGATTTAGTTTTTATTTTAAATTCAGACAGTTTTCCCATTCCTTTTGAATGGTTGTTCCTGAAGATTTATCGACCGGATTAATTATTCTATATAATCTGTTCGATTATCCCAATTTCTCTTTAGACTTGTTTTGGCTTTTGTATTGCCGTCGACTAGGGACCAGCTTACGCACGTTAAGATCATTGATTTCAGGTAATCTTAATCTGTCACATCATTTACCTGAATCATTCTTATACCTTACGGAACGTTTAAGGGATTTACTCTACTTTCATTGCCATTACGGGGTTATTTTAAAATTGAATCAGTACACGTGAATATCAAAGACATGCAAACACTCGCACACAAATGTTTATCATTTTAATAATTTTCATATTTACGATGAAGTTGTTTCGTGTTATTAGTAAAGTTGGCAAAGTTCATATTAAAGATAATTTCATATTTTTTCTTTCCGATAACTTTTTGATGTAGCTACATTCATTTTCAAGGAGTGTACTGTGTATATTCACGCAACTGATTACTAACCCCAGGGTTCTCACGGTTGATGGAACAATTGCAAGTTACTCAGTGTAACATAATAGAAACGGTTTTGTTTAAACTTTCATATAATGTTCCCAATGGACAAATACATTTTTGGTTCAAAATTTAGTTGTCAGTTGGAATAATAACTATGCGTATCGGTTGTATTTTCAGCAAGATGTGTTACCTCCGGATTATTCAAGAACAGTCCTTGAGTTTCTTGATGGAACCTTTTCTGAGAAATGGATTGGCCGATGATGTCAAATTGATTGGCCATTACGTTCACCTGACTTGACTCCAAAGGGTTTCCTCTTTTAGAAGACAAAGTGTATAGTCAAAGCAAAGAAGTGTTGGTGATTTGAAAAAAATATAAGAAACACATTACATGAAATTATTCCAGAAAAGACTAGAGCAGTTATGTTTGTAGAAGCGTGAGGTGTAGAATTCAAAGATCTGTAAATTGCAATGAATAACAGTTTGAACTACTGCGTTGAAAAAAATCAACGCTATTTTCTTATTGTGCACGATACAGTTTAACTGTCAATGTAATATTTGCATTAATAAATATAAGTTTATATGTAATCACAAAATAAATTTTAAATTTTACTCTCCACCTATTTTGTACCACCCTATATATATATATATATACATATATATATATATATATATATATATATATATATATATATATTTGTGTGTGTGTGTGTGTGCGTGTAAAACAGAAATAGAGGTTTTTTTCCAAAGAAAGTAATTGCTATAGAAGAAAGATTGCGAGAAGTCGTGAACTTTTTGTTGAAAGTGTAGATTTATTGTTATTATTATTAATATTCCTTGCTTTTTGCATAATATGTATAGTGTCCTTAATATATTATGTCATTACACGCGTTTCGAATCTAAAGTTGACTCTTCAGTGAAATAAACTTCTGACTTTATGCCAGAAGGATTTCTACTATTTGATGATTTTTTTGAGTTCGCAGTGTTTATAATGGTAGTTTTTTCTGCCAGTAAAAAAACCTTGTTAATTAGTGGAGTGGGATATATTCATATTTGTAGCTTTTTTTTGTATTTGCTGAAGACGTATTTTACGAAGGGCTTCGTCAGCAACTACTGTGCAAATTGGACGTGCCCCTGAGTAGAGTATAAATTTTAGACAACGTTTTATGTGGTGAGTCCTGAAATGGAGGTACAGTTGAGTGTCTGTGGGTTCATGATAAATGTCTGTGAAGATGCAATTGTTTTTGTCTTTTGTGAGTAAGTCTATTGCAAACCATTATAACTATATTCTAGTGGGGACTTAATTTTTGGGCGTAAGTTTTGAAGTAGATTGTGTATTTCATTTATGTCTCCCGAGTACGATGAATAGTAATTAACGAAGCCCTTACTAAAATACGCCTAGATTAACTTCGAAAAATACTACTAACCATCAAATTTCTAGCCACACACACAACACGCAAGAAAAATAAATGTACACTTTTAACAAAACACAGATTCTGGAACATTTTTCTGATATATATATATATATATATATATATAGAGAGAGAGAGAGAGAGAGAGAGAGAGAGATAAAGAGAGGATCCTGTCTTTGAACCTTGAGGTCAGTCACATTCTCAAGGACTTAATATAAATTTCCTTTGTTTTTTACTAGAAGTATTTTGTTGACAATTACTGATTATCTCTCTTCCTTGGGGGATCGACTGTATGGGTTTGAGCGTGCTATGAGTTTTGGAAGTAGGGTTAAAGGTTTGCTGTCGAAATAGCTGGCTCACATTTTCAATTCTATTTTTATAATTTCTTATTTTGATTCCTAACTTCCCTGCCACCTACAAACTTCAACAATTTAAATGCAACACTAATCTCAGTCTTCTTACGGTTCAGTTATAATAATTTCTCCACTCTTTCTTTCTTTCTTTCTTTCTTTCTTTTCACCTTGACTTTTTCTAAAGTGAGCGAGTTCCTTGTCAAGTTACAATTTGATAGGTATACGTGTATCGGCTATTTAAGTGACATACTTCAAGCGCCGGCGATGATGTCTCTTTCAAAACATGACCGGATAAAAGATTTTCCCTTAGTAGGCTGCCATTATTTTATATGGTAAACTGGTTGCCCAACATGGCTGTATAACCCTATCTGTTTTATCATTTAACCCATATCTAGAGAGAAGTTGAGATTATTCTTCCCAAGATTATTTGCACGCAAGTAAAAGCAACGAAAGTAGAATTCGAACACTGATATCTCGTTTCGAGCTGATATAAACTGCACCAGAACGCACACCCATGTACCATAAAGCACATACGTGTATAGTATAATTTTTCTATCTCTATCTTGTTTTCACATTACAGATTTAGATAATATGCTATAAACGCTAAAACAGTGAACTGTATTAAAATCCTCAGTGGTTTGAATGTTCCTTGTTTCAGTCGATTCTACCCGTTAAAGACCTTGTAATTAATAAGTTCAAACCCATACAATTCCAAGTCATAGATTTTCATTTTAAGTTAATTTTTTTCATAATTATATCTATTTTATACTTTACTAGGAAAATGATATAAAATCCGTGCGAATTACACGTTTAGCAATAAAACCGTTCTCATCATGGAAATCCTTTGTTAATCTAAATTGAGTCTCTCATGCTCCAGTTCACATTAGTGCGTCATTGACTTACTACGTTTTTATATACATATATGAAGGGACTGTTCATATTTAGTTATTATTTCTCTCGTAGAATTAAATCAGCTATTTATAATGCACATTTTGTGAGTAACGTTTAATAACTTCAAGTGTCTTACTTCAAAATGGTCATGTAATTTTCTCTGAAATATGTTATCTTTCATTTCGTATCTGTTAGATTTCTCATTGGATTTTTCCCAATGCTTATTCGACATAAAATATTTAGAGATTATCTAATCAACGAGGCCTGTTTTTTCATCAAGTCTTTAATTTTAACAGCTCCTTGACATAATGTCTGTCTGGATGGTAGCCGACATGTCATCTTATGTTCATTGGCTTCTTTCTTTGATCTAAATGTCTCAATTCTTTTCGTGTTTAGAAAACGCCTCAAAAGATTTACTGTGGATGTCTTCCGTTGATCACCCCCGCTTTTGTTTGAGGCTGTCGCTTGGTAATTTTAATTCTTTCTGCTTAATCAAGTCTGTGTTTAATGTTTCTAAATATTTGCAGTATTCATTTCCGTTCAGTGTGTTTTGAATGTCATTATTGCGTAGTTGAATTTCCTGTCGGCCTCTATATTTTTATTTTTTTTGCAGAATCAAAATTTCGCATTTTTCGATTCATAATTCTGATTCAACGCCTTGAGGAAAATTATGCAAAAGCTAGACAGAAATGTCGAATCTAACAATATTCTTCACAGATCTGCCAGCTTGACTCCAGTCGGTTTCCCAACGCCGTAAGTTTTCCTTACTTTGCATTTTCTCTAAATAATTTTATGTAATTATTTCAATGAGCTCTTGGCTATCGTACTTTAAAATATGCATAGTATAAACTGGCGTAGACAATTCATCAATTGACAGTTAAGCTGTCAAGATTAAGCTCTAAATTCTATGCTAACAGAGTCTTTTGTTTTTTGCATTTCTAGCATGTGGAACTTCCTTCTGGTTCTGTGATTTCTGCTAAGGTTAATCTTCAAACATTTAAATGCAATTTCAGTCGCTATCGAGTGTTCTTCTGTTTGTCTTTTCTTCTTAATTATTTACAGGCCCAAGTGAGTGTTAGTGGCATGGAAAACATGGATGTGTAATACTGGCACGTTCTGTTTTTAAATTTAACATAGGATCTTATAGTGTACATATAATTTTTTTCCCATACTGATTTATTTGTCGCTGTTTTAGTAAAGTACCCACGGCGTATATTGAGGGCAAGTGAAATAATGAAAGCCGGTCAGCCACATACTTGTGTAGGCGGTATAAATATATTTTGAAACGGAGGAATAGAGTAATATAACATTAAGAAAACTGCCACACAGCAACACAAATTAAAAGTTGTGGAAAGTCATGAGCCCATACGTTCTGAAGGGACGTGGCACTTGAAAGTGAGAAACTACCACATCGAGATGATAGTTAATCGGCCTTGTGATAAACATTCAGTCTCCTTTCTATACTTTCACTTTCTTACTACTTACATTATCAAATAAAGTAAGTACATTTACAACATTAAGAAAACTGTATGTAGTCAATACAATCTGGTATGTAGCGATGAGGTCCATACTAAGGAAATGGTCAGCTATTTCTGAAGAGTTACTGATTATGTATCCGCCATTTGCATTTCTAAGAGTATCTTGAAAGACTGTGAAAACTAAATGATACCAAGAAGGAGATGAGCAGGTGGAATATCAGCATTTTAGGCATATGCAAAACGAGATGTCCAATTAACGGAGGTTTTGTTAGTGACTACTACCGAATCACATACGCTGGTGGTAAAAATATAGAAAAATAAGTTGTCGTGATACTAGACCAAGACATGAAGAAATGCGTTCTTGGGTAGGACAAGTTATCAGAGTGAAAGCAAACATCTTCAGTATAGCTGTGACAGTAGTTTATGAACCGATATTGCAATGCGGTTAGGAGGTAATTGGTTGTTTCTACTCCATATCGGATAATGCCAAGACCCAGTGTAAATCGCAAAAGATTAGAATTATCATTAAAGGCTGCAATGTCCACGGAGAAAAATGGGTCTAATGGTGCACAATGAATGACCAGATAATAGCAAGCACCGCTGTTTCAAAACACCCAGAACGATTAAAGACATAGAGAAACCCAGAAAGGGACACAAAGACTAAATAGACTACAGGAGATTGGGAAATGCAGTTGTTCGGGGCAAAAGTTATCAAAGTTCCGACTGCGAAAGCGATACCCCAAGTCACATATAAACTAAGGATAAAACTCTGGAGACTAAGGAAACCTATTCCAGCACCCAGACTACAATAAAACAGACTCGTGAACGACCTCAACCTGCAAGAAAAATATAAGGATAGTGTGAAAACGAAATATTAGTAATAAATCGGAAACGGAAACTCGAAAGGGGATACACGAAATGAAGCGTCTATGACATTAGCAAATGACATCATTCTAAAAGAAATCTGACGTAAGATGAAATATGGGTGGATCACAGATGATATCCCCAACTTGATACAAAAGAGAGGGAAATCAACTTCAAGATATAGAAATGAAGACAGAAAACTACACAAGTGAATAATGAGCTAATACAAACAGGCTAAATAAGAATGGCTCAACGACAAATGTTCAGAAGTAGAGATTGAGCAAGTTTAATAAAGGATATATGCAGAGAAAATAATGGAACTAAGAGATAAAAGACATACTCATCGACAGGATGTATAAAATCTAAGGATGGAGCGCCTATATTGAAGAAATAAAAATATTTCAGCCATGGGACGAATATATCAGAAATCACTTCATCGACAAGAGATAGCAAAAAAAACAAAAAAACAAAACAAAAAACAAAACAGAAATGACAACGGGTCGGAAATACTAAAAAAAACTAAGTAGAAGCTTCACAAAGTTAGAGATATTATCTGTGATCCACCCATATTTAATTTTATACTTTAAGAAAATAGCCATAAATATGATTTATATTTGTTAATGTTATACTATTACATTCATTAAATTTCCCTTCTGTATTTTGGGACTTTACAATTATTATTATTAGTAGTAGTAGCAGTAGTAGTAATAGTAGTAGTAGTGGTGGTGGTAGTAGTAGAGTATTTGCGTTGCACATTGGCGTGACCAATAGAAGATTTATTATTGAGGCATCGTGTTAAAATTATTTTTATGGAATCAAGAACCGTTAATGATGCTATTTTTCAAGACCTTTACATTTTTGGTCTCACCTACAGTTCACTTAAGTTAATTTTTATGTTTTACTTATTAATTCGGAAACACCATTTTTCTGCAAACATTAAACGAAGCATTTTATAACCATTGAATAACGGCTTATGCATATTTGCAGCCATTTCTCATTTCAAAGCCGAATTATGTCAAAAGGATCAAAACATTTTTTAAAAAAATGTAACTCCTTCACTTTCCACTTTAATATTTATTAGCTTAAAAGTAAAGAAAAGCTATAAGTTTAAAATAATATTTAAAAGATTATATTATAACTGCTGTTACATTTGATCGACTTTTGTATTTATTTTAGGACTGCTTTTCTATGAATATGTCAAATTTTATCCGTCTTTTGATATATTTCCATCATTCCCGGATATTAATCCGACAATCTGCAACTACTTTCTAGCCATTGCTTTCACGTATAATCTCTTCCTTCGTAACGAATATATTGAAAAGCCTTCCCAAATCCAAATTCGTAGAATCCTAGTCTAAATGATAAACCCTTTTATACTTGGCACATCTTTACTGGTTTCGGCGGCCATTTTAATTTAAGCTCATCAACTAATCCATATGACGTCATTTAATACTCAAATACATATAGACTTACTGATGTAATCAGATTACTTGCTGGTCTTGTATGATTATAGAAGAATTTATCTCCTTAAACTCCCATTTGCGTCCAGCGTTTCGCTGTAAAACAGATTTCAATAAAGCTGACAGTTGAAATTGGAATGGGCAGATGATATTAAAGGCGCAAAATTGATGAGCGTAAGAAAGCAAGCAGACGAGAAAGTTGGTGGGATATAAAATGTTCGACTCTGAAGCAAATATTAAGTCGCCACTGTTACAACAAGGATACGCTTATATACATAAATGGGAGGATAAAACAAGAAGTGTCAAGGAGAGAAAAAAGAGCAGAAATGAAATGTGGATAAAGAATGATATTTCGAAATGAAAAAGTTAATGTCGAGCTCACAGAGAGATCCAAAACGAAGGATTTTAAGAAAGATTCCGTATACGGAAAACCATGAAGACGAAGCTGCTATCTATTAACTATCACAGACTATCGCTCCTACACGCCATTAGCATAAATCAGGCTAGTCTCACTGAAAGCAAAACACTGCATCACCGCGGCTTAGCTCTCACAACAGACTTCAAGTAGAATGACTATATAGAATCCATAGCTAAATCTGCTGCTAAGAATGTCGGTTCTCTGTGTAGAGACAGGAAAGTTTTTCCGCCTGAAATAATCTTGCACATATACAAATCTAACATCCGCCCGAGTATTGAATACTGCTGCCATATCTGGTCGGGTGCTCCTACTATCCACCTAGGTGTCCTTGACAAAACTCAACGGAGAATCTGTAGTTGGCAGCTCAGATACAGTCCCTTTCTACCCGCCTGTGGAATTCGCTTCCATTTATTTGCTTTCCCGACAGCTAAAATCATGAATTTAAATGTAAATCAAAAGCCATCTCCTATCCTATTAAACTGCATCCTCTATCTCATGCTCTTTTCTCCGTCCACTCAACTCTCATCAGTTTTCTCACCCTCTCCTACCCACTTCCTGACACCCCTATAACCTGTCACTCTCTCTCATGACTTTACTCCTATGTAAAACCCTCCAAAACAGTGGCAGTAAAATGTCTTGCTTGGGGCGATATGATTATAAAAAAAAAATCTATATTATAATATATTTGTGAATATAAAGTGGGGGATCAATTCTACATTACAATCCTTCACTTTATAGCCACAGTCATCCTTCTCTGACGCACTTCCTGATACCCCCTATAACCTGTCACTCTTTTTCATGACTTTACTCCTATGTAACCCCCTGCAAAACAGTGACAGTAAACTGCCTTGCTTTAGGCGACATGATTATATATATATATATATATATATATATATATATATATATATATATATATAAAAATCTGGATTTTGAAGCAAATGAACAAAGCATAAATTTCCTATGCACACACATACACATGCGCGCAACTGTAGACACACACACACACCTGAATGTATACACGAATAATAAAAAAAATTATAATCCCGACATTAAAATTCCAGGCCATAGTTTAGATGATAAAAAAATTAACTCACTGGTACCCCCTATCTACGAATTTCCTTGCGCCATAAGATTAGCAAATAGGTCCCACATTTTTACTGAGAAACCAATAATTTGTAAACACAAATTATACTCCCTCAGCTTCATTTCTCGAACTCCCCGCCTGTGGAATTCTCTTCCGCATACTTGCTTTCCTGACAGTTACAATCTCCAAGAATTTAAAAGTCATCTCTTGTCTCACTCACTTACATCCTCTCTCTCATGATTTTCTACATCTACCCCACTCTCATCAGTACTCTCTTGCCTCTCCTTCACTCGTCTTTACACCAACTGTAACCTCTCACTCCACATAACATTTCTCCTCGTCCACCCCTCTCTCATCAGTAATCTCTTCCCTCTTCTAATCTCTTCCTGACACCCCCTGGAACCTCTCGCTCCTCATAGCATTCCTCCTATGTAATCCCCTGCACAACAGTTGCAGTAAAATGCCTTGCTTGGGGCGACACGTTTATAAAAAAAACAAAGAATATTACGTGTAAAGAAACAAAACTTGAAAAAGTTTTAAAACTAACATATTAAAATAATCATTCAAAAACAATATTTCTAACAAAATCTCTATGATAATGACTGAAGAAACTTGAACGCAACCAGCAACCGAAAAAATAATATATATATATATATATATATATATATATATATAAATTTTAATTGCTGCATTCAGCAATGTTTTTTGACATATGAAAATATGTATAATATTTTATGGTTCCTAGCCTCGTCTATATTTATATAATAAACTATACTTTTTTATGTTTTATGATCTCTATCATCATCCGCTTTTGTATGTATATATATATATATATATATATACCAAACACTTCTTTACCTTCCTTGATTTTACTGAACGCATTGTCAGAGCTTTCAAGATATAACCCATATAACTGTAACAATGCTTCAAGCAAGTTACAAAAATTTACTATATATATATATATATATATATATATATATATATTGTAACAATGTAATAGAACTCATAAGTTTTTTTACCTGCTGTTCATGCATTTACTTTTATAAAGAGTGCTCAATAACAGCTTTGAAACGCTAACATTTTTGTGTAGTGATACGAGGAATTTATAAACTGTTGTAACAACCATTACAATATATATATATATATATATATATATATATATATATATATATATATATATGTATTTTCATTGTTTCTCTGATCATTTATTTTTATATGAAAATATACATTTTATATTTTATGTTTTATAATTGTCTCTATGGAGCACTCCTGGTAAGAAAATACCAGCTAAAAAAGAATTGGTATTTCAATAAACCAACCTTGAAGAGTGCAAAGAAAGACCACCCCGCTATTAATCCCTAGAAATATTATGACAACAAAGTATGAAAATATGAAAAGTAACTGCGTTGAGTGGGGTAAGCCTAAAAGAATTAATTCTTCACTTGGTAACGAAGGACATGCACAACAATTGTCACGTGAACACAATCCAGTGCCTTATAACATAAACGGCTTAGTAGTAGTGGTGGTGGTGGTAGTAGTAGAGCATTTGCGTTGCACATTGACGTGACCAATAGAAGATTTATTATTGAGGCATCATGTTAAAAAGACACCTCAAAATTATTTTCATGGAACCCAAGAAACATTAATGATGCTATTTTTCAAGATTTTTACATTTTTCTCTTAAGTTCTCTTAAGATAATTTTTATGTTTTCCTTAGTAATTCGGAAACCCTTAGCATTTTTCTGCTAACATTAAATGAAGCATTTTATAATTATTGAATAACGGCTTATGGATAAATTCCTTGGAACTAATGCCTCGCCCAAAATTGAAGATAGGAGTGACAGGTGAAACCCGCACATTCATCTATCGACTGCTCGCAACAAACAAAAGATGACTCTCGGAAGTTCGGAAATTTGAACACATTTGGTCAGCTGTAAAATGTAAAACAGCTGATGATGTGGTTCAACATTAGGTGTGTGTGAAACTACTTGGCTAAACAACGGTGATTCTTCAGTGATAAGCATAAGATTATATATGCAGTCGAACAGAAAGATGAAAATGGATTTAGATTGATAATGGCTCAAGACATAAAGGAATGCGATCTAGAATACTGCTAGTTATCTGAGAGAATTCTTGTAGATAACCAAAAAGAAAGCACTACAACATATCTATTATTGTTGTTAATGCACGGGAAACTAAAAGTACAGAAGAAGAAATTGAATTTTCTACTCAATGCTAGACAGCAACATGGCCTTGTAGAAATCACAAGAAATTAAAATTTCTTCTGAAAACCGAATACCGATGAAAGCAAGAGAAAGAGTTGGCAAATTCACATTAAAAACCCATAACAAACCAAGAAAAATTTGATTCACTGCTACACGTCTAATTACTATGTAATAGCCTACATTTGGTTACAGTAACATCCAACTCGATTATGGATATGTAAAACCGCAAATGAAGGGCAAAATAATCAAAAGAAAACAAACAAAACAAAACAAAAAACAAAACTAAAAACAAAACAAAAAATAAACAAATCGTCTACATATCTGTCAACAAGAGAGTCAGGAATGTAGTTTTTTTGCTGCAAAACCTGTCCACTTGCCGAGTGCGGAAGCGGTCACCTCACTGGTATATGTAAATTAAAAATTAAACTACGGAAACTAAAGCGGCCTAACGCAGAACCCAAATTACAACACAGCAAACTCCCGAAAGATCTCAACTTGAAAGAGATTGTCAAAAGAAACTACGACGGAAAAAAATGAAACTGACACACGAAACGTGACACAAGAATAGAAATTTAGTGACATCAGCAAACGGCATCATTGCAAAGGAAAATAGACGCAGCAGTAAAAGCAAGTGGATTAGATTCTCGAACTGATGCAAAAATGACAGAAAAACAATGACATGACATTGAACAGAATACAGAAAATTACCCAAGGAAATAAAGATCAAATGCAGAAATGCTAAAAAGACTAGATGAAAGAAAAACGTGTAGAAATAGAGAGGATTCAGGACGTAGGCGATCATCGTTCTCCAGGTCTCCCTATCCCTTGTGGCTCTTAGTATGTTTGCTCCTGTTACTCTTGGCAACCCCCGTTCCGTCATCCACCTGATCAGGCCCTGCAAATATGTTATCCGCTGCCTTCCTCTGTCACTTTTTCCTTCAATCTGGCCTGTCAGTATCAGGTTCTCCAGGCTCTTTCTTATTGCATGTCCCAGGAATTTCAGTTATCTCTTCCCGATGTCCATTTTTAATGTCCTTTTCGTTGCCATTCTTTCAAACACCTCATCGTTGCTTGCAGACTCAGTCCACGATATCCGCAGCATCCTACTGTAGAACCACATTTCTGGTGCTTCAAGTTTTCTCACTGCCATATTGAAGAACTGACATCACATAGAAATCCAGCTCTCTTTTCATTGCTTCCAGTGAAATTGTCCTGTATGTCAGTACCCTACTCAGCTTCTGGAACGCTTCTTTGCCATGCCAATTCACCTTCGGATCTCTGTGTCACACATTCCATCTCCTGTTAGAACACTTCCTACGTATTTAAATTTTTGTACTTGCTTGATTCTGGTATGCCCCACCCGTATTTGGCATTTTGGGTTGCACCTTTTGCTGATGACAATGCATTCAGTTTTCTTGAAGTTTATTTGTAGTCCTTTTTTGTCACTCTTCACCGCTACCTTCTGTACGAGGTCTTGTATTTTTCTTTGCGTATCTGCAATCAGCACTGTATCATCTGCATACCTTATGTTGTTCAAGTGGTGGCCTCCAATAACACATCTTGGCGTGTCATCTAGGGTTCTTAAGATATTCTCGCTGTACAAGTTAAACAGATCCGATGAAAAGACACATAATTGTCTTACGCCTCCTTCTATCTTAATAAATCTGCCGAAATCGTTACCTCTCCGTATGCAGGCCGTTTGTTGCCTGTAGAGATTCTTGATTACTCTTATGTCTTTCCGAAAAATGTCGCGACTGCCGAACATCTCCATCAATTCTTTGTGTCGTATCTTGTCGAATGCCTTCGCATAATCAAGGAAACATACGTACACGTCTTTCTTCATTTGTATTGCCCTTTCAGACAGCATCCCAATTATATCCTTCTTCAAGTGTCGTTGACGAACTCGCATTGTTCGTGTCCTCTCTCTGGCCTGATTCTGCTTCTATCTCTATTCATCAGGATTCTGACAATCAGTTTTGAATGTGACTCGTTAAGCTGATAGTTCTTTGTAGTTCGCACTGGTTTCTTCGGCAGTGCTATAAATATCGACTTGCATAGGTCGTCTGGCATTATTCCACTACTATAAATTTCGTTTATTATGTCGGTAATTTTTTCTATGCCATATTCTTCCACGGCTATAAGCAGCTCTATCACGACGCAGTCTGGACCAGCTGCTTTGTTTCTGTTCAGTTTGGCCATTGCAGCTTCCACTTCGGATTTTAGTATTTCCGGTCCATCCTCTTCCTTGTGTATTCTCGGTTGTTCTCTCCTGTCGAAAAAAAGTTCCTTTATATACTCTTCAAATCGCTGGAGCCTTTCCTCTTTCTCTAATATGATTGTTCCACCCTTGGATTTTACAGGATGCATGAAATCAAGGATGGAACAGTCATATTGGTGAAATAGAAAGAATACGTATTGTAAATAAAAGAGATATGCATAAAAAAAGAAAACTGACAGGACAAAATGTATGTTATGGACAGGAAGAATAAAAAAAAAACAAAGACGGAAAGCTCATAACAAAAATACTTCAGTGACAGAAGAAATATATTGGTGATATCTTCTATAACGGAAGCGAACAACAAACAATACTCCGAAATACCTACGGTGCGGAAATAATAAATTAGAATTGAAAAGCTACAAAGGCGCACAGTGAGACGGAATAGTAATTGTAATGCTTACAGCATCAGTTGATTTCAGCATAGAGAAACGCTTATATGCCGTAAAACCTAATCAGATCTATTTTCATAGCACTGCATAAGAAACTAGCGGTATACGTATGTGAAATCTACAGAACAGACAACTTAATAAGCGAAATAACATCTCATTATACGAATTCTGGTGAATAGATTGCGCAGTAGGATTAGATCATAGATATAAGACAGTGCGGGTTCATCAAAAACACTGGAACAAAGAAAGTAATATTTATGCTCATAAGTTTATCAAAACGACGAACAGAAATGCAGAGGGACGTGTACTTGTGTTTCATAGACAACGCAAAAGCGTTCGACAAAAATTTATTCAGCATATACAGGGAGACTATTTTGGGAGAACTAGAAATCCTGACAGAATTCATCGTTAGCATTCACATTCTTAAAATAATATATGAAGATAATACAGTGCAGAAAAAAAACTACAAAAACCCTACAGCATTTTGCGAAGTAAACTTGAAGAAATGCCTAAGCATAAATGACAGAAAGACTGAATGAATGGTTATCTGTAAAAAGAGAAGTCCAAAATGCCACCTTCCGGACGGAGGTTCAAACATCAAGATGTACAGAAATTTAAATATCTGAGAAGCTTTTCAACGGAATATGGCAAATGCAACACAGAGATCAGAAGGTGTATTGAATTTGCTAAATACGAATTTCAAAATCGAAGCAGAGTTTTGAATAGAATAATTTTGTTAGAAACAAAGGATATAATACATAACTGTTACGTGATATTTGTTCTTTGCATAATCACGAATACTAGATTATCTACTCAAACATGAAAACGAGACTCGAAGCATCACAAATTTGTTTCTGCAGAAGCATGCTAAGTAAGCCATAGACCGAAAATACGAGGTTTTCGAGAGAATGGAAACAACAAGGAAAATTATACTTAAAATTAGCAAGATGTAGTCGAAATATCTGGGATATTTAATTGAGAAAGAGAGCGTAGAATATCAAATGCTCACATGGAATACAGAACGTCAGGGGAAAATAGCTTGTGACATACAATATGGTATCTGTGCAAGTAGGTAGCAAAAAAGGATTTGAGAGAAATAACAAGACAAAACTTATTAAGAGCCACAAGGAACAAAAAAAGGTAGAGGGTAATGATCTCCTAGGCCCTGAAAGGGCAATATATATTTAAAAACATCAGTTGTAACCTTTCACTAATTGGAAGAAAAACCATAATTGGAAATATCCTAGTGCATAGATATGAAAATATACTGATTGTAACGCAAAGTATATGCCAAATATTTAAGAGTGCGTATATTTTACATTTTACATTGTTTCACTAAAAATAAAAGGTTCACATGTTGTATTTTCGAAAAAATCATAAACGAGTTGGAATGCCCTGTTCGAATTCCAGTAGTTTTATTACTTTCACTTAAATGTTCATGACGTTGGAAATTATTTCGTCACCCCCAGCTATGTAGAATAGACTGAGCCTTGAGTCGCACCCTGTCTAGTGGATGGGAAAATTCTAATATATATATATATATATATATATATGTGTGTGTGTGTGTGTGTGTGTGTGTGTGTGTGTGTGTGTGTGTGTGTGTGTGTGTTGTCAGTAAACAAAATAACCATATCAAATATATGTTATCGAAGACCAATATAGTTTACGAAATTCAATGCCCAGTACAAGACTGGGTTACTTGTCACAAATCAGAGACATATGTTAGATATGCTCTCCCATACCTTGAATAGATGCCTTACGTGTCAATTGTCAAACAAAATTGCCATAAAAATATCATTTATTAACCATATATTTTACAAGAAAATTTCAGAATAACTATAGTCGAAAACACAAAAATTCAATATAAATCACAATATCTGAAAAATCTAGCTATTCAATAGGCCTAATATAATAAACTTTTTTTTCTAACAATCTACCTTACATTATTTAATACTAGAAATGGAGTATTGAAAATTTTTAGTTTTAGTAGAAAGATGCTCACACAATTTCCAGTTGCGCGCGACATTGTGGGCTTGGAAAAAACGCCTAACCCCCACAAAAAAAAAAAAACGCAAAAATAAATTACAATGAAACAGTTAAAACATGTAGAAAGATAAACATACCACAGGCGAAAACACCTTTGAAAATGGCTATATAAATGTCCGAAAGCACTGAAGACAATAGAAATTAAGGACAATCATTACATGTAATCACTCATACAAATCAGAGAAATGTTAGCATACTGGAAAAAACTCAAAAATAATTAAGCCTTCCTTGTCGGTAGTAATTGATGAAAGATGTTTGATCGGTCGATTGCTGCCCAAATACACACACACACACACACACATATATATATATATATATATATACTATAGTCATCCGCAGACAGATCTGTTTCGCTGTATTACAGCTCATCAGTACTTCTTAGATTCCGTTCGCTTCCTAACCCAGGATTGAAATCGGCGTCAGTCGATGATTCTACCCCTAGGTCACGAGCGTCCGGCAGAAGAAGGTAGGCTTTTTAGCGTGTATAAACACGCCCAATAGCTGAAGTGCTCTAATTCATT
Source organism: Ascarosepion bandense (assembly GCA_037127315.1). Classification (NCBI taxonomy): domain Eukaryota; kingdom Metazoa; phylum Mollusca; class Cephalopoda; order Sepiida; family Sepiidae; genus Ascarosepion; species Ascarosepion bandense. The sequence goes on along the minus strand of JBBBDQ010000428.1, from coordinate 7,714,961 downwards.
ATCGAATGAGTTAGGATTTCTAGGAGGCTATTCAGTGGAAATAATTGTGGATCTGGTTTCTTATTTTATATGCATAGTGTTTTTGTTATCTTTTTGTTTATTAGTGATTGTTGGTTGTTATTTTTACGTTTACATGTTTTTATCTGTATGACAACTTTTCGGATACATTAAAATAGCTGCGGGTCGTAAGAAGGATATAAGTTTAATAGAGTCGCAAGTTATTAGAAATTTATTGCGACTGGTATAAAACTTTAGACAATGCAAAAACCTTTTTTAAATAAGAAACAGAAAATACAAAACAATGAAAACTCTGTAAAGATATACACAAAAAAGACAAGCGTTAAGCAAGTTTTGGAGAAAACATCGACTAAGAAGAGATATAAACAAAATTTCAAACTTTTAGTATATATACTAATATGTACGTAAAGCAAAGAATTACCTGATATTACAAACCTAATTTAAACTGGTGAATATATTGTGACATTAAATATATAACCGTTAACCGCTTCTCGAAAATGGCTTCTAATTAACTGAGGCAAAATTGACATTTTTCCTTCCATCACATTGCTTGATTTTAACCTCCGGCAGAGCAAATCCTTGTACTTTCTCCGTCTGATATTTTATACTATCATGAAAAGGGGGGATTATATTGAATCAATTGATAGGTCTGCCTCGAGGAAAGATAGTTCATATTGTCGTTTCAGAATATTTTTCTCCTCAAAATCCTATTTTGCACATTTATAAATCTACTGTTTTTCTGATAATTGAATATTGCTGCTGCATCTCATCTGGTGCTTCTGCAATATATCTGGAAATTCCCGAAAACTTCCAAAGAATGTTCTGTATTGTAATCGGTTATGAACAAGCATTTAGACTTCAGTCACATTTCTACGTGGCTTTCCTTTATATTTTCTATAAATATTTAATGTCAATTGTTTTAATGACATTTCCATCTAGATACATTAATTGCATGAATAAACGTACTACATTCTTGGAAAAATGTCTCCAATGTGTTACTGTTAAATAATCTATAAATAATGTTGACTTCTATAATATTTTCTTTTATTGCACTTCTCCATTCTGGAGATCTGTTCTAGTTTCATTAATCCGTGCTCTTGTAATATACACAAAATTAAACTTGAATTAAATTAAAGCTTACCCGCCATTATTTTTCCTTCTGAAACCTGATACTTTATTGATTTCCTCCTTATTTGTTTTCTCATAGACTCTCACTCTCAGTAATCATTTGCTTTCTAATTCTTGCATCCTCTTATTTTTGGGATGAATTAATAATAAAAAAAGATGGTTGAGATAATGGTGTCTCTCCTCAAAATAATCTATAAAAATGACTCTTGAATAATAGAATGCCTTTCAGGTATTAAAATTATATACCTTCAAAATCGTTGATTGTTTAAATATAAATGGTGAAGAGATCCTGGAAACGACGTTCATAAGCAGTAAAGTTAACAATCAAGAAGATTTAGGCTGGAGGGTATGTTCGTTCAAAACAATTACTATTCATATTCTGGCAAAGCTTGCTTTTGTCAACTTTGCTAAAAGAGGCATCAATGTCACTAAAAACGGAATTGCCTTTAGCTGGTACTGATATTTATCAAGCTCAAAACTTGTGATATGTCTTTGAAAGAGATGCACAGGATTACAGAAAACACCATTCCAACAATGATCTCTAGGATTCAATAATTACGCTGAAAGTAATCTTTGGCTCAGAATAGCAGAAACGTTCAGAAAGATACGAGATGAAGGACTTTAGACATATATAAAATACATAGTCCAGGTTAACATGTTTTATAGGGAAATGCCAATTCTGTATACTGTAATACAGTCCATTGCGTATATATATATATATATATATATATATATATATATTAAAAAAGGATTAATTCAAAAATGTTGAATGGCCATTTCGATATGAAGATCCCCACGGGGGATAACACACATCACCTCAGCAACAGAAAAATTCTTTCAGAAACCTTCCTGCTTTTTTCCCTTGGATTGAAGTATCTGAATTAATATATATATATATATATATATATATATATATATATATATATATATATATGCAACTAGGCATCGTTCATTCAGTAATGAATTTCAACACTCACAGCTACTTGCGTGTGTTTACATTGTACATAACACGCTAAAGACCACCTTCCTCCTCCGAGCGCCCTTTGCTCAGAGGTAGAATCCACGACTCCTATCAATTCGATAGTGATTCAATCCTGTCTAGAAGCAATCGGATGTCTAACTGTACTGGGGAGCTGTAATACAGCGAAACAGATCTGACTGAGGATGACTATACGCATCGCTCATTCAGTAATAAATTAGAGCACACTGGCTATTGGGCGTGTATAATGATAATATACACGCTAAAAACGTCTGCCTTCTTCTACCGAGCGCCAATAGCCCAGAGGTAGAATGGCCGACTGACGCCAATTCGGTCGGGTGTCAATCCTGGGTTAAAAGCACTCAGAATCTAACCGTACTGATGAGCTGTGATACAGTGAAACATATCTATCTGCGGATGGCTACATATATATATATATTTCTTTTTATCATATCACCCCAAGCAAGGCGGTAAAGCCACTGATGTGCCGGGGGCTACGTAAGAGTGGAAAGATTGGAAAAGAGAAAACCGGAAACCACATCCTAAACAGGGAACAAGGGATGAGACGCTACACCTGTTCAATAGACGGAGGTGGAGTGTGAACCGGGCGATAATTTAGTCTATCTACTCCAATTGAAAAAAAAAAGTGAAGATTGGAAAAGAGAAAACCAGAAACCACATCCTAAACAGGGAACAAGGGATGAGTCTCTACAACTGTTCAATTGACGTGGGTGGAGTGTGAACCGGGCGATATATATATATATATATATATATATATATATATATATATATAGGCGGTAAAATTCCGGGAAGGACTGGAACAATCTGGTATAAGGTTGGTAAATAATCTACGAAGATACTAGTAATATTGTTAAAATATTAAAACTGATCCAATAGAAATCTCAGTGCAAACCAACTTAATTTACAGAGCGGATATTTATTTATTTATCTGTAAATTCAGATAAAACTTTGTGGGGAAATAGCCATTTTCAACATGTCTTTTGAAGCCATGCATTCTTCGACCCTTTATTAACAGAGAATGAGGAAAAATTTTAAGCCCCGATTTTAGCTTAGGTAAAGGAAGAGGTTGGGATGTACTGGATTTCATTTTCCTCATACTCAGTTTAAAATATGGTCGAAAAATGTCCTCCCTTAAAATGACATATTCAAAGTGGCTATTTCCCCTCTAAGATTTATCTGAATTTACAGTTTTCTTCACATATATATATATGAAGAGGGAGACAATAGTGATGCAGTGTCGGCTCACTCAATTAGAGAGACAGCGTCAGCTCATTCATTTTCTTTGCTACAAGTTACGGAGCTATTGCCGGATTTTTGTTCTTTAGCATTGCCTTTTTTTTACTTTTCGCCATAATCATAACGTCGGATCGTGATGAATATATATATAAAATGGACGCTATTGGGCACGAAAAGTAATCCTAATAGCTTCCGTGATAGATATAATTTATGTTTACCAGAAAAAAAATTAAGAGTTTGAAATTTCAATATCAGAATGTATTTTTAAATAAACGTAAATAAATCATTAGTATGTGTTGTCATCGGAATTAATTTAATTTTCAATAATTATCTTCTTTTTTTTCACAATCGAATTTGCTTTTTACATAAACTAGATTTTAAAATTTGATGAAACAGTAAATATTTCCCTCATACTTAACAGGACTAAGCTAATGGTCAAGCCACATGCCTCCGAATAGCAAAACAAATTTACTACAAGCATTCTCCTTTCTTAAATTTATAGTAACCTTCATTCCCCAACACCTCCTATACAATTCCCTGCTTCCGGTAGTTTTATACCGATGACAATAAATTAACGTGGTTATTAATGCATGTCACGAACTGACATGTTGAAATATGTCTTTCCCCTAAATATTATCTGCATTTATATATATATATATATATCAGGTTCAGATCATTAATTTTTTTCTTGTGTCTTAATCCAAGATACTCAATAGTAGGTACATCAATATACATGTCTTACCGTTATTTTACACGGCGTATCGATATAAATATTTGGCGTTTTTTATGGTACGGGCACACATGTATATGGTTTATAGTTTATTGAGATAGTTAGATTTATGTTCTAATGATATATAACATTCAGATTTATTTATAAATTATTATTAATCTTGTCTTTATTATAAAATCTGGTATACACAGAAGAAATTGTGAATTTTGATTGTGGTTGATATTAATGCCAAAGTTCATATATAAATATGAATATATTGACGTTCATAATAAATTATGGCATGTAAATTTCTGATCGAAACAAAAAAATGTAAGTATTACTACGATTGTAAATAATTTAAATACCCCTGTGTGCAATGCTTTTATCCCAGAATTATTTACCATTTTACAGGAATGAAATTAGAAATATTTATCTCCCCAAGTACGAAGGAAAAGACTTAAAGCGTAAAATACGTTTCTGTTGCCTCTAGTGGCCAAACCTACATTCCCTCCGGACTCACAGCTAGCAAAATCCTATTTTCCTATTCTTGATGTTAATACCCATACCAAAGGGTGACAATGTAAACCTGGCTGCTGCCTTTCAAAAGAACCTCAAACGTGTGATTGAATAAGATAGAAAATCGTTCATAAATTTGAATGCCTTTAAAACGAAACTGCTCTCTTTCAACCCTAATACATTCTTGCTTATCAAAATGGATGACACTATAATCTCATAGAGAGCAACACACTTCATCTCCTTGTCCTTAATCTCACAAAATGATATGAAATGCATTATCGACATTATCGAACCCATAGCTGCATCCTCTGCTAAGAAAATTGGGTCACTCTACAGGGCTATGAAGTTTTCCTTGTCAGAATTTATTTTGCAAATTTAAAAATCTGCCATTCAATCGTTCATTGAAAACTGTTGGCATATCTGGCCGGACGCTCCTGCTATTTTTTTTTATGTTTTCGAAAAAAATCCAAAGAATGATCTGCAGTATAATCAATTCGGACTCACCTTCATTCACTTTCTCACCGATGTAATGCTGCTTTTTTCTGTCTTTTCTACAAGTGTTTTCATCAACGACTCTGACACGTTTTTCCTGGATTCCACATATATTTACTCGTGCTACTACATTGGCATGCAAGTTTTTATCGCCAAAATATTTAAATAAAATCTCATATACTCCAATAATTTCTTTTTACGCTCTTCTCGTCTGTGGATCTCCTTAACGTTTGCAATTTTTCCTGATAGCTACAAACTTCAAAAGTTTAAATGCAGCGTCAATTGCCACCTTCTATCTACTTGATTCACATCCGTCTCTTTTCTATTTTTAGTATATGATGCAAGTTATTAAATATGTTTGTTTTATTCATACAATTTTATCCTGTTCAGCACAATTTATCAACAAAGATAAGTTTGTAAAGATTTAAAAGCTTCGTATATTACAATTTGTTAGACATTACAATAGCAGTAAGTCAATAGCAGTAGTTAGCTTCATCTATCGTCCAATTCACTGTCCTCTCCTGTGATTTGAAAAAGTGTAGTTATATATCCCGTCTTCAATAAACAAGAAACTTTATTGCTAATTATTCCGAGCCATTTCGGTGCCCAATTGTCATTTAAATATTCATTGGAATTCATCAAGATTGTCTTGATATATTTTGTCAGTGGATAGACAGACAAACGCGACGGATTCGACTGAAACTTTACATGTATAAAAAAAATAATTTAGCCATTTTCTGTTTGTTTGTCTTAAGAGAGAGAGAGAGTGAGAGAGAGAGAGAGAGAGAGAAAGAGATAAGAAAGTATACATATTATCTTACGTCGATAGCACGATTCAGTTTCATGCATAATAATATATATGTATACATGAATGTGTTCCTGTGTGTATACACATATGTATACATTTTTACATTCATACTTATACATATACATACATATATATATATATATATATATATATATAAATGCAGACAATTATATATGCACACAAATATGAATATATCAAACACTATATATATATCTATGAATATATATATTGTCTGATATATATATATGTCTGCATATATATATATATATATCAGACAATATATATATAGTGTTTGATATATTTATATTTGTGTGCATATATATATATATATATATATAAATGCAGACAATTATATAAGCACACAAATATAAATATATCAAACTATATATATATATATCTATGAATATATATATATTGTCTGATATATATATATGTCTGCATATATATATATATATATATATATATATATCAGACAATATATATATTCATATATATATATATATAGTGTTTGATATATTTATATTTGTGTGCATATATATATATATATATATATATAAATGCAGACAATTATATATGCACACAAATATAAATATATCAAACACTATATATATATATCTATGAATATAAATATTGTCTGATATATATATATGTCTGCATATGTATATATATATATATATATATATATATATATCAGACAATATATATATATTCATAGATATATATACATATAGTGTTTGATATATTTATATTTGTGTGCATATATATATATATATATATATATATATATATATATATATATATATACAACATCTAAATTCACTAAATTCATGGACAATCAATCAAAATGCAATGTTTATTGATCTAAGAAAAAATCAAGAACAAAAATGTGATTCACTTGCAAAACAGTTATAATTCAATTTTTTTGTCGACACAAACAAACTATGAGGTTTGATGTTTCTCTATATTGCAGATGAAAATAACTTTGGGAATAACGGATCTGCCTTAGGTATTTCTATTGCGCCAAATAAAATCGTAGGTTTGACACGCATATGAGTTAATGTGAGTGAATAATTTCTTAACACATGATACCTATATGATTCATGTGGCAGGATAGCATTTCGTATGTATGAATTTCATACTTCTGGCAAGGAATCAAATATCAAATTGCAATTTCTTTGTTTTTCTTTCAATATTTTTTTTTTCAGGCGATAACCGATAAATCAAAATACTGTTAGCAAAATTGCCTTTTAATTAGGAGAGAGCCATGATCATCAATGTCTTGAAGGGATATGGCACATAAAAGAAAATAATTTGAATTGATATTGTCAGTTAAGTGTCATAAGTTGTAAACGCTTGGGCGATTATGTCTCGAAAGAGACATGACTGGCTAGGCAGAAGATTATCCCGCAGTAGGTAGCCATTGCTTTTTGCGGTAGATCGCTTGCCAGCTAAGGCTATAGAACCCAATCTGGCTTGTTATTTAACCCATAAGTGGAAGCAAGAGACGGATTAATATCTTTCCCAAGGGTATTTGCGCGTAAGTGAATGCAATGAATTCACCTGGAACTTGAACTCGGCTGCCCGATTTCTCGTTCCGAGTCGATATCCACTGTACCACAACGCACATCCTATGATAATTGATATTACACTGCCAATTATGTTCTCTCTTGGCAACGCTTTAATTATCACTAAAGTATCAGATTGTTTTTCTCCTTCTCCTCTTCCTCCACCTGTTCCTATTTGTTCTTTTTTTGTTTTTGATGTTGTTCTTTTTCTTCTTCTTCACTGACCTTATTATTTTTCCCATATTTCTCCTCTTCCTGCTTATTCTCCTACTCATTCTCCTTCTATTCCTTCTTCTTGTTGTTCTTCTTTTCCTTTTTTCTTCTTCCTCTTTTTTCCCTGTGTCTTCAGGGCGTGAGCGGTCGTCGCTGTCGACAACTTATTTATACAAGCTTGTTAAGCAGGTTAATTGTTGCTTTGCCTTCTGTGTGTATTATGCGTATCAGATTCACCAACAACTCTTTCCGAAATTTGTGCTGCTGATTCTCTCTGATTTTAAGTACTGTTCTTATCATTTTCCCTAAAACTTCCTAATAATTTCATAATAATAAATTGTTCGGTTCAAAATTTCTAGCAACTGTAGAAGGCCGGAGTGTACAACGACCGAATCTTTGTAACAATTGCAACAATAATGAAGACAATAGTGCGAATAATGTACATATTGTAAATACTAACTCATCTCAGAAATATAGGCAGATAGTTACTCAGTTATTCACATGTTCATTAATTCGCATTATTAGTCTAATTCTGTAGAAACTTATTTCTGTTGCTTCATGTCCCTTCTTCATCTGTGAGGTGATGGTCTGTCATTCACTGCTATATAACATATATAACATTTTTTGCATGATTTTCTTACCTGGTTTCTTAATTCCTACCTTTTATAAAATGCATCATCAAATCTACTCTGTTCTAATCGAACTCATATCTGTTTGGCAATCACCTAACTATGCAATATCATATCATTTGAGCTCCTACCATGATATAATTCGTTTGCTTTATATTGACACCATGGTAACAAGATCACAAAGTAAGAGTCTGATTTGATCGACAATAGAATATTATTGACATACATTACTTGATACCCTCTAATCACCACTTTCAAATCTTTGCTTGGCCTTGTCAGCAATTAATTTTCACCCAACAATCTCTCTCTAATAAAGCCAAGCCTTTCGCTATTATGTCAGTAACTGACGAGATATATTTCTTTTTATCCGTTCAGTTCACTTCATCCTCAATTGTATTGTCGATATGTGGATGACACCTTCTGTTTATTTGAAAATATACGTAAGTCAGACCAGTTTCTCTCTTTCTTAAATAATATCCATTCAGCACTGAGGTTTACTGTTGAGAAAGAATCGAATACTCAACTAGCTTTTTAGATGTTCTAGTACATCGGACACCTACAGCTTTTCTCACTTCCGTCTATAGGAAACCAACATTAGCGGGGCTATATACGCCTTGGGATTTCGTTTGTTCTAAAAAAATTAAGTTAAACATTATTAAAACCCTAATCCACAGGGCGTTAATGATTTGTTCTGAGTCTTTCCTTGATGAAGATATCAGTTTTGTAAAGGAAACCTTATGTAGTTTAGGGTATCCGCCCGACAGTGTTCATTCGGTCATATGTAACAAAATCTTGAATTCAAAAAGGATAAACTCATTACTGTCAAAAAATGCCCTGTTTATCTTAGACTTCCCTGGATTGGATCAAAATGTGAAAGTTTGGCTAGAGAAATTTCATCAAATATTCATTGTTGTTTTTTCTCGGCTGAGGTATCTTTTGTATTTCAAACCCGGCCCATGTTATGTTCTACACGCACGGATGTTCTTCCTTCCTACCAAATTAATTCTATAATTTATCAATATAAATGTAGTTGGGGAGTTGACTACATAGGATGTATAACTCAGCGTCTCGTCATGAGAATTAAACAACATGTTCCAACTAAAATAAGAAATCACACCGTATCTGGAAATGTATCCGTCCCGAATACCTACGGTTCCGCTATTTGCGAGCACCTTATAAAGAATAGAAAGTGGGCTGCTAATTTTAGTGTTGATCGGTTCACTGTTGTGTCCCAATCACACTCTTCATTCCTCCTTAAGGATCTGGAAGCTTTGTATGTCGGATACCGAAAGCCTGCGTTGTGCAAACAGCGTCAGTAGCTGGGCCTCGATATAATTAGTCTTTTGCATTCACTTTTTTTCTATCTTTCTTATTTTTTCCATCCTTATCATTTTCATGACACCGTTTTTTTTTTCTTTAATTTTGATTAAAATCTCTCGTAGAGGACTGAAGAGCGGGAGCGAAACCGGTTGCTTCGCTTTTTAATATATTAACAATGTGCAACATCACGCTGCACACTTTCATTTCTTTAATATATATATATATATATATATATATATATATATATATATATATATTAGAAAAGGAAATAGGATTATTCCAACGAGAGAAATTGGTATAAAAACTGTGAGAGGACGTGAACGTTTAGTTTAAAGTGTATATTCCTTGTTGTATAAAGATATTGTACATATCATGATTTTGTAAGTCTCCATAATGGTATTTGTGACGCTACACGTGTTTCGAGTCTAAGATTGACTCTCTTCAGGCGAATAAATTTGTGGCTTTACATATCGAGTTCTTTTTGTTTCTGAGAGCCAAGTTCTTGTTTATATATAGGTAAATAGAAAATTAAAAAGTAAAAATGAAGAATAAAGAAATAAATCAAATCAGTGAAATCAAAAATATAAAGTAAAATAAATCCAAAAAATCAAATAAATCAAATGTTGGCGTGTTGAATAGTCTGTGTTTTCTCACATCGGTACGTGCATAAATGGATAAACAAATAAATCAACTGCTTATCTCAATTTGAAATGATTTTGGTCTGGGTCCTTCTTTAGTACTTAAAAATTATCTTCTAGGCGCATTTGTGTTTTTCATCAGTCAGTTAGTTGTTTTCATTGCTTCGACGGTGTTTTGAATTTGGTGTGTGTGTGTGTGTGTGTGTGTGTATATATATATATATATATATATATATATATGTGTGTGTGTGTGTGTGTGTGTGTGTGTATGCGTGTATGTGTCTGTGTGTCTGTGTGTGTGTCGGTATCTGTCTGTGTGTCTGTGTGTGTCGGTGTCTGTCTGTGTGTGCGTGTGTGTGAGTGGTCCTTGATTTCGTCTTTATGTTTTAGAATTATTTTAGAATTATTTTTTATGGATGATCTAATTCGTTTTTTTTTTTTTTGTTTTTTTGCTTGGGGTTATCATTTGAATTTTGGTGTGTATGTTTGTGTGTATGTATGTGTGTGTCTTTGTTTTTTGATTTGTGTGTGTTTTCTGGTTCTTCACTATTGTTATTTGTATGTGTGCGTGTATGTGTTTGTGTATGTATGTGTGTGTATATATATCTATACTCCATTTGTAAAACAGTTATGACGCGACCTTGGTTTCTACCATGAGTGGTGGCTTCAGCTGATTTTCAATCAATCAATCAATCAATCAATCAATCAATATATATATATATATATGTGATCGATACACCCGCATTCATTCGTATTCCGAATTACGGTAATATCCATTTGAAACACTGGTTCTTGTACGATCATCCCAGTTAAACCACGTCGAAAACGGTCAGTACCTCGATGTGTAACCGCTTAGGAAATATCACTTGCTGGAAACTTCGATGGGAAACATGATGTACTGAACAATAGCACGGAATTGGAAATAAGCAAGCCTATTTACAGTTCCAATTGTGTTCGTTATATTCACTTACGCGCAAATGTACTCGAAAAACGTATAGTTTTACCATTTCCCCCCCATCTATTGGTTAATTACTATTACCTGTGTCAGTATATCATTTTATTTCTATTACATTCTTACTATCTAAAATATTTTCTGATTTTAAATAATCATAAATAGTTTTATAAAGCGTAAAAAAATTATTGTACATATCTAAAGAATAAAATATATTTTTTGTGGGATAGATTATATCTTTAAATATATATAATCACAGATATTACAGTGTAGACAAGGGTGAACCGCTTGCATGTGCATCAAGGATGAATAAAGGAAAGTGAGCCGCAATGGTAGAGAACATTCTAAAATAAATTTTTGACGGTGATCCTACTCCTTTTTATGCTTCAGTCTTGTCCGGTCACTTTTAAAAATTCGACACACTTATACAAATTTCTAAACAGTATGGTACTGTCAGAGTATTGTGTTAAAAGGATCCTGCTGATTTCAGCCTATAATCTTCTCACTAGAAAAACCGCATCTCTGTCTTTGTCCCTCATCGGTCTACATTATTTAGTTGTCCCTCCCACTAATGGCAACATGTGACACATGGTCAGTTATAAGTGGGTTTTCCGGGTTATATGGCCCTGCAAAAAAATGGCTGTCTATTTTTCCCCAGTCATTATTCTACCCTTCGGCGGAACCACGACTGGGTTAGTGCTCTCTGCTCGGAAGCAGAGAGCTCCCTCTACCCGAAGGCAGAGTGTTGATAGTGTCAATAGTAGAGTACAACTACTCCCTCATCGGTCTACACTGCTAACAGAATGATCATGATAACACTGAAACAGCAGTATGGGAACTGGCGCGTTCAAGTTCAAACTTCGATCCTCTTCTTCTTTTTCTATGTGTCCTGTCCTTTCAGGACGTAGGCGATCATGGTTCTCCACGTCTCACTATCCCTTGTGCCTCCTAGTATGTTTGCTTCTGTTACTCCTGGCACACCCGTTCCGTCATCCAACTGATCAGGCCCTGCAAATATGTTATCCGTTGCCTTCATCTGTCTCTCTTTCATTCTATCTGGCCTGTCAGTATCAGGTTCTCCAGGCTCTCTTTCCTCACTGCGTGTCCCAGGAACTTTATTCGTCTCTTCCTGATGCTCAGTATTAATTTCCTTTTTGTTGCCATTCTTTCCAACACTTCATGGTCAGTCCACGATATTCGCAGCATCCTTCTGAAGAACCACATTTCCGCTACTTCAAGCTTTGTTTTCATTTTCTATGATATTGTCCAGCATTCACAGCCGTATTCAAGAACTGACATCACATAGCAATCCAGCAGTCTTTTCTTTGTTTCTAGTGTAAATTTCCTGTGTCTTAGTACTTTACTCAGCTTCTGGAACGCGTCCTTTGCCATCCCAATTCGCCTTCGGATCTCTGTGACGCACGTTCCATCTCCTGTTAGAACACTTCTTATGTATTTAAATTTTTGTACTTGCTTGATTCTGGTATGCCCCACCTGTATTTGGCATTTTGGATTGCTGATGACCATGCATTCAGTTTTCTTACAGGTTATTTGTAGCCCTTTTTTATCACTCTCCACCGCTACCTTCTGTAGATCTTGATGTTTCATTTCTGTGTCTGCAATCAGCAGTGTATCATCTGCATACCTTATGTTGTTCAAGTTGTGGCTTCCAATAACAAATCGTAGTGTGTCATCTAGGGTGCTCAACATATTCTCGCAGTATAGGTTGAACAAATCATGTGAAAAGACACATCCTTGTCTTACGCCTCTTTCTATCTTTGTAAATCTACTGAAATCGTTACCTCTCCGTATGTAGGCCGTTTGCTACCAGTAGAGATTCTTGATTACTCTTATGTCTTTCCCGAAAATGTCGAGGCTGCCGAGCATCGCCATCAATTCTTTGTGTTGTATCTTGTCGAATGCCTTCACATAGTCAATGAAACATAGGTACACGTCTTTCCTCATTTGTATTGCCCTTTCGGAGAGCGTCCTAATCATGAATATAGCGTTCCTTGTTCCAGTGTCTTTGACGAACTCGCACTGTTCCTGCACTATCTCTGGCCTGATTCTGCTTCTCGCTTCGATCACGTGTACAAAATACCAAATACTTTAAGCACGAAGGAGGCAGTTTGACAAACTGAAATATGGAATATCGAACGTAAGATAATTTTGATTTAACCTCGTATAAATAAAACAAAAACATTTCAATGAAAAAGAATACATTTCATCTTATTTGGATTAGTGAGAACCCGTCAACAAATTTGCTTGGTCCATGCACTTAATTGAAGCGTATTTCTGAGCTGTTAGTTGTATGGAGAAATGTGTACGAAGGAATATTTATGCTTCCGCCGTTTGACTTGTATTCATCAGTTGGAATTAGATCAGAAATGTGTACTCGAGCAGATTCGCTCCATGGGATTAATATTGTCTGCGTAAGAGCATGGACATGAAAGGAGATTATAATGACTTACGAATTAATTTATTCCATTTTAATCTTATGATTTACTCATATACCTGTGCGTATCAGAACACAGTCTGGATTTTTTTCCACAAATCATGCAATTTTATTTATGATCTATAGTCAGTGGTTATCTTGGGCAAAGGATGGCTATAAATTCTAAACGTCTCCAAAACAAAGCAGTTATTATTTAATCTTCATTGATATTTTTTCTGTCTTATATCAAGCTTGATGTTGCTAACCTCCAGGATAGCAACATTTGCACTTTCGTGAAGTAGCTTTGTTTTTGCACTAGCATGAAGTGGATTACATATATTGTAACTAATTCACCTGCGAGGAAAGCTGGTTAACTATGTCTTGCCCGATGTCTTTTCACAGCAGAATTTATAATCTACATTTCTAAATTTACTGTTTGTCTATGATTTGAAAATTCTTGCTACATCTTGCCTGGTGCTCTTGCTCAAGAGTCTTGAAAAAAGTCCAATAATGTCTTAAATGTAATCAGTACTGATCTGGCATCATTAATCAGTCACATTTCCCGGTCGTAAAATGTCTCCATGTACCTTTCTATTTTTTCCATAAATACTTTCATTGCAATTCTTCTAATGAGTTTACCTTCTTCGACCGCATGAATTTCAGTTTACTACTAGATTGTCAACTTGGAAACCGTAAGTTTTCTTCTAATAGATTCTTTGTTGCAGGCTTACGGCCTATCACGTTGAATACACCGGTTCTCGCTCGATCACCAAAATTAAGCAACGTGGAGCCTTGTCAGTACTTAGATGGGTGACCACTTGGGAATACCAGGTGCTGTAAGCGTATAGCGACGGATGTGCGTTGTGTTGCAGTGGATATCATCTCGGAAAGAGAAATCGGTGAGCCGAGTTCGAATTCCAATTGATTACCCTGCATTCACTTAAGCACTGGTACCCTTGGGAAAGGTATTAATCCGTGTCTTCTCTCCAGTTACTGGGTAAATAACAAGGGTAGGACTTAGGGCCCTGCCCTTAAAAATAAATCCCAATAAATCTTGATACTCGAAAAGAAAAGCTATTACTAGACAGAAAACTTATATAAAGAACAACAATAAATTGTTGAAAGGAAAAGTTATTACCAGCAATAAATAAATCAAGTTTAGTTGGCAATAAATGACCCGCCGAGGTGTTGATATGCCATAAAAACAAACCAATCAACCAAAAATCCTTTTTGCACTTCGCGCATGTCGCAGTGAAAATGTAGGGATATGGTTACAGTTTATGAAATCGGCCTTGTGTAAATCATAATCGAACTCCGTACAACTTACAGATTTATTCGTAATCTTCAGAATGTTATAGATTGGTTGGGGATTGGAATGTGTAGATTTGTAAAAGAATAAAGTCTGCCTTTTGCATGTTGGAATAGAAATTTAGTGATATAAAAGAATAACATGAATTGATAGAAGTTAAAACTTCCAAGAGAACAGTATTAAGAGTTTAAGGGTATCAAAAGTGTTCTTGGTCCTTTCACGAGTTAATTTATGTGCATGTAAGCAAGAACGGATGTGTGAGCCTTATCTTTGAGTAGAAGTGTCTTTGAAGTTATCGCTCACAGTGAATATTGAAAAAGCAGGAGGTGAGTGGTGAACGTTGAAGGAGCTGAGACATGAGTGAGAAAGACAAAGACAATAATAATGACGATCGCTTGACCTTTGTCAATGGTAATTGTTAATTGCTCGTCATCTTAACTCTCAGAAGTCTTCCTTGCTCGTCTTATATTTCGTTTGGGAATTCACTCCCGGATGTTATTTTAGCCTTTGCATTGGACGACAATCAATTTGCGCAGAGGTGTGAAATTTTGTGAGTTTTGTGTGTATTAAGCAAAGTTTGTAAATTCGAGAAAATTTATTTATTTCTAACCATGAGTCAGATTTGAATTTTTAAATCTAAAATTTTTTTGTTCACTACAGCAGTCTCTTCTGGTTTCTTCTTCCTCTGCTCTCTATAACCTCATCGATATTTGCTCTCATTTTATTGTCCTTTTATCACGCTATATTCATATGATTCTCTTTTACTACTAGTAAGTACTTTTTTAAAATCGTGTCGCCCCAAGCAAGGCATTTTACTGCCACTGTTGTGCAAGGGTTTACATAGGAGGAATGTTATGGAGAGTGAGAGGTTGTACGGGGTGTCAGGAATAGAGTAGGAGAGGGAAGGAAATAGTGATGAGAGTGTGGTGGACGGAGAAAAGCATGAGAAAAAAATGTAAGTTAGTGAGACAGGGGATGACAATTGACTTTACATCTAAATTCTTGAATATTGTAAATATCAGGAAATAAGTATGCGGAAGAAAATTCTACAGACGGGAAGTTCAAAAAAAGAAGCTGCTGGAGTAGAATTTGCGTTTACAATTTATGGGTTTCACAGTAAAAGGGTGGGACCTAGTTGCTAATCTTGTGGCTCGAGGAAGTTCGTATATAGCTCTGATAGTATTTGTAGAAGAGACACAGGTAAGCCACACTGTGTCGGTGAGAAAGCGACTGTATCCTAGCTGCCAAGTCTGGATCAATCACATTGCACATTTTCCGTTGGATTCAGTCGAGGACACCTAAGTGGATAACAGGAGCACCGGACCAGATATGGCAGCAATACTCAATGCACGAGCTGATGGTAGACTTGTATACGTGCAGGATTGTTTGGGACGGGAAAAACTTTCCTGTCCATACACAGAGTACCGACTTTCTTAGTAGAGGATTTAGCTATGGATTCTATATAGTTATTCCACTTGAGGTCTAGTGTGAGAGTTAACCCGCATTGTTTCGCTTTCAGGGAGAGAAGCCTGATCCGTGTTAATGGGCAGGAGGAACAATTGCCTGTGGTGGTTACTTGCATCATTATTGTAGTTTCACCTTTCTTGAGAGGAAATGACTAATAAAATTGTTGTTTTTTAATTACATTAAAAAGAGCATTACTGAATGAAGTTGTTGTAGAATTGGTTGCATTCACTTACGCGCAAATACCCTTCAGTTAGGTATGACTCTGTTGCTTCTCCCTCTAGCTATAGGTTAAATAGAAGGACATATTGGGTCCTATAGCCTTGGCTGGCATCCAGTCACCTGCAAAATGAAAAAATGACATCTTACTGCGGAAAAGCCTCTGCCTAGTCAGTCAAGACTCGAATGAGACATAAACATCCAAGCGTATATCACGTATTGCACTTAACTGACTAGCTGATATAGATATGATAATCTGTCCCATAAAATCGAAAATTATTATTGAGTGAATGTGTATGACAAAAGTAGACTGATTTTGTTTTACTGATTGTAAACCAATTTCAGGTTAATAAAATCAACTAAATACGTTTATTTATATTCTACTTATTCCATATGCCGTGTACCTTTAAAGTGTTGTCGAATATCGCTCTCCACAATTTCCTATCTTTTATATCTTACTATTTTTTCTTTTTGTTCTCTCTGCTTGGTTCATAAGTTGTCAGTTAGTCAGTTAAGTGACATACGTGATATACGCTTGGGCGATTATGTCTCGAAAAAACATGACTGACTGGGCAGAAGATTAACCCTCAGTAGGTTGCCATTACTTTCTGCGTAGACTGGTTGCCGACCAAGGTCATAGAACCCAATCTGTTAAGTAATTTAACCTATAACTTGAGGAATGAGACGGATTAATATCTTTCCTAATGGAATTTTTGCGTAAATGAATGCAAGGAATTCAACTGGAATTCCAACTCGGCTCCCCGATTTCTCGTTTCAAGCCGATAACCACTGCACCAGGACGCACTATGCTATATATCAATAAATTGGTTATGTGTTGTTTTCGTCTATCCCTCTTGCCTTCTGATGAAAACAACTCAAAGTCATGTGTCATACGCACCATTACACATGACGTCATCATGAACTATTTATCATCTTCACATTTTCAGAAAATGCCAGAATGTAGCCTACAACAGATATCACATAACTCTTGAAAATGACAAAAAAGTGGAAGTATGTAAGCAAATCTATACCACAGATTGGAATTTCGGAGGGTTTATTCCCAGTTTCCACCCCAGTACACAACAATTTACTAGAAAATTGGAAAAATTAAGCAGACCAAAAAGTCTAAGTGTCTAAATATAAATTGTATTAATAGCCTCAGTACTGACCTGCTTAGCTTCTTGTTGCCCCGATTAGATTGGCAACTATGCCTCACACTTTTCAGTCATAACTGTTAAAAGGAACAGCCAATTCTGTTCTAAGATTTTTATTGCATCTCCTGCTAGTGGAACTCCTTTCCTGACAGTTACAATCACCAAGAGTTTTGTAAAGAGTTAATGTAAAGTCATATATTTTATTTAACATGTTGCATGAATTATTATTTTGTATTTTCGGAATTTTCATCATTTATTATCATATTTTGTTTTTATTATTAGTATCTGTACTATTATTATTATTATTATTATTATTATTATTACTTCAAGGTTTTTAAATATTAGTATTTTTATTATCGTTTTATTATTACTACTAAAAAGTTTAATAAGAAAAACTAACAATTCATTTTTCTAACGAAAAATTAAATCCCAATTTTTAATTTTTATGTCATGCATCTTAAAATAGACAACTAAAAAACCAAGTCGAGATTTACTGACTCCCTTAACTACTTTTTTGTAAATCTAGAGCAAGGTCGTTTTGTTGTCTAGATATAATATAGACGCTAATATTTAACACTGTTAAATTAACATCCTTTCCCTTATTTTTCTTCTCTTTTTCTTTTTCTTTTTTTTTTCCTTCTTTCATATTTTACTAATTTTTTGTGAATAAATTTGACCTATTCATTGTTGTATGAATTTGGTCTGAGAAGCGATCTATAAGAGAGCTGCGAAATATTATATTACCAATGTCTTTATAAAAACATTCAACTAATATGATAGATAGATAGATAGATAGATAGATAGATAGATAGATAGATAGATAGATAGATAGATCTAAACAGAAAGTGGCATTTAGGTAAAATCCCAAAGAATATTTATTAATATTAATCTTATTAACATTAAAACTGATCTAAAAAGCGGGCGTGAATCAAATATAAGTATCTATTTACAGAGCCAAATATGTATAATCTATAAAATATTTTTGTAAATGACATGTTTTGTATGATCATTTAATTATGTTCAGTTAATTCGCTTTGTCATCGATTTGTTTATTATAGAAAAATTCATGAGATTTTAATACACCGAAAGTTCACTTAGGCATTTTACTGCCACTGTTGTGTAGGGGTTACATAGGAGGAATATTATGGGAAAAAGTGAAGGTTACAGGGGGTGTCAAGAAGAGGGTATGTGAAGAATGAGGATACTGATGACAGTTCGCTGGACGGAGAAAAGAGAATGACGAACAGGTTGAAATTTAGTGAGAAAGGAGATGACTATTGATTTTACATTTGAATTCTTGAAGATTGTCGCTATCGGGAAAGCAAGTAAGCTGAAGGAAATTCCACAAGCGAGAAATGCGAAAAAAGAAGCTGCAGAAGTGGAATTTGCCTTTACAATTTATTGGTTTCACAGTAAAATGGTGGGACCGAGTTGTTAATTTTTTTATTCGAGGAAATTCGTATGTAGGGGTACCAGTGAGCTATGTTCATCGGAGCAGAAGCCGTGAAAGTATTTGTAGAAGAGTCACAGGGAAGCCACACTGCGTCAGTGAGAAACGACTGTATGTTCACTGCCAAGTCGGGCTCGATCACATTACAGATTCTCTGTTGGATTTTGTCAAATTACCTAGGTGGATAGCAGGAGCACTCGTCCAGATACGGCAGCAGTAATAAATGTACTGGCGGATGGTAGATTTTTATATGTGTAGGATTGTTTCAGACGGGAGAAACTTCCTAGCCTTGCACAGAAAACCGACCATTTTAGCAGCGGATTTATTATGGATTCTATAATTGTTACTTGAGGTCTGCTGTGAGTGTTAGCCCGAGGAGGGGCAGTGGTTTACTTTCAGCGCGACTAGCCTGATCTATGCTAATGGGCGGTAGTAACGGTTGTCTGTGATGGTTAGTAGATAGCAGCTTCGTTTTGAAAGCCCACTACCCTATTTATATGAGTGACCCACTAGCAGAGAGTGGTAGGGGGTTCTCATAACAAAAAAGGAATTAAAGTTCAACCAAATGCAACAAAAAAATTCTGACAAGTTAAAAAAGATAAACCAACGAGAAGAACGTTCAACTAAGCATAGAGAAATGCAAACATAAATGACGATTTACATTTAAAGAATTCATGAAATCTAACCCGCTAGATGTGTAACGAAATCAAAAATAATTATTTCTCTATTTTTTCATTTTTTTCTCTTTTCTTTTCCATTTTATGTACATATGTCTTTATTTTCACCCTCCTTGGCTAACAAATGTTAGATCTGCTTATCCAACGTATGCTTCCCTTCTTTTTCTCTTTATTTTATTTCTCTTATCCCCTCTCTCCTTGATGTTCTTTTTTTCCATCATTTCGCGAATCCCTCTCCCCATTTCCGTTTCTGTGACACGCTTATTTTTGATTTCCTTACGCATATGTAATCTTTAAATGTCCTTTTCAAAGATCGAGTTTGAATACCTTTCGCCATCTCTCTTCGTTTGTCCTCTCTCTTTCTTACCTTTGTAACAACGTCTAGACACCTATATTGTAACATAATATTCCCTGTTTTTTTAATTGTCATACCCAGTTTTCTTTCTTACTTTTTCCTTTTATATATTTAAGTGAAGTTCCGGTGGATCTTGACTTCATGATTTTCTATAATAAACGGATCTCTGATGAAGCGAATTTACTTTGCAGAAGTAATCATCTTAAACATGTAATTTTCGAAAATTTATTTTGAATATACATACATAATTGTTTAGCTGTATCACAGCTTATCAGTGTAACTAGACATATCCACTTGCCTCCATCCGGAATCGAAACTCCAACAATTTGGTGTCAGTGGAAGTCCCTGAGTCCCTAAACCACGGGGGCACGGAATGAGAGAGGTGAAATTTTAGCGTGTCATATATAGACGGTGTATACACACGGCAGTCTCCCAGAGAACTCAGTTCATTACTAAAGAGTAACGCGTAAATCTCAGAAGTGTCGAATGTTTTCTAAATTTTACTCTACAAGAGAAAAGAAAGCTTAATCGTAATGAGAGCATAATATATTAGTCATACACATACAAGCCTGTTTCGCTGTATCACAGCTCATCGGTGTGGTAAACACAACCACTTACTTCAAGCCACTCTCGTAACTCTAACTATTCAGTGTCAGTCCGAGCCCCTACTACTTAAGTTTTGGAATGAGAGAGAGGAAATTTTAGCCTGTTTTATATATGCCGAGAAAGGAAACGCTTATAGTTCAACTGTGTAAATTTTCAAGAAAATCGGTTCAGCTGTTTCGAATTCTGCAGTTAACGGACACACACACGCACACACCCACACACACATACACACACAAAAGTTCTATATAGTAGCAATTCCAACTAACACCAAATTGGTCAAGTTTCGATCTCGGCCAGAAGCAAGTGGATACGTCTAGCTACTCTGATGAGATGTGATACAGCGAAACAGGCTTGTATGTGGATGGCTAATATATTATGCTCTCATTATGATTGAGCTCTCTGGAGAAGAAAATTTTGAAAACAGGTTCCACTTCTGCTATATGCGTGACTCTTCAGAAATGTATCGAGTTCTCTCGCTGACTGGCGTTTGTATACACTACTTATATACAGCACGTTAAAATCCCTCTTTCTCTGATTCCATGCGTCGATGACTTAGGGAGTAGCGAGTCCGACTGACACCAAATTGGTCGAGTTTCGATCCCGGCCAGAAACAAGTGGATGCGTCTAGTCACACTGATGAGCTGTGATACAGCGAAACAGGCTTGTATATGGATGACTAAAATATATATATATTTGTATATAATTATATGGTTATGCCGATTTTACATTGCTACATGGAAATGTCTAGTTTTCGAGATTAATTCTCATCATCAGGCAATGCTGGTGTGGTTGTGCAGATGATTTACATTTAAATGACAAATACTTTCGGTTTACTGTGAATGTATGTGGGTGTTTTTGTGTGTTTGTGTGTGTGTGTGTGTGTGTGTGTGTGTGTGTGTGGCTAATCAGAATGGAGATTCACTTCGGGGTTTGAAAATTCCAAAAGAAGCTAAAACATGTAAGTCCTTAAATGAACCATGTTCATTATGATTATATGAAAAACTATTTATTATGAGATCCCTTAAAAATAAAAATTTATTAAATAAACGTAACGAAATTAATGTCATATGTAGACATTGTAAATTATTCACATTAAAAAATGGATAAAACCTAAATTAAATAACATGCTCACCGATAAATTAGGTAAAAATAAAAATGAAAATAAAAATAAAGCCAAAGATAGAATAAGTTAGATGTTCTTTTTTTAATAATTCCCCCCTTTGTATCAGGATAATAAACTTTACAGCAAATTGATAGATGGAACGAAAAAATAGCAGTTGGGGGTTACCTTTTTGGAAAAATCTTTTCTTTAACAAATAGATTAAAGGGAAGGAGATTGGTACTACCAGGAAAGTATATGACATCAAATGTAATAAAATTGAGGGGAAAATGATAAGATCAGATAAATGCGAAGGAAAGGAAAACAGACAAGAGAGGAATAGGATCAAGGATAAAGAAAAAAAGAGGAGGAAAACAGCTTGTTAACACAGAAATTCGTCGGGGTCAAACCCCTAAGTTAATCTTCATTCTGATTAGCCACACACACACACACACACACAGACACACAAACACACACACACAAACACCCACATACATTCACAGTAAACCGAAAGTATTTGTCATTTAAATGTAAATCGTCTGCACAACCACACAATCATTGCCTGATGATGAGAATTAATCTCGAAACAGAAATTTCCATGTAGCAATGTAAAATTGACATAACCATATAATTATATTATATTATATTAAGCTCTATAATACTCATTATATTGAGCATTGTTTATAATAAAATAAATGCCAGATCACTCAAAATATAAAAAAACAAACCTTGAGTCCTCTTCACTTGGAATTATATATATATATATATATATATATATATATATATATATATATATATATTTATATATACTGATATGATATGAATTAAGAACAATAAGGAATTTACTGTTCCTTAATTCTTTTTTTTAATTATACGTTGATTCTTATACATATAGAGATAAACAAAACTGTAATTTAATTAACTTGACATTTTCACAGAATTTCCAATGCTTCCGAATCATATTTTCACTATGACTCCATCTTCAAGCGATCATTTTTGGGGTCACTGACGAGATTTTGTTTTTTTCCCGAAGTGGGAGGTTTTTGAATTACAAGTTATTAATAGCTTCTGTTTAGGTCTACAAATTACAGGTTCACACATTTTTTCCTAATTATATGTGTGCTGAAGGAGTATATTTGTCACTATTTTCTTTTTTATATACGACTACTACAATCTGTTTACATTCGCACCCACCTCACGATTTTAGTTATTTATTTTGTTTTTTACACTTTTAAAAATTATTTGTGCTTGAATAAACCAATAGTAATTGCATATATATATATATATATATATATATATATATATATATATAGTTATTTTAATTCCTTATTTTATCTATTTGTGTCGTGTGTATTAATGTTTTCCTTATTTCTTTTTAAATTCTAATCATTATCCAGAGTTAAGCTTAAACAGTGTCTACAGAACTCTGTCATGCCGTTAAGTATATGAAAGATATGACATCAATTCAAGCAAGAAGATGCGAATTAATATGCAACCAAGTCTCTATGTCAAAACCAGTTTTGTCTAATCATGTGATCTCATGATAGGAGACTTAATAATACTACATATAACTTTCAGGAAGACTTCTCCTGTAACGTCTGTTTGCAGCTGCGTAAGCATGCGTGTGGTCTAACTCGGTTTTTAAATCAAAACACAAATATTGTCCAGTGGTTTCTAGTAAATTGACTACTATCTCTAATTACAAATATAAATCAATGCCAAGACTAACTGATAAATAAAAAAGAACGAAACATCTTCGTCAACAACAATAAGTGTATCGTAACCCATAAAAATCTTTACATAAAACCTTGCTCGGAAACGAGTGGTTTTCCGCTATATATAACAATAGAAGTATTGATATATGCATAATCATTTCTGCTTCAACTCACACTACAGTTATGCCTCAGATCACAATGTCGCTATTTGGCACTCCTCCAGGGATCACTGTAATAAATCTGTGTTCTACATACGCATTTGCAAGTTAAATTTATTTAACAATTCAAGCCAATAACGATAGTGTCAGTGAGGTGCCCCTGAATGTTTACCTGTTCGACCGATTTCACATAGCTACTTATATGATGACTGAGTAGTTAGACTTTTATCATTTCAACCATAGGATCACCATTCGAGTTTCAGCATGGTAAAGATGGTGATAATAGATCAGAAGTGAGGGTAACCTCGTGCTAAACCGTGATTAACAAACTAAACAGCATACCATTGTTTGGCCAATGGATTTTCAATGTAACAATCTTAGCGCAGTTGCTCCGAACACGGCAACGTGTCGGCTAGGATGATGTAACAGATACTCACATTGTAGATAAATAGAAGCAATTTATTTAGTCATAGAGGAACTAAGAATTCTAAATTAAACAGGGTTAAGAAGCTCCAATGTCTTGCCTGTGCAGTTAAAGCCGCAATTTGCAATTTAGTTAAAGCGCTTGTGCGATTCTAGTTTTCCTAAAATTGTTGCTAATTTGCATTCATATTAAAACTTCTGAGTAAACTGTGATCCAAGTAGGGAAATTTCAACAGGGTTTGAATTGTACTTGGCCGGGCTGGTTGTGATTATAAACTACAATTTAACAGAAGTACAATCTTTACTGCCCATGCAGCTATTATGATCGTTTCATGAGACCGATAGTTCCAAAAAGTCAACTCCCAGAAAATAACCGACGATGATGAGTCGCGAAGCTATTTCTCATGGTGGAGATGGTAATGCTCTAATCTCTCAACTCACCAATGTCTTTTAGCAAAGAGCTACGTAATATACAGAAAAATCTTTTACTTTTCAGCATTTGTAGCAGCATGAGGACAAGCTACAATACAGCATGTGGTGGGACAATTATATATAAGTTTAATGCCTGACGTTTCCAGAATCCGTAACTGTTGCATGTTGAGTAAATTGCAACGATCAGGATTCAGATTAGTTAAGTGATTATTACTTACATTTGAAGTATAGTTACTTCAATGATACGGTTTTCTGACTACTTATTTCCTCATATTTAGTCACATCTGTTTGCTATTCGTGTAGTATTTTCCGTATATATATATATATATATATATATATATATATATATATAATAACTAAATAGACTCTGTAAGTATGTAGGCCGTAAATTTATACTAAAATAAACCTTCAAAAAAACCCACTAACAAACAGAACCTAATTCCGTTACAATCCGGTGCACTAAGGCATCGGATAAATGGGGAGAGAAAAAAAAGAAACCCGCGGAACAAGAACAAAACATTCAATACTCCGCAGCAAAGAAAAAAAACCCAAACGGAACTAACCACAAGAAAAAGTGCTCGATACAAAGTACAAAAGAAAATATACAAAAAAACCGCGTGAAACCGTGTGAAACCGCGGTAGGTTTTGGCTCGCTTTAGATTTTTGTATATATATATATATATATATATATATATATATATATATATATATATGTGTGTGTGTGTGTCTGCCTTCAGAAGACTTTGGTATAAGCTTTCCTTCTCAGTCTCATTCAATAAAAGAAAAAAATTAGCAATACAATTATTATTTCTAAGATTGGATTGGGAATTCTAGTTTACTGATATTATATGACTATTATTTAGGACTACCTAACTTGATATCTCTTTATTAGTAATGAGATAATCTATCATTATGCGAACAAAAACATTTCTCGTCAATTCGTATAGTTATTTTTTTTATTTTTTTTTTATAAGCGTTTCACCCCGAGCAAGGCATGTCACTGCCACTACTGTGCAGGGGGCTACGTAGAGTGGAGAAAGGCTGATTAAATATAGGAAATAACAGAGGGTGGGTGATAGGCGGGTGAGGATACCGAGAATGAGGGTTGGGTAGATGAGAGTGTTGTGAGAATAGTTGGGAGTTAGTGTGATAGGAGGTGTCTATTGACCCTACATTTAAACACCTGGAGATTGTAACTGTCGGGAAAGCAGAGTTGTGGAAGGGAGTTCCACAGGCGGGAAGCGCGAGAAAAGAAGCTGTTGGAGTAGAATTTACGGTTACATCTTATTTGTTTAACTGTAAAAGGGTGGGACCTAGTTGCTAATCTAGTATCTCGTGTAAATTCGTGCTTAGGCGGCACCAGTGATCTAAGCTCATCGGAGCAGAAGCCATGAAAGTACTTGTAGAAGAGGCACAGGGAAGCTACATCACGCCGGTGTGAGAGCGGCATAGTGATAAAATAACAACATAACATCTTGGTTAGTAAGAGTAACAATGTTGCTAATAGAGATGTTTTTACTCTCTGGTTTCTGTTAGAATTTTATGTATACTTTTAATGATTTACAAAATTGAAGGTCTTCGTAACTGTGATAAAAACAAAATTATATTCTGATAAGATTGCAACAGTTATCACATTAGATGGTGTTGTGACCACGTCACCAAATATTTATGCTCCATTTTAGTGCCAGAAATAAAGACACAAAGACGGAATAGTATTAAACAAATATATCACAAAGTCAGTAGTACAAACATATATCAATCAGCAATTATTAGTGTGACTATTTCTCCTGCGCTCAGCGTTATCTGTTGGAATAGATTCCGCTCTCACTTTCTCTGCCACACGTCTACAAAGCACAATTGCTGCTTTTTTAAATTTTTTTTTAATCATATCACCCCGGGAAAGGCGGTAAGGCCACTGGTGTGCAGGGGGCTACGTAATAGTGAAAAGATTGGAAAAGAGAAAGCCTGAAACCACATCCTAAACAGGGAACAAGGGATGAGCATCTACACCTGTTCAATAGACGTGGGTGGAGTGTGAACCGGGCGATAGTTCAGTCTATCTACTCCAATTGAACAACTAATAAGGAAAAGTGAAAAGATTGGAAAAGAGAAAGCCTGAAACCACATCCTAAACAGGGAACATGGGATGTAAAACCGGTTGATGGAGGGTACTATCTACTCCAATAATAATTATAATAATAA
Organism: Ascarosepion bandense; assembly: GCA_037127315.1. NCBI lineage: Eukaryota > Metazoa > Mollusca > Cephalopoda > Sepiida > Sepiidae > Ascarosepion > Ascarosepion bandense. The sequence goes on along the minus strand of JBBBDQ010000428.1, from coordinate 7,688,040 downwards.
TAATAAAAATTTAAGTTTTAACTTAGTATAAGTCGAAACTAGATTTAAACGTAAAAATTATTTATAATAGCAAAATACTACCCCTGTTAAAAAAATTCAGGCAAATTAAAGACAAAAATTAATGAAAAAAATTAAAGACAAAACTTAAAGACAAATTTAAATACAAAAATTAAAATAAAATAAAAATCGCAAATCAACATACGAAGAAGGTAAGACAGATTGATAAAGTTGAGCAGAAATACCGAAGTAGGATTCCGTTCTGTAATTTTCCCAGAATATTTTCGTAGTGGCCCGCCATCTTGGGTTAGTTGATGTCGAGAGAGAGAGAGAGAGAAAGAATGAAAGAACACCATCTCTATCCTTAAAAATTCCTTCAAACAGCGAAAACACTGTGAAGTCGAAACGAGATTTAAACGTAAAAATTATTTGCAATAGCAAAATACTACCCCTGTAAAAAATTCAATATATATTTCGGAAGAGTTCACTATATCATATGGGTAAGTCACCATGAGGTTAGTAAGGGTGATCAGGCTTCTCATATATATTGAATACATATATATTTGTCTAACTTGTGAAAAAATACTTTACGACGAGGATAGAACACAGAAAATTGAATTAATTCAAAATTATTTGAATAATTTGTCTATACTTCTGAGATGATGTATATCTAATATTTACATTGTTCGGACTATTGTCCTCATCATTAATGCCACGTTTATGACGTTTCAGCCATCATCAACTGTTAATAATTTCGAAACAAAATCACTGAGGTATCTCCTTTTCATTCCATTGCCATGTAGCTATATCCCTTTAACTTAACTCAAAGCTATTTGTTCACTGTTGATAAGGCCTAATTTCGCACTCATAACTCTGTGGGTCAAATCACTTGAACTAATTAACCTCTATATCTACTGGGTCTTTAGTTCTTAAGGATATAAGTATATAAAATACTGGGACTTAAAAACCTCATCTCTCAGTAAACATTTTTTTCCAGAGCTCATATTGTAATTTTTGATGATAATGATTTTCTTTAGCATTTTCTTTAGTTTGTATTGTAATCTTGATGCAAATCAGTTTCTCATTTTCAGAGTATTCAAAAGAATTATTGATCAGAAATCTGTATCATTGCAGTAACTATCTTTAATATATTAGTAATAATGACTTACCCAATCCGATTCAGGGCGTTGCACTTTACTCAACAGGCAGCATTTACAGATTCCGCAAAGAATAACTGTTAGAATATATATAATTACCCCATCACATAGTGTCTGTATTTTGTAATCAGTTCTACCGGCTGCCGGGGATGAATGAGTGGCTCTAACATGTCGTACATCCCATAGTACAAAAATGGAGAGTAATTCAAGAGCAGCTCCTGTATCCGTATCAACTGCAACGTGTGCAGTGTTGGTCGATCTCTGATCCCTTATCACGGAAGAACTTTAGCCGATTTTTTAAGGCATAAACTACAGATCTCTTGTTTATTTCTTCGTCCTTGTTTAAAGATGAGGTAACACTTGGAAGAAATGAAATAAACAATTTACACAACCAACGTGTGTTTAAGCGGATCTGAATTTCCAGGGTAAAATACAGGCTAAACACAAACATCAGTTAACCATTATTATGTAGGCAAGATTTTTAGTTGACTCCCTGGTAGGTCCATATGTTCTTCCAGTACAATTTTTCAAAAACTCCTCAGACATGCCAGAGGATTTACGCTGTTAACACAAAATGCACGTGTCTCCTGCATGAAGGGACTCCACCATATGTTCGTTTCTAAACGTAAGACCTCCTAAGATATGCAGCAAACATTAGTAATGCACAAACGCTTAATCAACGTGTCATAGAGGCTGCGAAACCATTCGATGCCTTGTGGAATCATTTGAAAGGGCCCGGCTTTCAGTGATTCGACTAGTGCATTCATGTGTGATATATTTGAACATTTTTTATGATTTGCTCTGTTGAGGTAAAACGATAGCCTTTTATACATATGTCTACTATCGATATTTTAACTTTGTTTTAGTGTCAGGAACCCGATCCTACGTTTCAAAAATATTTCTAGGATTGTATCTTGGATAGGATAATTAATAACATCTCACACCTCAAAAACAAAGCATGTGTAGACATCTATTTACATGGATATTTTTACTGAATTTGATGTAAGAAAAACAGCCTCAAATTATCTTATAATATATATATATATATATATATATATATATATATATGTTAGTAGGGGTGAGTGTGAGTCTGTTCGAGTGTATATCAGAGTGTATATGAGAGAATACGTATACATATAAATATGTAGATGTAGAGGTAAATAGTTGTATTTATGATCATGTGTGTACAAGTATACATTAAAAATGAGTCTATGATGCGTACACTCTTGTGTGTGTATGTTGGTATGAATCGATATATATACGCAAACACACGCATCTCTATGTGTGTGTTTGTTTGTATATATATATAAATATAAACGTGTCCGCGTGTTAATGTATAAAATTTATACTGAAAAAAGATTCCAATATGATTGAGTGAAGTTTTATATACATACACGTGTGTAAAATTGTATATATATATATATATATATATATATATATATATATATATATATATATTAAAAATTATACTTTAGAACATGTATAAAACTATAGTTTGTTGTAGTTTATAAAATACAATTTATAATAAATATTATTTGGTTTATTCTTATGTTCGCACTATATTAAAATAACGTTTTGAACGATGCAAATATTTTATCCTTATTCATTTGTATATATATATATATATATATATATATATATATTGTTTTTCTTTAATCCGAGGTGGAAGAGTAGGAAGGTAAATTCCAAGAACCTGATCCTAATCAATATTTAAAAAATTTAACATTAAAAAGTGCTGCGGGTGGAGAGCTCAATGTATTAAGAATACAGAGCCAATATAAATTAGAGAAAATTTTCAAAATATATATATATATATGTGTATGTGTGTGTGTGTGTGTGTGTGTGTGTGTGTGTGTGTGTGTGTGTGTGTGTGTGTGTGTATTTCTTTAATAACTTTAAATTGATGACTTCCTGTAATGGATAAATTTAATTAAAAATTTTTAAGATATTACATTTAAATCTATTCCTCTTCCTCCTCCTAAATATACCGTTCCAAACCCCTGTCAACATTCCCTAGCCTCTACCATTTGATATTTGATACCCCGTCTATCTTTTATCTCTACACCCTGTAACCTCCGCCATTACCAGTTCTGTCCTGTTCTACTTTGCTTTAAAATAATCTCACTTCACTGACCTTAAGGGAACTATCAATTCTTGACTGTTGTTAACCTGGCCCCTTCCCCCTTTACCCCAGGGCCTTCGCCATTTGGAACAAAACAATATTGCTGACGTGACTTGGAATCTGTCTTAGAGATCCCATGTCTAATTGTGCATCCGAACCTTTGAATTCTTAAGATTTTCTCTAATATAAATATATATATATGTGTGTGTGTGTGTGTGTGTGTGTGTGTGTGTGTGTGTGTGTGTGTGTGCTTGCATTTATATTGGGAAGTGTGTATAAATAAATCCTAAATTTAATATTCTACACTACCAAAAGGTTCCAATACAGATATTGATAACATATAAGCATATAGGCGGACAAACATTCTCAAATCTAGTCTGTGGTATTGAGGTTAATTAATTTCATTTATGATATACTGTTATCCTCAGAGATATTCAGACATTATTCTAGGACAAAAATTCGTATTTTGTTTTTTTAACCTGAAGAAGCTAAAGAGATTCTACGCTTATCATGTGAAACGTGTCGTTAATATAATTCCCCCAATTTTTTGAATATGTTGACTTTTGTTTCAGATTCTGTGTACATCCGACAGACATACACACAAGGAAGTGCACTCACACACAAGCACGCCGCATCACACACACACATAGACATTTATTATATATATATATATATATATATATATATATATATATATATGAATGTTTGTGTGTGTTTTTGTGTGTGTGTAAATAATTATTGCATTTATTTTTAATCCCTTATTTTATTGGTTCAAACGTTATTATAGTTAATTATAGTGGAACATTTGTAGTTGTAAATATGTCCCGTTCTCATTTCTTTAGTGTACATTTTGTCTGTCGACTTGCGCATTGGAGAACTATACTTTACTTAGATTTCTTAAAAGCGCACACTGGCATACCTAATTGAAAACTATTAAGTAACAAAAATGGGTCACCTTCTATCTCTTCTTTCTGTCTTTATGATACTGTCAATATGTTTTGAATTGTAAAACATTGTCATGTTCTTTCTTTTCTTTAAGTATCAGCATTGAAATTTCGAACAGTGCAATGTCTTGAAAGATTAAATAGTTCAAAGATAAATTAATTTTGTGTTATAAATAAGAGGTTTGGGAATGTTTTGGATAGCGATATTTTAGGCATTGTCATTCCTGATTGTGATATTTAACGTTGAATTCAAATATTAAACATTTTACACGTTAAACTTATTTTACAAACACTTATTTGGTTCGGCATATATAGAACATCTTTATGCGAGTCGGTATATATTTACTTGTTTTGATCTTACACTACATGACAATTGTTTGAGGATACCTTGCATTTCTTGGAGAAATAAAAAAGACCATAAATTAATTTTTTATTGTAATTGTTGCTATAACAGATAAAAATCCAGTAACTACATTGTATTTGTCTTAGTTTCACGAAAAATAATTAATTAACTATAAACCTCCTAATACAAGAGACCTATATTTTATTTTCATCAATAAAAATACGACCTGTCTTTAAGATTGCATTACCAAATATTTCCAGCAGGTCGTAAAGGAAAAATATATGAGAGAACTTCTCAAAAATTATTAATGCACTGGAAATGCTTGCTCTCAATCTTTGATATTCCCTTGTCTAATTAATCCTATACTAATTTAATGAGAGATAGGTCAGAATTTTGAGGCGACTAAATCATAATTTCCAAAACTTTTTCATTTTTATCTTTAATCTAAATAATTTTGTTATCATATCCATTCTATCAAACACTTTTCCCATCTGCCCAACCCTCATCCTCGGTATCCTTACTCATCTGTCACCTTCCTCCTGACATTCCCTATGTCTAACCACTCCTTCTCTTTACCTCCCCCTATGTAGCCCCATGCGCAATAGTTGCAGTGGAATGCCTTGCTTGGGGTGAGATGATTAAAAAAAAAATGTTGTTCTTATTTTTACTAGAGGTAATTTTAACGTTTTTTAAAAGTCATTGGATTGTTATATTGTTGAAAATGAATCGTGGTGTTCGGAATGAGGAATTACAGAGTCGATTTCGAATTTCATTCACTTATGCACAAATGCATTTGGGAAAATTGTAAATCCATTTCTATCTCCAAGTATGGGTTGAATAGCAGGACAGATTAAGTTCTATAGCCTTGGATGGCAACCGGTCTAATGCAGAAAGCAATAGAAAAATGCTGCTGGAATATCCTCTGCATAATCGGTCATGTCTCGAAAGTGAAGTGATTGCCCAAGCGTGTATCACGCATGGCAATTTAGTGACTGATTGATATTGTTGACAGGTGTTATTTCTACTCGAATTTTTGTTTAAAGAAGGTATCTGAAAAAATGAAGAATATTTTTCTCTTCTTTTTCAATGATTTCTTTGACCTAAATGAAAAGTCAAGCTATCTCCTAACTAAAATACTTCCTCCCCTTAAGAGACCCACTGCCATCCTTAAGTCTGTCATGCAAGTTAAATAATGAGAACTGGACACTGAAAATTTTTTATTGGGGACAGATGAGTTCAGATGTGACCCTCTTAGAAGTAAGATTTTTGATAGAATAATGCCCGGTAAAAAAAACAACGAACTGGGAATCTGTGTTTCAGAGTTAAGCCGTTACCGAAATGCTTATTTTTACTTAAAATTACACAACTATCTCGTTTTAAAACGTTTCTAAAATAAATGAGCTGGTTCCTTAAACTTTTTGCTTGTAGAATAAGTAAATATTGATCATTTTTATTAGGAAATCTAGGCATTTATTTTGTTACAATTTGATGGTTCTCATTTACGTCTTTACGCATTAGTTTGGTACAAGGACAGGCACATTTTAGGCATTTATATTTTTTGATAAGCATTTTATGTGTTGTTCTTCTTCTATGTTCCGTGTAACGTCAGGAAATAGTTTTCTGACACAACAGAACGCGGGCAATTTCCTATCTTTATTATCTCTATTAGAAAATGCTGATGGTTCGCTCTCTTTTTATCTCTCTCTTTCTCGCTCTATCCCTGTTCTGCATAAGATTTAAGGCGAATTGGCATAGCAAAGGACGCGTTCCAGAGGTTGAGTAGTGTATTCAGAGACAGAAAAATTTCGCTAGAAACAAAGAAATACTACTGGTTTGCTATGTGATGTTAGTTCTTCAATATGGCAGTGAATGCTGAACAATATCATCTAAACATATTTATAAATTGAACTTTGTCTGTGTGTGTGTCTGTGTGTATGTGTGTATCCATTACCTATAGACTCCGAAACGGCTGAACCGATTATCTTGAGAATTTACATAGTTGTACCATAAGCGTCTGCGAGTGTGCTTAGCTAGGTTTTGTGTTGCGGTACTCCCGATAAATATAGAAAATCGATAATCGAAAAATCAGGTTATAGAAGGAATGGTCCGATTTTAATCTAATTTAATACACTCATACACAAAGACATAAGAAATTATATTCAGAAGTTCAAGGTTGCAGTTCTTATAATAGTGCAGAATATCGATAATATATATATATATATATATATATATATATATATATATGAAAGGCAAGATGTTTGTGTGTGTGCATGTTTATCTGTCTGTATATCCTTTATACAAATCCACAATTTTTATCCTATTCTCACCAAAATTCACACAAATATTCTTTACGCTGAGTCTGAGATCCAGGATCATGGATTAGTTTTATGCTTTCATTACACCCGAGCACCGCCGGTATATACTGCTAGTCAAATATGAAGGAAAAACTAGAAGCAATTGAAAAGTGGTTTTACAGAAAGTTTCTGCGGATATCATGGATTGAGCAATGATGATGTTTTGGAAAGGATGGAAACGAAAGATTTATTAATACCGAGCATCAAGAAGAGACAACTAAAGTTCCTTGGACATACAATGAAGAAGGAGGGCTTGGAGAACCTGGTACTAACAGACCAGATAGAGGGGAAAAGAAAGAGTGAAAATCAGTGTATAATATGTTCGAAGGGTTTGATAAAGTGGATGACAGAACGAGGGTTGTGTGTTGTAACAGGAGAAAGCGTGCTAAGAGTCACCAGTTTCAGAGAGACGAGGAAAGCTATGATCGCCTAGTTTACTAGCTGCATTTCTCTGTCAATATTGTTCTCAATATGTTCAGTAAGTTCTGAGAAAAGTTTGCGTTCTGAGGAAAATAGGAACACAATTTTATTTTCTATTAGAATCAGGAAGCAGCAGTTGGACGTTTAAAGACATATAATGAATAAAGAAAGAATAAACAATTTGACAATCACATGACATATTGAACTAAAAAAGTGGGGACGTTTGCAGTATTGAAAGACATAGCAAACTTATGCGAATAGATGATAGAATAAGGATAGTTTTGGATGGTTGCTAAAGGGACAATATTGCTTACATATCTTTTTATCATTATTCATTTTCTTCTTCTTCTTCTTCTTCTTCTTCTTCTTCTTCTTCTTCTATATGTCCTGTTTTTTCGAGACGTAGGCGATCATGGCTTTCCAAGTCTCCCTATCGCTCGTGGCTCTTAGTACGTTTTCTACTGTTACAACAAACAACCCCCGTTCTCTAATCCACCTGCTCAGGCCCTTTAAGAATGTTATCCACTGCGTTCCTCTGTCTCTTTTTCTCTCTATCTGGCCTGTCAGTATCAGGTTCTCCAAGCCCTCATTTCTCATTGCCTGTCTCAGGAATTTCAGTTGTCTCTTCCTGATGCTCACTATTAATTTTCATTTTATTGCCATTCTTTCCAACAACTCATCATTGCTCCACAAGCTCGGTCTATGATATTCGCAGAATTATTTTCTAGAACTACATTTCCCCTACTTCAAGTTTTTCTTCATGTTAGATAATATTTTATGAAATTCACTGCCGCATTGAAGAACTGACATCACATAGCAATCTAGCACTCTCTTATTTGTGTCTAGTGAAATTTTCTTGTGTCTTCGGACATTATTCAGCTCCTGAAACGCCATGCCAATTCGCCTTCGGATCTCTGTGTCGCATTTTCCATCTTTTGTTAGAACACCTCCTGGGTATTTAAACTTTTGACATGCATTTATTCTTTTGGGTTGCTCTTTTTGGTAATGACTATGTATTCAGTTTTTTGCAGTTTATTTGTAGTCCCTTTCTGTTACTCTCTTCAGTTAATTTCTGTAGAAGATCTTGTAGTTTCATTTCCGTGTCTGCAATCAGCATTGTATCATCTGTGTATCTTGTTCAGATTGTGGGCTCCGATTACAAATCCTTGCATGGCATCTAGAATCCTCAATATATTCTCGCATGTACAAGTTGAAGAGATCCGCTGAAAAGACACTTGCTTGTCTTATGCCCCTTTCTACCTTTGTGAACCTGCTGAAATCGCTACCTGTCCGTATGCAGGCAGCTTGCTGCTAGTAGAGATCCTTGATTACTCTGATGTCTTTCCCCAAAATGTCGATGTTGCTGAGCATCTCCATCAATTCTTTGTGGCGTATTTTGTCGAATGCCTTCACATAATCAATAAAACATAGATACATGTCCTTCTGCATTTATATTGAACTTTCGGAGAGCATCCTAATCAAAAATATGGCGTTCCTTGTTCCAGTGTATTTGACGAAACCGCACCGTCCCTGTCTTATATCTGGCCTGATTCTGTTTCTCGCTCTATTCATCAAGAGTCGGGCAATCAATTTTGTAATGCGACTCATTAAGCTGATATCTCAGTGTAGTTAGCTCTCGTTTACACTTGGCTTCTTCGGCAATGCTATAAAAATTGACTTGCATAGGCTGTCTGGTTTTATTCCACTATTATAAATTTCATATACAAGGCCTAAATGTGTTCACTCACGTCTTCAATCGGAAAGTTAGTTGAAAGGATAAAAACATTAGTCATCCTGCAAGTAATAATTGTGGGTGGAATATTGTATTTAGTATTCCTTTTCATTCAAATCGTTTCGATTTAAATTCATTCAAATGTTTTGCCTTTATATACAGACTGGCAAATCTAACGCCATTCTTTCGAGTTAAGGTGTATAAAAGGACGTGGAACAATTGATTGGGTATTAGGATCAACCGATCTAACACCACCAAACGTTTTTTTGTCTGTTGGTTATACTGAATGATTCTTGTGGTATGTACTGAAATAATCTTGGGGGTGTAGTGAAACGATTTTGTTTACAAGAAAACAATTCCCAAATAACGACAAGGCTATTACTGGTAATTGGGTGTGCGTTGTGGTGCAGCGAATATCGGTTCAAAACGAGAAATTGGATAAGCCGAGTTCGAATTCCAGTTGAATTCCTTGCATTAACTTTGGCAAAAATATCATTTGAGATGTTATGATTTCGTCGCTTATTCCTCCAACTACGCAGTATCAACTTGCGAATTTATTAATATATCGCATTGCTTGTTGTGAAATGATAATTTATTCTTTAAGTGTTTTATACTAGTTGTCACTCACTGAAATAACAAGTGCTTATAAAGCTTTACTGAATTACGTAGTTGCAGGAGCGTAACGAAATGCGGTAGCAAGTGCATGTTATCAGGATGTATCAGGTAGAAAACCCTAAAATCGAAACGGTTAAGAATGAAATACCCGTATCTTGCAAGTTTCTGGTCCTGTTTAATCCAAATCAGATCAAATCGATTTTGTTTAACTGAAATATATTCATTTGTTTGGGTTGATATAGTGTTGTGATGTAATGGGTATGACTCAGAATGAGAAATCCTAGAGCAGAGTTCAAACTCCTGTTGAATTCATTGGGTTCTTTTAACCGCAAATACCTTTAGGAAAGGCATAAATGTTGCTTCTCTCTCCAGCTATGGGTTAAAGAGCAGGAGAGATTAGTTTCTATAGCTTTGGTTAACATTCATTTAACCGCAGAAAGTAATGGCAGTCTATAGCAGAAAAATTTTCTGCACAATCATTTATGTCTCTTTCGAAAACGTGAACGCCCTAGAGTATATCAAATATGATACTTAACTGTCAGAATTACTGATAAATATTCCAAAACTAATGTAGAAAGTTGTCAAATATTTTGTAGAATTATTTCTGATAGGGTTCAGCTTTGTACTGAACATGAAGGGGCGCGTATTGAAGAAAATATATAGCTTGAAAATCATCCAGAATCATGGACTTAAACTACTGTAATTTATTTTCGTTCAATAAAAGTTAAATAAAAAGGGCATTACATTTGTCGCTCTCTGTACATTTGAATGAATCTCTTTTAACAATAAACTGAGTAAAATTTATTATTTACCTAAATGTGTGCATCCCTGATAGGAAACAATACGTTCGCAATTAGGTGATCATCTAAATGTGATCTATTTCGGATAATCCGAAATATTTAATTCTTCTCTCGGTAGGATTTGACAAGGCGCTCCGAGCGGCTATAATTTCGTTCGATCTTTACGCAATGATGATAGAGACTATTATTAATTGCGCATATCATCTTACTATTGAACCTGCTTATCAAAGATGACCTGCGAATAAAAGTTTCTCTCAACCAGATGACCTTGATACACCGACAGTCTGCTGTGCAGTTTGGCGAGAGGTTGGCTCAAATTACCATGTAATGTTCTGTGCAATTTCCGTTCAGAGGTCAGGTCTGAAGTTGGTTACTCTCTGAGGGCTGAAGGTACTATTCAAAAGTTAGTACATCATTGAATTGAACTACTTATTTATAATTATAGAAACGGTTTTATTCACGCAGAACATCGACATGTGCAATGGTTTTTACAAAGGATTTTTTTATGTAACTATTCGCAATTTTGATCTTAAAAGATTCAATTGTTATCTTCACTTCTTCAGTCGTCTACCTCCCCAATAATTCTCTTTATATCCTTTCACACAAAGAAAAGGACAGAAGTTATTGGCTCTGTCGTCATTTAAGTTAAAAGATTATATATATTGTCAACACAAAATAAAATTGTCGGTGATGGTGGACGTTATTGTATTACAGTCTAAATGACCTCTCTGAAGATTACTCATGTGAGTCGAAAACTTAGAAGCAAATTAATAAAAAATTATCCAAATTTGGAGAATTTTTTGTCTTTATTTTCAACTGAAATTAAAACCAAAATACGACGTTTAGAACGGCTCATGATTAAACATAATAAACATTCAATGTCTCTTATATTTAACAGCATATGTTTAGAAAATTATTTGCTGCCCCGATACACTATATATATATATATATATATATATATATATATAGAGAGAGAGAGAGAGAGAGAGAGAGAGAGAGAACCCTATCAGGGAATTACAAATGCAATAAATGTCGTTCTTTAATTTGCAAACATTTAGTAAACGATACAGTATTTTCTATACCCAAAACCAACATCAAATTACACCCACCACATCTCATCTGTGACAGCAAAAATATAATATATTTTCTCTTCTGCTCAATATGTACAAATAGTGGACATATTGGTGAATCTGGAAACAGTTTTAGTTTCCGTTTTAATGATCATAAACTAAGCATACGCCAAAACTACCCATTTTCCCCCATAGCTGCACACTTCCAATCAACCAGGACACACATTAGAAAACTGCAAATCTTTTCTGATAGATTCCGATTTTAGCTCAATATACTCACGCAGAAAGAAAGAAAAATACTGAATTTTAAATTTAAATGCATATAGGCTAGAGTTAAATAGGGACTTAGGTATTTTGAATCTTTATAAATATTTCAATAGTTAAACATTCTTTAGATATACTTAAAAAATTCTTTAAAACAACATTTAAAGTATTATTACAGTTAGATTTACGTTTAAATTATTAAAACTCTGTTGATTTCTGCATCAAGTAACGGACGCTTCTAGCTTAAATTTTAAAATCATTTGTTTCTGATGAATGCAGAGGCTGGTCTGAAATATTAAATATATATATATATAATAATAGATATAAATAAATACTGTAAAAAAAATACATTTTTAAATTACAACTTTTTAGTAGTTTTTCCTATACATATTAAGACAGTATACGTGGACTAACATATATATATATAGTCATCTGCACATGTAATAAAAACAACAAACAATTTTATCGAAAACTTTTATTGGTTGACTTTTAAAAATTACAAATAAATCTTCAGAAATATGGAGGTAATTTATTTAGAAGTTGTATAAAGTACATTTCGGAAGAAATCTGGACCAAGATTTCACATCTCTCCATTCATTATTAATAATAGTATCAGCAGCAGCGGTAGTAATAAAATATCACGAAATATAAAAGAGTACATAGACAAAATGAGCCAAAATTGAATGCAAAATCGGTTCAAAAATTTCAGGAAAGCAGACGTTAGTCATCTATATTTTATGAGATTTCAAGGAATTCAAATATTTAAACCCGAAAAACAAGAAGATAAAGGGGAAATATAAAATTTAAGTGGTAAATAAAATTTGGTCAATAAAGGTAATACTTAAACAGAAACAGAATTTAAATTAACGGGCAAAAAGAAGATATATAAAGTGATGTAGGATCTATAAACGAAATAAAATATTTCAATCGGAATCCAAAACGTTTATTGGGAAATTGGAAGTACATTTCTAGCAGTCAACGTGTCAATACCATTTGAAGAAATGCAAAAGTTTTAGGAGAATATTTGTATAAAAAATGAATATAGACCCAAACCAGAGTGGATAAAATGAGAACAAAAAAGGATATATAGCCTTCTTCTACCGAGTGCCCATAGCCCAGAGGTGGAATAGCGGACTGACGCCAATTCAGTCGGGTTTCAATCTTGGGTTAAAAGCAATCGGAGTCTAACCGTACTGATGAGCTGTGATACAGCGAAACAGATCTCTCTTCGGATGACTATATATATATATATATATATATATATATAGAAATAGGGAGAGAGAGGAAAAATGTTATGCAGACTCTAATAATATACCCTAAATGGATATCCCTAGTGGACTTTTGGGTCTGTCATCTGCCATCTATCCATATCCATAAACTTTAACATTACTAATAAATAAAACCAAATAAATTAAACAATGTATCCCTGAAGTTATTACAAAATTTTTTAGAAAAATATGATCAAAAAATTATACACAAATAGCATGGCTTTCCACCACATTGATCAAATTTATCTTGAAAAGCTGTCCTTGTTTACTCGTTTCTAGATGAAAACATGATTCTTCATTTAAAACAAAGGCAATGCCGAAGATTCCAAAAGGTAGGAATTATCGTGTATTGATAAGAAAAAATGATCCTTTGAAAATGGCAAGGAAAAATTGTATGGATTTTCGTCATAGGTTTTTTGGTGTGTCACACATATGGATCGTTCAAACTTTGGAAATGTACAATATCTCTGCAGTGTTAGTTAATTTCCTCAAATATATGGAACTGAGGAAACCTATATTATAGATGAATCATACCAAAAGCTCTGGCAGTTACAATCTTTTGAATACCCGACGAGTAATTTTCTATGCAAACCCCTAGTTACATTAAAGCATACTCCATAGATGGCGATTTTTTTAAATAAAGATTAAGCAACTGGAACAAAAAAAGCCATTATAAAGCTGGGAGACAGAGTAAGTGATAGCTTAAAGGAAACTCAATTGAAAGAGAAAATAAGAAAAAGATTACAAGCGTGAGAATCTGGTATATATACTGAGTTGAATTCACAAAATCGAATATTAGCCATGAACATTCTGCCTGTCCATATATATTCAACAGCTTTATCTGGATCACAGCTAGAATCAAGTGAAGGGATGTGAAAACTAAAAAGTGATGTGAAAACTAAAAAGGGATGTGAAAACAAAAAAGGGATGTGAAAAAAAAGGGATGTGAAAACAAAAAGTGATGTAAAAACAAAAAAGGGATGTGAAAACAAAAAAGTGATGTGAAAACAAAAATGGGATGTGAAAACAAAAACCATACATCACATAACAACTAATTTATATAACATATATCCGAAAAAGAAATATGACTATTTCAATTAGAAATATCTTACAAAAGCACAACAATCTTCAAGTCTTCAAGAGTACATGGAAACGAAAAAAGAGTAGATGCCGATTTGTGTTAACGATCATTTAAAAATAGGAAACTTTATTTAGTAATAAAGGAAACGTGCAGATTCAAAATGAAATATCAAGTTGTTGAAGATGTGCAAAACTACCATAATATACCTACTTCATTACTAAAAAACCTAAAAAGAATGTAAAAGCAAATAAGAAGTACCAAATGTAGAGGCTTTAGTAAGATAAACTTTTTCTTTATCAATACTCTGCCCATAGCAAACACGCTGATGTAGACAAGCCTCGTGCAAATCAATGATTACGTAGTTCAGATTTAAAAACCTAAGCCAAGTGTTCTATTCCTGTTGCCTAGTTCTAATTCTTAGTAACTTAAAATTACCAATCATGCATACTGGAACATTGTGTTCACACGAAATGCTGAATGAAAAGAATAAGGCAAACATGTGCGTTTGGTTTTAAATATCCAGTTAAATTCAGGAAACATAATATGAATGATAAACAATTTGGCTGCTCATATGATTCTACACAGTTTCAACAACTTTAATTAGATTATAAATCATATTATGCGAATAAATGACAAGAGTAGAAATGTCCTCACTTGCCAATAAGTGCATCATCTTAAGGCTGATTTGCATCATCGGTATATTATTATTAGATTCGAAAGATTTTAACAATTATTTCAATTTGTACTGTCATACAAAACTACAACAATCAATCGGTATTCAAAGATACCTTGAAACAACAGAAGACTGAATGATTATCTCTGTCAAAGAACATGAAAGACAATTTATTCAGTAAGAAAGAAAGCCAAAAAATTTCAAAACCGAATTTCAAGTGGTTAAAGAAGTGCAATATCACCATAATATGCCTACTGCAGTGGCAAATAACCTTAAAAATAAATCAAATGCAATGTACCAAATGCAAAAACGACGGCAAGATAAACTACCATATGGTCAATACTTTACATATTACATGCCACCGGTGTCCATCAATGGTTACGTCGTCTACGTTACATACTTGTTTCACAGGACCAAATCTTGCTAACTAGGATTTACCAAGTATACATACTAAAGCTTTGTGTTAACTCGAAATACCGATTCTGTGATAAATATACAGAACAATTAAACATCTTGTATCAGGTTGCATAGTTACCAACCACCCAGACCCGTTTAGAGATATAAAACTTGTAACAAATTTCCGGGATTTTACAAGACAAACAGACAGAAACTAATAGCAAACTGCCAAGACATAAAACCCATTGACTTCAAAAATAGAATGTGCTTTCTTATTGACATGGCATTTCTTGCAGACAGTAAT
>JBBBDQ010000428.1:7610000-7667500 GCA_037127315.1 Ascarosepion bandense | reverse complement strand
AACAAAGTAAAATAAATTTCATTGATCATATCTTTTTTTTAATCGTATCACTCCGAGCAAGGCGGTAATGCCACTGGTATGCAGGGAGCTACATAAGAGTAAAAAGATTAAGTAGAAGAGAGTGAAGAGGAAGACGAACCAGTTAGAAAGGAGCAAGAGAAGGATGGGAATACAGGTATGATGACAGTTGCAAAGGTGGAGAGAAAGGAAAGGATATACGGGTTGGTGAAAGGACTAGAGTCAACTGCTTAATAGATGAGTATTGACATTGCATTTAAATTCCTGGAAGTTGAAGCCGTCAGGAAAGCAAGAATATTGAAGTTCCACAGGTGGGAAGTGTAAGAGAAGAACCTGAAGGAGTAGAATTGTCGTCTGCATTTGGTTAATCTAACTGTGAATGGGTGGGACCCTGTTGCCAATCTGGTTGCACGAGCAAAAACCTGTTGCAGAGGCACCAGTGACTTAAGTTCGTTGGAGCAGAAGCCATGAAAGTATTTACAGAACAGACAAAGGGAGGCCACATTTCGTCGGTGGGGAAGTGGCTGTAGTCGAGCCATCAAGTCGGCACCTATCACATTACTGATTGTCCTTTGGAGCCTGTCGAGAACACTGAGATGTCACAGCAGGGGCGTTTGACAATATATGGCAGCAGTATTCCATGCACGGACGAATGGTTGATTTGTATATATGCAGGATGGATTCAGGCGGGAAAATCATCTTACACATATTCTCTATAAATAATTTGATTGTATTCGCAAACTATTTTATACACGAGAAGAACTTAATAATTTATGATTTTAAAATGGAATATGCGCTATCTGAAAATTATGTGACTTTTTCTTAAGTTTTCTATTTTTCACCAAATTCAGTTTTGCTTGCAGCTCATTATTTATTGCTTCCCTGATGTATTCAGTAAAACAAATATTTTACATTCTTGTGTACATAACCTGTTCATGAAGAAACGCATATTTACTATTACACTATTACTATCAGTAGTACCTACAGGAAATATGAAATGAATTTGAAGCATTTGTAACATTATTCGTCAAAGTGGACAAGAGTCAGTTCTATTTTACTGGCATATACTAACTTCCATTTTGTTTCTGAACACTGAATTAAAAACACATTTACAGAAACTCAGAATGAAACCATCCATTTATCATGACACTATATTCCATTTTGGTAAGACTTTATGTTTGCCTCTTAAGCATGCTACAACAAAAATTTGCTCAACATACACCTTTGCTGTCTTTTAAAGAAAAAAGTATAACAGTGTCAGAAATGTCAAACAACAGAGGTAGACATTCATCACTGAAAATTATTACTGAGAAATCATATTCTTTGTACTTTTTTAATCAATATTTAGTCTTATAGTTTTGTTCTAAATGAAGAATTATACTACCACCTACCTGTGTTTCTGTCGTGTTCAAGCCTTTAAAAACTTATCAAGAAAATTTAAGAGATTTATATATATATATATATATATATATATATATAAAAGAAACATTTCCCTAAATTTCTTGATTTTATTTCTGGACATAAAATGTGTAAAAATGTTTCAAATGTTTTGTATATTCAAGCTCTTTCGGCGATTCATTTAGCTCTTATTAAGAATTTCTTAGGGATCATATTGGAAACCCTAACAACACATTCGATAGCTGAGACCTTTTTTAGGGTGAAGCGATAACTTCATTTTGGGAGACGTTAACATATTCTTCTAGTTACAACAAAGAGCGAACGTGAAAATAGCCGAGCCTCAAGACCAATATCCGGCCGACAGGAAAAAAAGAGTGAAAGAAGGGGTTTGCTGGTCATGTTATACACCACCGAGAATGATTCTCTCGACGAATCATGTAAATATGTGTAACTTACGCGCAAATAATCTAGCAAAAATATGAGTCCATTTCGTTTACTTTCAGCTATGGGTTAAATAGCAGGACAGATTGTGTTTTGACCTTGGATGGCAACCAGTCTAAAACAGAAGGAAATGGCAAAGTAATACGGGAAAAACCTTATGCCTAATCAGTTACGGCTCAAAAGAGACATGAGCAACCAAGCGTGTGTCCCATATGGCATTTGCACGACTGACTGTAATATTAGCAAGCACATACTGCCAATATTTTATAGAAATTAATATCAGTCGTTACTAAAATAATCCATGAAATTTTCACGATTTTTTAAATTAAATTTTCTGATGAATCATAATTGTTAACTATTAAGTTAACATTTGAAGAAGCTCATGGAGAGTTTTACGATAACAAAATATATTACGAAGTGGGTAGAAATTAAAACATTTTTAATTGATAGATATTCCCATTTTATTTAAACAGGCATGAACCCTATACGCCTTTCTTTTTTTTAATTTTATTTTCTTACGGAAATCAAATAGTGCCTTTTCCTCTCTTTCAACTCGATAGTACGTTATTTATGAGATATTCACAAGAGTTAAGAAAAACATTTAACTTCCTTGAAGTTGAGTCAAACTGACCAAAAAATCACCAGGGCAAATTGGTAGGTGGTTTAAATAATAATCTGGGAGATTCCATTCAGTTACAGGCAAGTCTATTCTGTAAGCAGTGATTAGCTGATAATTGAGCTACATAAGTACATTGAGCTCCATAAATATTGAGCACAATATTCACCATTTGTCTTTGTGCCACATAGGAACATGTATTCGCTTACAACCTTGGTTATTTTTGTATGCCAAATGGACGCTAGTTGGATACATCAGGAACGTGAGTCTCACAATCTTGAATGTTCACCTTCTTACAGGGAGACAAAAGAAGACTACCATGTTGAAAGGTAAGTTATCTGACTTCTACATAGCGAAATGTCCGTCTTACGAAAATTCCGCTTAATAATAATTTTCAAATAATTCAGTAAACGATGATATTTCGTTTCATTAATGGTAATTGCAAATTTTTAGCGATTGTTTCATTCAACTTTTGTCGTTCAATACATTTCGTCTAAAACATGGAGCATTTATCGCGATCGCTATAACTTCTCAGCCATTTGGCCGGGAAAAGCAGCCAGCTAAGATAAACTAAGACAAAATTAGACATGCTAAGACAAGCTTCGTGCCCATTCATTGCGTATGGGGTGGTTTTGTAAAATTTGACCAGCGATCTGAGTATACGCACTCAGTTCTGCACGTTAAAAACCGATTTTCTGTTACAACTCGCCTTAGTAGTGAACTTAGCAAATACATAATTTCCCAGCATTTTGGCTGAGATCAAAGTATCTGTTCTCAGATGCTCATTTCCTGCTTGCCGGCGTGGAAACAATGAGCAGCTTAGACTAGCTTTTGAGCAGTTTGACAAGCAATGGCCTGCTAAGTTCAGCTTTGTGTCCAGTTACTGCGTAAGCGGGGGGCTGGGTAATGTTTGACCAATGGCCTCAGCGTATGAGCTCTGGTTCTCCACATTCAAAACTGACCTTGTGTCACAACTCGCTCCAGTGGGGAAGTACGGTAAATAACAAGTGTAGTATCTGTTCTCAGATACTCAATTTCTGCGCGCCGACCGGGAAGCAATAACCAGCTAAGACTAGCTTTTGACAAGAAATGACCAGCTTTGACAAGCTATAACCAGCTAAGACTAGCTTGGTACCCAGTTACCGCATAAGCGAGGGCTGGGTAATCTTTGACCAATGACCTGAGCGTAGGTGCTCAGGTTTCCCACGTTAAAAACTCACCTTGTGTCACAACTCGTTCCAGTCGGGGAGTGAGGTAAATATCAAGTGTAGCATCTCTTCTGAGATACTCACTTACGGCCGGGAAGCAATGACAAGCTATGATATGCTTTGTACCCAGTTACCGCATAAGCGGGCGCTGGGTAATCTTTGACCAATGGCATGAGCGTACGCACTCAGGTTCTCCACGTTAAAATCTGACCTCGCTCCAGTGGGGGAGTAGGGTAAATATCAAGTGTAATATCGGTTCTTATTAACCCAATTTGTTTCTCTATCTTTTCTAACTTCTATCTTTTTACCTTTTTTTTCATTTAATCACTGAAAAAAAATAATGTATTTTGCCAATTTCCACAGAACAAGACATGAAAAAGTGCATTATTTCTGAGATGAGGACTACAATTAAAGGCGTGTTAACTAACGAAGAGAGGAACCAGAAGAAATATATTATGATGTTTGGACCAATTGTGAAAGAGACAGGAACATAGGGTGTCTATAACGAAAGCTCGATTCAATAGTTTAACTATGTCACAAAACGCGTTACGATAAGCGTTTTATTGTTCTTTTTATATCATCATTAGTACCAGCAATCTCGTCACACACTTGGGTGTCTTATCTATGATTTTTATCTTAAATCAATTTTCTTTCTTTTATCGACAGTTCCCTCCATCAAACGCTTGATTAAATTCAGTCTACAGAGCACCGATAAAGTCTGATACAATTAAGGCCAAAATATTCCCACGTATCTGGTTATATTATCAGTGAGTCTAGGAACTTGCAAACATTTACCATAAAAATAAGTGAACAAATATAAATCTTATAAGTTTAATTAAATATACATGTATTACGAATGAAAAATATTGAAGCTGAATAAGAGAAAATGCAAAAAAAAATCAAGATATATATTCTATTTAGACAGAGAAAACACAATAATTCACAAAATACACAAAATAAATTATACTAAAAAATGCCGACAAATAAAAATAATAATTATTAATTTGTAATTGATCAGAATAATTACGAATATTGCGTATCATAAGTACGCAGAAACTTCATGAAAGTCTTTCAGTTAAGTACCATATGGATGTGCGTTGTGGTGCAGTGGATATCGGCTCGGATCGAGAAATCGGGGAGCCGAGTTCGAAATCCAGTTGAATTCATTGCATTCACTTACGCGCAAATACCCTTGGGAAAGGTATTAATCTGTCTCTTCCTTCCAGTTATGGGTTAAATAACAGAACAGTTTGTGTTCTATTGCCTTGGCTGGCAACCAGTCTACCGCTTAAAGAAATGGCAACCTACTGCGGGATAATCTTCTGCCCAGTCAGTGATGTCTCTTTCGCGTGTTTCACGTATGACACTTAACTGACTGACCATATGTGATAGACGCTTGGATAATCCTGTCATTTGACACACTAGTAAGAACGTTTCTTTGTGGGATTTATTTATTTATTTCTTCTGTAGACTGTCTGCCAAGTAAGGTTAAAGAATCCTGTCTGCACTCCGATCTTAGTTGTTTATGGGGAAATGATAGATTCATACTTTTCTAAATAGAATTTCTGTTTAAGTGGATGCAACAAACCCTAATGGAATACAAACTCGGCCTTGTGGTATCTCATTTGCTATCGATATCCCCTAACCCACAACCCGCATGAAGATTTTGTGCATTTACATCTTAGACACAAGAAATTACTGACACAGCAAATCATATGGAGAAACAATCTAAAGATAAAGTTTTGCTTTAGCAAGTGTCCGATAATATTTCTGTATGGCGAGTTTCACATGACACACCATTACGCAAAAGCTGAGTCGAGTCAATCTCATTAACTTTATTTGTAAGTGATATGTCCCGGATATATATATATATATATATATATATATATATATATATATATATATATATATATATATATATATATACCATTCGAGGTAATTAAGCGGTTTAGTAAAATGCAACCGGGTAGGTCAATCTATTACGTAGGCATAATGGACGGTAGTTGTCGTATACAGTATCCTGAGATGTAGACGTGGTCAATACACGTAGACCAATAGTCGTAGACCAGTAGACCTCTAGTCGTAGGGTTCTAGCTGTAGTAGACCTATGAACGTAGAACTTTAGTCGCCCTCACCTTCGTCTGTATTTACGGTTGACACCAGACAATCATATTACTCTAAGGTGGAACCAAGTTATATGCATATTCATTACGTAGTCATTACATCATTAAGGAATACGTTCTACTCAGACAACTACTTTACCTGATTTGTTGCATTATAGAACGGAGTCCAGAAGGGATGCTTCCCTGATCTCTATAAATTTAATCTCTTCAAACTGAGTTTCAAACGTTATCTATAATAAATAACCTCATAATAAGCACCTATTTCTTAAGTACCCTGAGAACGTCCTTATTTAGTAATTTTCTTTTGAGTAGCAGCGAGACTGTATAACGAGCTAATAATAGTAAAACTGGGTTGTCTATTACATATTCAGAAGAGGAAATCATAATAGAAAAAGTATCGCGGATAGCTATAAAAATGGACTCTGGCAAGATTCATAATTGTTCGTGAGTTAAAAGTACATAAATGCAGAAATAATATATGCACACTGCCTCTATATCTATTTCATTCTCCACAGATCACTTACAGCTTCTACATCTATCTATCTATCTATCTATCTATCTATCTATCTATCTATCTATCTATCTATCTATCTATCTATCTATCTCAGATTTCCTGCAATGAATAAGGAAAGATAAATATTTTATTTACTTTCATGTATTCCACTCTATAATAATCTTTGCCTATCTTAGATTCAACCATATGTTACAACGACTGTTCCGAATATTCTCCGCTTCGAACACTCAAGTTTTAGTCAAAAGTTATTTCCGTCGTAGGAAACCCATTTTAATGTCAAACGTATCATTCCAGCAACTTATCTCGTACGTGGTATTTAAAAATCAGCCTTTAAAGCACTAAATTTCTACACTGATCAACATATAAAAACATTAGATTGAGCATGTAAAATGCTCAATTAATCCTGAATCTTCCGGTGTGTGAAAGAAAGATAATGTTCTTCCAGAAGCCTGATTGTCGGTGAAATATCCACTTAGATTTTATGAAACAAAATGAAAGATTTAATGCACAATTATATGTTCATCGAATGCAACGTTTCCTTAAAATTTGGTCGAAAATCCCTGTGAGTATGTCATTACCGAAAATGTAGATTTCCACTATAACAACTTAAAAAACAGTACAGATAAAACAATATTGAAATTGCTTGTCTGTTCTACCCGAACCCCTATAATCACCTCTGAATTAAAAAAATTGTATATTCACACAATTCACATTGTCCAAAATGCTGCCCTCAGTTTTAGTGTTATATTCACAAAATTTCTTCTGTTGTACGCTCTAGATTTGTTTATGTGACATGTCTTGAATTTCGCACCGAACAACGAATAGACAGTTTGTGTGTTAGCGTTTCTGAAGATTGGTTCGATGGCTTTTGTGTAGAAGTTCTTCCGATGTTTTTTCATCAAATACGCTGAAATATAACTATCCCATTCCAAGGTGAGTCTGTAAACTCACCGAGAATATGTTACGTTTCATCTATCCACCGCTTGCAAATATCATAACAGGGATTGGCAAATAACACATTCTTGTCGCACAGTTTTTTGTTGCCCTGTCGTTCATTGATGTGAATCGTAATTTCAACACCAAAGAATCGTCATTTCTATACATTTGATCGCTGAAGAACGCTTTGACAGAGAAAATAATTGCATCTAATAAAAACAAACTAGGGAATTTGTCGAAAAAAATAGCTCAAAACTTGGAAATTCATACTCAAAAAGTTCTTGAAAAGCTACGAGTTATGATGTTAGAAATCAGTGAAAATAATGGCCAATATCAAATTAAATATGCTGTTCTTGTACATGATTTGTGACAAATAATTTTTATTAAAAAAACGGAAATTCATTTTAGCTCAAACTTACACCCTTGTGCTAATTAATTGAAAAACTGCTTTATTTTTCTTTTTTTATCCTACGGTCAGTTTAAACCGACTTGAATGAGAGGATTAATTAATCTCTATATTTTCATCAGATTAGGTCACTTACAGTTGTGAACAGTAATATGAATCTATTTTCGCGTATATGATGAAATAGGTTCTGCATGGAAAATAATTGCGTCATCCGTGCTTGCTTCTGATTTTTATTACGCCCAGACACTATTGTCTCGACAGTCGATTACTTGTCATACGGCTTTGAATGCCATGGAAGTTACTCCAAGAAATCGTACAAAAATTGTAACGCTGCACAAACACACTGGCAAGCAATATAGAGAGATCACGGGTTTAGTTGAAGTCAGCCTTTTAAATATCAGTCGGCAAAAGAACAAACTGGATTCATCAGTCCAAAACGTAAAGGAAAATACGGTCGGAGGTGAAAAACAACGCCAAGGGACGACGTATATGTGATCAGGAAAAGTGCGGAAGATCCTTGGAAGATATTATTCGTTTTGTTTTAATCAATTTTCACAAGAGTTTATATCTATGCATTATCTCTGTGCATGTGTATGTTATATAAGCAATAAGAATTATAACGCTTCATGAGTAGATTTAAATAAAAGAAAACAAAATATACATTGGGCATGATATATTCCAACATCTAATAGAATTCCAGACGAGCATGTAGAATAATCGAGAGATATATGCCTATATCTCACAATGTTCGTGCATTTTGTCGATTTAATGCACACTAAAATTGTCGATTGAATACACACTAAAATTGGCAAATATAAGTAAGGATTCACCTGATCTCATTAATATTCAATAACGGACAAAATAACAGTTTCTCAGTGGTTTAGAGATTTATCAAATCGGAAAAAGTTTGATTTGCCATATTTTCTTGATTTTTCATCACATTAACTACCACTAGATTTAAACACCAGATTATTGTCTCAGACGGATAGAATTAAAAGAATATTAGAATTAATCCTCAAGGGAAGGAAGATAAAAAAAGAAAAGAAAATAATATACATGTTATGTTTATAATCGAACTAGCGATTTAAATAAAAACAAAATATATCTTCAAACATATAATAATTGTGGTTTTAAATAAGATTACACATTCACATTTATTCATACATATTTAGTTAGATATACAAATAAAAGTTCAGAGGCTTATCTTCAGACTTAAATTTATCATATATATATAACACGTCAATGTATCTAACTGATATTTTCTTATAAATATCTTGTAGAGTGCTTAGAAACATCTGTGATGATTTTATACGACTAAAGGTTCAGTAATTTATTGGAGCTCTTTTTTGTTAGGTATTAAAAATATCTCCATATATATATATATATATGATAGACATTCAGTGTACGATGATCCGACACACTCTTTCAGTAACCCTGTGTTGTACGTGACATTTCAGTTTATATATCGTTCAACAACGAAAATACAAGAACATAGCAAGCTCAATATTTGTTAATACTTTTGCCTTTCGTCTCTCAGTCGGCCAAAGACTAATTTCAAAATTTCTAATACCAGTGCTGCAAAAGTACCTTCAGTTATATATATATATATATATATATATATATATATATATATATAGTGAAACATCCATATTACGATATCAAAAGTGATTGAATAAGATTGAATTATGGTGTTTCAAATTTGAGTAAAACTGCCACACCCACAATCATTAATTTTCTCCAAGCACTCCTCCTTAATTTTCTGAATAACCACTAATTTATCTTATATATTCTAAAGGAATATATATTTTTACCATTTATTTTAAAATACCACTTGAAGAAAAACAATATTGTTCTGAAACATGACAAATTTTGTGTAGTAATATAGTAGTGATTAAATAATTTTATAAGCCATTGTGGTAACAATATATATATTGGTACTTGATGAATCTTAACATATTTATAAAGGGAACTATGTCTGTGTCTGTGTCTGTGTCTCCATTACCTATAGACTTCGAAACGGCTGAACCGATTTTCTTGAAATTTTACACAGTTGTACTATAAGCGAATGCGAGTGTTCTTAGCTAGGGTTTGTGTCGAGGTACCCCCGATAAATATCGAAAATCGATAATCGAAAAAATCGGGTTATAGGAGTGGTCCGATTTTAATCAAATTTGATACACTCATAGACAAAGACATAAGAAACTATATTCAGTTTCAAGGTTGCAGTTCTTACAATAATGCAGAAAATTTTATATCAATACCAGAAAATCAAAATTTGACTTACATCCATTCATTTTTTTTTCAGTTTATGGTTTCGCTTTAACTGAAAACAACTATTGCTTTTTAGTATTTCGTGCCAACGTCCAAAATGTCTGAGCTCCAGGACCATGGAATAGTTTTAAAGCTTTTTCTCTAGTTTTCTTTAAATATAATTGTGAACTTGTTTGGCCATCATTCTCGACCATTTGAGGCCGTGCCCTTTAAAACGTAGGCGATCTTGTGCTTCCATATCTCCATATCTCTTGTATCTCTTAACACCTTTTCTCTTCTGCTATCCTCAAATATGGCTTGCGTTCTTTTCTTCTGCCTTTTTTCATTCTATTTTTTATGTGAGTATTAGATTCTCCAACCCTTTCTTACACATTTCATATACTGAAAATATAAGATGTCTTTTTCTGATGTTAATTATTCGTCTAATTTTTATTTTCATCCTCTACAAAACCTTGCCATTGATAATATATTCTGTCCATGTTATTATCAGCGACTTTCTTTAGACCTAAATTTCCAGTGGTTCCAATATTTCCTTCATCTCTGGTGGGACTCCCCAATATTAGCTGCCACATTAGCATTAGCATGGAACAGGCTTGTCTCCCAGAGAGTAAAACACTACGCCTGCTTGGCGGACCTCAAGTGGAATGACTGCGTCGAATTCTTTGCTAAATCCGCTGCTGTGAAAGCCGGCTCTCTATGCAGGGCCCTATCTATCCTGCACATATATAAATCTACCATCCGCCCGTGTATTGAATACTGCTGCCACATCTGGTCGGGTGCCCCTGCTATTCTCCGAGGGGTTCTTGACAAAATACAACGGAGAATCTGCAATGTGATAGATACCGACTTGGCTGACCGCCTGCAGTCACTCTCTCACCGGTGTGACGTGGCTTCCCTGTGCCTCTTCTATAAATACTTTCAAGGCTTCTGCTCTGATGAACTTAGATCACTGGTGCCCCCTAGGTATGCATTTGCACGAGATACTAGATTAGTAACTAGGTCCCACATATTTACAGTGAGACCGATGAAATGTAACCGTATTTTCTACTCTAACAGCTTCTCTTCTTGCACTTCCCGCCTGTGGAATTCTCTTCCGCATGCATACTTCCCCGACAGCTACAACCTCCAGGAGTTTACATGTAAGGTCAATAGACACATCTTAACGCACTAACTCGCACCCATTCTCTCAAACACTCTTCCTATGTACCTCGTTACTCGTCTATCATCCTCCTTCTGACATTTCCTATATCCAGTCGCTCTATGTAATCCCCTGCGCTATAGTGGCAGTGGAATGCCTTGATGGTGTGATATGATTAAAAAAAAGAAAAAATATTGAAGAACTAACGTCACTTAACAATCCAATAATTTTTCTTTGTTTCAAACTCTACTCAGATTTTTAAAAGCATCCTTGGCCATGCAAATGCGCCATCATATCTCAGTGTTGCGTTTAAATTCATTAAATGTAGAAAAAATAATGGAATTCAAGAAAAAGAAAAAAATCTTTTAAAAATCTCTATCCTCAGGTTCACATGCAAACTTAACAAAAATAACAAAATACGTTTCCTTGACATTTTTAATAGCCACAAACGAAAACCCATTTATAATCTCCTCATGTAAAAAACAACCAGCAAAATCTATTGCCCTCTCAAATATCAGAGTGAATGACCTAATTACTATAAAACAGCATTATAAACAATTTGATTAACCTAATACAAAATAACCCGTCCACAAAAAATATTTTTTAAAACTAAAGTAAAAAAAATATTAAGTGGGAATCTCTGTTGTAGATTCTCGTTGTGAAACCACACAAAATAATAAATAACAAAAACAGATATGGATATAGAAAATGTAAGTTATATTAGCAAAATATCTAATATAGTGTTAGACCTGGCTCGTTTTGAAGTTTGGTCAGCATTCATTTTCTCATTTCGCTGTTTTTAGCAGCTACTAGTCCTTGGACAAATATGAGACAATTGAAATTGTCTAGTGTAAGCTTCGACAATTTAAAATTGTCACAGTGTTTGTTACGATAGATGCAAAAGTACAATAGTCCTCGTTTTCCCTTTTTTCTGAGATTAGGGCATTTCCACCTTTTATGGAACAACGAGGTTTTGAGCTAAATAGCTCAGTGAGGCCTGCCACTGACTCGTCGAACGTTAAATCTTTCGTCCTTTTTGGGAGAATATAATCTACGAACTTAGTGTGTTCGTCCGTCCCTAATTTTCTGAGTAAAAGTCTTATTTTTTTTCTTTTCACTCAAGTGCTGGCATTCGATATTAAAAGTATATTCATATCGCTTATAGTATTCTCCAACATTTTTATTTTTCTCCATTGAGTATTTAAAAGTTTCAATAGCGTTCCACACAGCATTTTTCAAAAAGGACTCCTCATTATCCGTGTTCTTTTCGAGTGCTGTACTTGTTCATTTTAATAATAGTTCTTGTAATTGTGATTGTTTTTCTTCATTCGCCTTTTGTATTTCCATTTGTTTTTCATCATTTTTCTTTTGTATTTCTATTTTCTTTTTTGTATTTCTATAAATTGTTTTTCATTTGCATTTTTGCATTTCCATTTTTGTTTCTTCTAGTTTATATTGTCTTTCTTCACACCTCTTAATGATTTCCAGTATTCCTTTCTGAAATTCCTCCATGATTTGCTGTCTCGAATCCGTGAGGGGTTTGATTTTTTAGCTATTGCTTTCTAGGAATTAATTTCGATAAATTCTTCTATCTGTCTGTGATAGTGTCGACAAATTATTTGCGGTTGACCTGTTGTACGAATCCAGGTAACGAACGTTTGTTAAAGTGATTCTGTGTAAGTTTGTCACAAATTTGTTGTGCGAGTGGTACACGATTCTACTTCGCCAGTTTGTCGTTGACGACTCCTCTTATGCCACTTTCGAGATCCTCGACTCTAGTTTGCTGTTCCTTGTGGTTATACGTAAGTTCGCGTTCTTTTCTCGCCAATTTTTTTTTGCGACTGATGTGAAAAACATATTTTTCATCCGTGTGAACTTGTTCAAATACTTCGTCGCCAATTTGTTTTTGACGACTAACGTGGAAACGTATTTTTCCTTTGCGTGAACTTGTTTGAATACGTCGTCAAGAATTTGATGTGAATTCTTGTTGAAGAACGACACAACATGATAAATAACAAAAACAGATATGGAGACAATAAATACAAATTATATTGAACAAAATATACAAACTGGAACTCTGGTTAGTCAATTCATGAATACTAGGAATATTATTAGTAGAAACAATATATACAGTCTTGTAGTGAAGTATGTCCAGGTAATGAGTCTATATTCTTACTGACCAACTGACTCCTAACTAACTCTCTAGCTACTACTCTTTATAAGTGCTATACAACTACCTTTCACAATCACTGCCGTTCTCTGTATAGGCAGGATTATATGTAGACATCAGTCGGGTACGTTCTTCTGTGTCCAAAAGGGGTGTTCCCAAACAATCTCATTAATAATGACTTCCCAATTCAAATTCTAGATAAACAAATATGACAACATACCAAAAACCTCCACACACATAGAAGATAATATGTTACTTCCACAAAGAAAACTAAATACTTCCCAACTCCAATATTGCAACAAGATGTACGATGACTACCACCAGGATGAAAAATCAGAGAACAATTTCCTAATAATAATATAACCTCCAAGGATCTTAATAAAAGTAAAATAAAAAATATGCTATAAAATAATCCAATACTACCAATTAAAATATTCTTAATCACTCCTCTCAACCATCTTATGTAAAATCAACATTATACATAAATTCAAATGTCTCTTAGGAGAATATATCTCAGACATAATACAAATACATATGTCAAAGTTACACCAACTATAGTAACAAAATGACTTACATTACACATGTCTGATCATTCATCTATTTCGAATCATCTATAAAAACATACCTGTCAAGATATAAAAATATAAAAAATAATGATCGACAACACAACTACTTTTCACCAAGAAAACAGCAAATTAAGCTTTCAGGTTCTCGAAGCGATAAACATTAAAAAACTTAAGACTTCACTAGATAAAATCAGCTACGAATGCTGCAATAATATTCTGAAATTTTCATAAAAAGAACAGTTTTTTTATGCATAAATACGCGCAACACCATGACATTGCAATACAAAAATAACATAGTGGATAATTTTCGAATTCTATTGAACGCTAAGCATTACCGTCAGGCGTTTGATTTAAAGAAGAAATAAAAACAATACAGCAATGTACAGTAATAGTAGGATGTTGTGCAATGGATATAGACTGGGAACGATGAATCGGGGAGCCTAGTTCAAATTTCATTTGAATTACTTGCATTCATTTACACACAAAACCATTGGGAAAGGTATTAATCTGTCTCTTCCCTCCAGTTATGGGTTACATAATATGACAAATTGAGTTGTGTAGCCTTAGATGTCAACCAGTCTATCGCAGAAATAAATGGTAACCCACTGCGAGATAATCTTCTGCCCAGTCAGTCATGTCTCTTTCGTGGCATGATCACCCAAAGCACGTATCACGTATGGCGCTTCACTGACTGACAACAAAATAACGTTGGTACTACTACTTGCACCCTGAAGATGATCTTGGAAGGCGATTGAAAATACTTAGGAAATGAAAAATTTCAAAGTTACATTTGATTTCTCACAACTTTAAATTACAATACACGGAAAGATATTCGTAAGTATGAACGACTTTTATAAAACAAAATAAGCAGACATATTGGTTGTAATTTATTCAATCATATATATATATATATATATATATATATATATATATATATATATATATTTATATATATATCCGAGTGGGTACATCACGTCTATATAAGGAACCCTAAGAAAAACAGCCTCGCCACTAAATGAAAGAGAATAAATATAATTTGCCTGGTAACAACAGACACAAATAAATCATGTACAGGCTAAGCAATACACCTAAAAATTATTAAGGTCAACAAACAAAACAAGTCCCCAATCACACACACAAGAAAACCCCACGCAAACACACAAAACTGACCGAATAATAAAAAAAAACCCACACACACATCTCTGCGAAATTCTAATCAAAAGATATACCCGACAGATAAAAACGTACACGCCAACAGATAATACCATTAATCAACAATTCAGCACTTACACACCAGGCTCTTCAAAATTCTAGAGCACACATTCCGTTCATTATCAATAACCACAACCAACCTCCAAAAACAACAATTAACCAAATAGAGGGAGCAGATGAATTCATTTTTGCTTTTACCTCCCGAAGAGAGGTTGGGCACCCAACGTTGAAACAAATATAGGATTGTCGAAGACATATATTAAAAAATAATGTACATGTTCTAAAACATAATTTATAATACATATATATATATATATATATATATATATATATATATATATATATATATATATATATACACAAAATCCTACGTCTATAGTACATTTTTCATACACTATTCAATCATCAAGTATTTACTATGAATTGGTCATTCTGGGATTTGTCTTTTTGGTTCCTGCGTTGCTTATGGTAGTTAAATATCTTAATGCCAGTTGCTTATGGTAGTTAAATATCTTTTAGCTTTTTACTTGTAGAATTTAATTTGTTTTGACATATAACTGAAACACGGTAGTGTAAACTAAAATCTTATGAGTTAGATAAAAATTTACATTAATAGGTATATCTATTAACATATACTTTATATATTACATCAAACACTATTTTATTAACACCAAATACAATATTTATGCATGTGCGTGCACTTGCGTCCATATGCATATATATGTATATATTTATTAATATCCATTTACACACAGACAGACAGACACATACACACACACACGCACACACGCACACACACACACACACACATATATATATATATATATACATATACATATAGATAGATAGATAGATAGATAGATAGATAGATAGATTTCGTCTCCCGCCAGGCGAACATGGTGGCGTATTTTTATTTTTTCTGGGTGGGTCTAATGCATCACGTATATATTTTCATTCTTTACAAGTAACAAGAGTGATATCTCATTTATACCGTATACGAAACCAAAGGATACCATGTAATTAAATCATCACTAAAATGTTACAACATCCATACAGTCAAGCGTTCAGGCCAACATACATACAATCTAACGCTGTGAGAAACATTCCCACACACGCACATACATGTAGGCATTGAAAGATCATTTGTATTTTTAAAACTTTCTTTATGAATTCGTTGTATCAGTAGCATATTTAATGGGAAAGAATGTATAATGCAAGAATAGTGAAAAATATGTGAGAAGGGGAAAAGAAGAAAAGATACAAAATTGTCTTCTTGTCCGGTTTCATGTTATCCTATTAGATATTATTATTTTTTGCATATTTCCAGACTTTCATTTTATCAGATCTCTCTTCCAACAAGCTGTCCAATCCGGGCACAACGGGATCACCATCCCTTCATTCCAGGACACCCGCACACAACACTTCACGATTGGGTCCCCTTCAATATACCCCAACATAGACTAGGGGCTCCTTCCACTTCCATTTTTCGACCCCAGCTCTCAACTACACCCAACCCCGCACGATTCTTGTAACTTATTAACCCGAATAATGATCGATAGCTTCATCATCACTCTCTGCACTTGTAGATAGATAGATAGATAGATATGAAGAGACTGACATAGATAGATAGATAGATAGATAGATAGATAGATAGATATGAAGAGACTGACATAGATAGATAGATAGATAGATAGATAGATAGATAGATATGAAGAGACTGACATAGATAGATAGATAGATAGATAGATAGATAGATAGATAGATAGATAGATAGATAGATATGAAGAGACTGACATAGATAGATAGATAGATAGATAGATAGATAGATAGATAGATAGATAGATAGATAGATAGATAGATGCTTATAAGAGATGGCTCTCGACTCGGTAAAAGTGTATAAATATTTTACTGAGAACGACAATTTTTCTTAAAGGCTGCAATAGATTTGTAATGCTTATACCAAAAGTTGTTTTATACAGAGCATAACCTGCATTCTATAATATTTTTTATCTGACATTTGATACCAGAGTGATTTATGCAGGTCGTCTTATTTTCAGGGTAGTAGAAATCATAATTTTTGAAAGGACTAACAATATATCCCTTATCATTAAACAGGGCTGAATTGAAGAGGCATTCTCTGCTATATTCTCTGCTTGATTGCTGGAGGAATTATTTCTTCTTTTCAAACTGTACACTTGACATTTGCACAACTTGTTGTATGTTCCATGGAAAGTATATCTATATAAGTTTCATAAAATATGTGCATAAACTGTGACTATTACTTTAGAATCCACTAACTTGATGTCTCTCCGTCCTTTTATAGTGTAAACATCATTGTAAAATATTCTGAGAATTTGACAACCAAGATGCAAATTAATGAATTCTAACAAAACTTGCTTGAAAGCGGCAATAATCCTGGGAAATGATATATTAACTGCACAGGGATAATTTAAATACTATGAGCTCAAAACTAATAGCCCTGACATCGTGATCAAAAACGAAAAAATCAAAATGTGTTTCTTATTCACATGAGTCAATATAGCTATCAAAATACAAAGATTCTAAAATGAAAATCTAAATTTTGACACATGAGGACAACAGTCATCCAAACAGAAAATTTATGTACATACATTCTTGCCTGCATACATACAATGTTGAGGTAGTTGTAAAGCATGTCAGTTTCAGTGTTGATTCTGATATATATATATATACATATATATATATATATATATATATATATATATATATATATAGTGTATCGTGGCAGCAGGTAATTTTCTAAACATATGCTGTTACATATAAGAGACAATGAATGTCTATGTTTAATCATGAGCCGTTCTAAACGTCGTATTTTTGCTTTAATTTCAGTTGAAAATAATGACAAAAATTCTCCAACATTTGGATAGATTTTTATTAATTTGCTTCTAATAAACGCAGTTCTTAGATATGCGATGCGGTTTTCTGACGTCACACCGCGTGATAGCGCGAAATGACAACTAAACCATGAAGTCAAGTGCAATGTAATATGTTATTTCCGGATTTAAAGTTGATTTTATTGAGTGTTTAATTTAAGAACTGCGTTTATTAGTTTTGGTAACTATTGCCGTTGCCAAGCGGAGTTTTATGTCAACACAAAATCGTCGGTGATGGTGGATGTTATAATATTTCAGTCTAAACAACCTTTCTGAAGATGGCTCATGTGAGCCGAAAACTTAGAAGAAAATCAATAAATAATTATCCAAATGTTGGAGAATTTTTGTCTTTATTTTCAACTGAAATTAAGGCAAAAATACAACGTTTAGAACGGCTCATGATTAAACATAATAGACATTCATTGTCTCTTATGCTGTTAAATATATGTTTAGAATATATATATATATATATATATATATATATATATATATATATATATATATATATATATATATATCAGCGTGCAGCGTGGGTATCGAAGAATACAAAGGAGTATCCTTTGCATACAGTGGTAGGATAACTCTCTAAGAAAGCTTTAAACATATATGCATATAAATACATGTAGAGCAAATATAAGAAAGATTAAGCTAGACACGTTATTTCATGGTGAATCGAAAGTTTGTGTCTATTTCAGGCGAACCATCGTCAGCTTAGGCCTATACTTCCGATTCACCATGAAATAACGTGTCTGTCTTAATCTTTATATAGCCCAGAGGTAGAATCGCCGACTGATGCCAATTCGGTCGGGTTTCAATCCTGGGTTAAAAAGCAATCGGAGTCTAACCATACGGCTGAACTGTGATACAGCGAAACAGATCTGTCTGCGGATGACACTATATATATATATATATATATATATATATATATATATAAGTTACCATTTTGTGTGTTATGAATGTAC
This sequence comes from Ascarosepion bandense, assembly GCA_037127315.1. Classification (NCBI taxonomy): domain Eukaryota; kingdom Metazoa; phylum Mollusca; class Cephalopoda; order Sepiida; family Sepiidae; genus Ascarosepion; species Ascarosepion bandense. Next base: position 7,648,609 of record JBBBDQ010000428.1, on the reverse strand, counting down.
AAGTAAATTGTTATAAAGGTAATGAAAACAAAATTATTCGCTTAGAGCAGGAAATATATGCCTCTAAGTACACCACGACAAGTGTATCAAAGAATTATGCATCTCTAGCTAAAGCCAACCTAATTGTAATTAAAAATATTTGGAAATATTATTTAATAGGTAAACATTATTAGAAGGATTGACTAGGTAAAAAATTACGCCGAACACAGGTAATAGCAATAGGGACAGGGATGGCAATGAAACGATCACCCGAGTATAAGATAAAACAAAAAACACATCAAACAAAAACACCAAAGCAAAAGACAAGTTTTGTATGTTGCAATTTTTCTCTATTTTGTTAAATAAACCTAAATCATTAATAGTTGTCTATTTCTGAAGAATTCTAAGATCTGTGTTGTTTTAGATAATATAGAAAATAATTTCTTATATGCAGAAATGAAAGACAAATGAGTGAATTTCAAACGAGGGCTTAAGGGTTATATCTGAAGAAAATGCATTAAACTTGTCGTGTATCTGAATAAAATCTGTCTCCCCTCCTTCTCTCTTGATTTCTCTGTCTCTGTCTCTGTCTCTCTCTCTCTCTCTCTATATATATATATATCTGTACATTTGTGTGTGCATGTGAGTGTGCTAAAATATATTTTAATATTCACTGCAGACTCAACCGACAATGTACATTTGACGCCAATCCACATACGTTAATTTTACTCAACAATATATATATATATATATATATATATATATATATATATATATATATATATATATATATATATACCTGAAGTATATAGCCCAGCGTTAATCGGATGTAATGAAAGCTTTAAAACTAATCCATGTTCCTGGAGTTCAGACTGTTTGTACGTGAGCACAAAAGACTAAAAAGTAATAGTTGTTTCCCGTTAAAGCGAAACCGTAGACTGAAAGAAAATGAATGGATGTAAGTCAAATTTTGATTTCCTGGTATCGATATCAAATAAGTTTTTTTTCGTCGTTAACTGAATGTTAAAAGCTAAATAAGTCCTCTGAGTAAATGCTATCATGAATGAACTACAATTATACCTATTAGAACCAAACCCGAAGCAAAAGCTAAAATAAAATGGCTGAATAAAATACAGACATATAGACATATAAACAGACATTCACACTTGCCTTTTATATATATATATTATCGATTTTCTGCACTATTTTAAGAACTGCAAGCTTGAAAGTTCTTAATATCGTTTCTTATGTGTATGTCTATGTGTGTATCAAATTTCATTAAAGTCGGGCCACTCCTTCTATAGCCCGATTTTTTCGATTATGGGGTACTTAGCTAAGAACACTCGCAGACGCGTATAGTACAGCTGTGTAAATTTTCAAGAAAATCGTTTCAGCCGTTTCGGAGTCTATAGGTAACGGACATACACACAGAAACACACACATACAAACAAAATTCGATTCATAAATAAGTTTATATATATATATATATATATATATATATATATATATATAACAGGTGAAGAGGCTCATCCCTTTTTCCCTGTTCAGGATGTGGTTTCCGGCTTTTTCTTTTCCAATCTTTTTACTCTTTTCTTTTTTCTTTTTCTTTTTTTTCAATTGGAGTATATAGACTAAACTATCGGCCGGTTCACACTCAACCCATATCTACTGAACAGGCAAAGAGGCTCATCCCTTGTTCCCTGTTTAGGATATGGTTTCTGGCTTTCTCTTTTCCAATCTTTTCACTTTTACGTATCCCCCTGCGCATCAGTGGCGTTTCTGCCTTGCTCGGGGAGATATGATTAATATATATATATATATATATATATATATATGTGTGTGTGTGTGTGTGTGTGTGTGTGTGTGTGTGTGTGTGTGTGTGTGTGTGTGTGTGTGTGCAATCTAGTTACACATCGATTGAGAAATTCCTGTTGCTTGGCAATGCAACAATTCTACAGAAAGATGCTATATTACATAGGTATTAAATCTTCATATAGAACACATATAATACGAGATCTCGGGATGGAAAGATAAACCATGCGGAAAAACATAATAATATAGGCTTGACAATGGTATCACAGCATTCTTATAAGTAATGGTAAACATTTATATGGAATTCTTGGAAGAGAATACTGTAGTAACGGTAGAGCTAAAGCGAAAATATGCCCGAAATACATATCGATTTTACATCCATATTACCGACGCAGAAGGACATTGTAAATGTAATGCTGGACCATATGACTCTCAATAAAATCCTTGATCCAGTTCACAATGAAAGAAGGCAAAATTATTCAACTAGGCGTCCTTGACGTGTTCAAGACATTAGTATATTATAAGCAACTTTTACCGTATAATACATTAACTTCAATTGCCACCACCATTACCGTGTGAAGAAAGGGATAATACAACACTGGTCAAAAGTCATAAGTGGCGGACCGTAGATATCATTTGATCTGCAAGCATAACAGTTAAACAGACTAGGCATCCCTTGACATAGAGGATCGGTAGGTGAGAAATCTGCCTGTAGATTTAATAAAGGGTTCATTTTGAAATCCCATGCAGTTTATCCTAATCTACGTTCCCGTGATGAAGCCCAAAAGAAATTATGGCTGAAAAATTGTGGAAACAACAACAAAGCTTAAGACAAATTTCTACATATAAACATCCATAAGTAGAGTTCATTAATTTTAAGGTTTAACAAATAATATAAACTAACAATAATTACATCAAAGCCATCGTCATTGCAGTTAAAATATAGCTGGTGAAGGATAACTCATTGCGTGTTCTTTTATTTGTATGAGAAGTATTTTAAACATATTGAGCTTTTCAATGTGGCAAGAGCTATACCGCATCTTGTTAATATTTGTATTAGGATAATAGTTTTAATTTATTTGCCATATAAAGATCAATATCTGAACGAGTTGGGTAAAATTTCAATAAGTGACAAATCAAATTACAAGAGAATGTGGTGTCTTCTGTTATAAATTAATGTTGTTTTTTGGTATTGATATGCGTGATAATTTGCGAGAAAGGACAGATGATTTAATAAACAATATTGTTTTGCAAATAGGGTTCGTTGTCCTGCGTTACTGATAATTATTTAGTGTTGTCTTAATCTTGTAATAAATGATTAACTCCAAGTTATTTTTTTAATTATTAAGTGATAAGTTACAGCGAATTGTATCGTTACTAGATTTTTTATGTCATTCAAATTTAGCGTGCATTGGGTTCTCGGGAAATAGTTAAATGCATTTTTTACCAAAATGTTTGCTCGCGTTATAATGCTAACATGCTATCAGTCTGATGTTATTTGTTATGAGATTCTATGTTTTTTTTTTATTTTTGCGAGGGAAATTATGTCTCTCTTAAGAATTGTTTTTAAACTTATTATACTATATTTATTAAAAATTCAACAGAATTACTCAGGGTGTTACAAGGAAAGAAAGTGAAATAGAACAATGAAAATAGGTAGAATTCAGGAAGGAACAAAACAGATCACAATTCAAGAATACAGAAATTGAGATTGACAACGCATTTACATTATGGTTGATCCTATTTATTAAGAAGCAAGGAAACAAAACGAAGTTCCACAGGTGTGAATTGCATGAAAGAAACTTTTGGAGTCGAAATGGTGGTTAAATTTAGTTGTTTCATCAGGAAAAGTGTGTGAATTTAATACCATTCTAGTAGCATGCTTAAGTTCATCTAGTCAGACCTCCAGCGTAATCAGGTAGAATATTAAACTGCTCCGTTAACAGACGTTCTCGTCGAGACAAACGCAGACATATATAGACATTTGTACACCCATTGACGTACGCAGTGACGCACATACATACGCCCGCCCACTGGGGCTCACCCAAACATAACTATATGCCAACTGTATGGGGCTTGGCATATATATGTATATGTGTGCCATTGCATACATACATACACATTTGGTTATTGTATTCAAATAGTGTAGTGATGTGAACGCGCAAAAGGTTGTCGATTTCTGATGTTTTTATTATGTGTTCTGTGTGAAATTATGATAGGTAAAAATTGATATTATTTTTAATTATTTAAGGTTGTATTGTTATTTTCAAGTCGATTATAAACTTGATTTTGCTAGTTGCACATATTTTAATGGTAGACATTTTAATTTGTAATCCTTGTTATTTTTATGTGTTGGTATAAATTTTACTGCAGAAGAGAGGAGTAATTTATGATTGCGGACTAATACGGCAATAGTAATTGCGATGTTTGGGGTGCATTTGATGATAATAACAGTTGTGGTAGCAAATAGTTATTGTAAAGCTGTAGAAGTGTTTCATAATCATGATGGAATGATGGAATGATACTGACAATAAATGCAATCATTGTGATGGTATTTTGAACTAGATAATTATTGATAGAATTATGCTATCAGCGATTCAATTTTTTTCATCCGTTTGTTATAAATTATGATAATAGGTATATATTTTCGTTTCTGCATTGGGAAATATTTCTGATTTTATGGATAATAAGTTCTTTTGTTGGGTAGAAGATATAATTGCTACTTTTTCATGTAGGCAAAGTAGGCATTTTTTTGTAATGTTATTTTAAGCAGGTGCTTTATTCAATATTCTCCAGCTTATTGTTGGTGAAATATTTCTAACTTTTAGATGCCATACGTATGTTGATAGTGTAGTGCTGTTCGAGTATTTTCTATTGGAGAATGAAAGATTGTGGTTGTTTTTTTTTTCTCAAATGATCCCTCAGTGGCTCTGATGTAGTACATAAAAATTAATCATTTTGTCTGATGAACGCAAGTGCGTGAAGACCAGGTTCACAAACTCACAGCTATATATATATATATATATATATATATATATATATATATATATATATATATATATGATCTCTTTTATATCTAGGATAATATCTAAATTTCTCACAGGGGCAACATCGCATTGAAATTTGGCACAGGATCAGTCTAAAATAGAATTAGGACAATGTAACGGAAGAATAGCTCAGGCAACGTGGAAATTTCTTCTGTTTGGGGAGGCCTCAGGAGATGTTTTATGATTCCAGCCCACTCCAAAAGAAGAGCTAATGCTTTAGAGACATCAATCTGGGGATTTTACTAATACTATTTTAAACATTTAGCAGCAGAAGTCGAAGATGTATGATACAATATTTTATTACAGAAATGGCGGAAAAGAAGACAGGCTTCTCAAGAGATTGGAATTTGTGGAGAGCCATTACTTTGAGTTCGTGCTGAAAGCACACTGCAGATATAAAATAAACACTTTTCCTTCAAACACATCTTTTAAAGATCAGCGCATGTAATCTTGCAAGAAACTACAAATTTGATATCGGTCTCCTGACAATTTATTTCGTGGGGGCGCAATCTAACAGATCTTTCGACCCATTCCCAAACGACTGTTTGCTTGCAGGCTAACTATTTCAACTTTTCGTTTTAAATGGACCACATTTGTTCCGCCATCATAACATTTTTGGAAGAGTTACTTTTTTCACCATATTATCGGCTAGAGGCTAATGGTCCACCGTTGTGCGTCGACACTGGCGAAGGCGGAAAATTTGATAGCGATCTAAACTGTTTTCAAAGAAAATGACTTTCAGATCAATGCAGTCTCCAAACCCAGCGTTCTCTAACTCTATCCGATATTTCTGCTTTTTTCATACACTTTTCTGTCTATTTAATTTCTTTCTCTTTTCCCTTATCTCTCTCACACGTTCTCTATACATATATACAAGCATATACACACACACATATATATACGTATATAAGTATATATACATATATATATATTGCATACATGTATACATAGATATATACACACATATCTATACACATATATATGCACATAATATCCATATATATGTATATATATATATATATATACGTATATATATATATATATATATACGTATATATATATATATACGTATATATATATATATACGTATATATATATATATACGTATATATATATATATACGTATATATACGAGAGAGAGAGTGAGAGAGAGTGAGTGTGTGTTGAGCTGTGAAAAGTTTGGCGTTAAGATTGTTGTTTTCAGTGGTTTTACTGATAAAATTAATTTCGGCAAGAGGGGTTTTTTTTTTCGTACTCTTACAAATCTTTCAAATTCAGCTAAACCGACAGACACTTATATATATATATATATATATATATATATATATATATAGAGAGAGAGAGAGAGAGATAAGTGTGTGTGTGTGTGTACTTTTTTTTCTTATTCTCCAGTAGAGGAAACGTTTGTAACACAAACTAACAACAAGCGTTCGGGCACCGAACCGATTAAACTCATTGTAAAATTTTAAGATGCCCGTACATTTTTCTTTTGTTCTTACTTTTAAATGCCCAAACCCATTAAATACTTAGACCTAAAGACTTAATTGCATTAATGTTCAAAGGAACCTACTTCCGACTGCTTTTCCGCTTTGGAAAATAATAACTAGAAACTGGTTTACAAAGCTCTAGAACACTGATCCCTAAATCCAAGTTAAATCTAAATCAAGGTCATTACTTTCTTTTCGAAGAGAATTTAATTTAGAGAAACGCATCAACTGAACAGTACTTTAAAATATAAAAAAAACAATATATTAAATTTTTTGTAAACGTTGTTTACTTTTAAGCCCAAAGATGGTTCGCTTTTTAAAGTAATGCAGAACTGGAACAAGGAACGCCATATTCATGATTAGGATGCTCTCTGAAAGGGCATTACAAATGAAGAAAGACTTGTACCTATGCTTCATTGATTACGCGAAAGCATTCGACAAAATACGACACAAAGAATTGATGGAGATGCTAGGCAACCTCGACATTTTCGGCAAAGACATAAGAATAATCAAGAACCTCTACTGTCAGGAAACGGCCTGCATACGGACAGGTAACGACCTCAGTAGATACACAAAGATAGAAAAAGGCGTAAGACAAGGATGTGTCTTTTCACCGGATTCGTTCAACCTATACAGCGAGAATATTTTGAGGACCCTAGATGACACACCAGGATTTGTTATTGGAGGCCACAACTTGAACAACATACGGTATGCGGACGATACAGTACTGATTGCGGACACGGAAAGGAAACTACAAGATCTCATACAGAAAGTAGCAGTGGAGAGTGACAAGAAGGGACTACAAATAAACTTTAAGAAAACTGAGTGCATGGTCATCAGCAAAAAATACAACCCAAAATGCCAAATACAGGTGGGGGTAACATAATCAAACAAGTACAAGAATTTAAGTACCTAGGAAGTGTTCTAACAGGAGATGGAAAGTGCGACACGGAGATCCGAAGGCGAATTGGCATGGCAAAGGACGCATTCCAGAAGATGAGCAAAATACTAACACAGAGGAAAATCTCAATAGAAACGAAGAAAAGAGTGCTAGAGTGCTACGTAATGTCAGTTCTTCAATACGGCTGTGAATGCTGGACAATATCATTGAAAATGAGGACAAAACTGGAAGCGGCCGAAATATGGTTCTACAGAAGGATGCTACGGATATCGTGGACTGAGCATAGAAGCAATGACGAGGTGTTAGAAAGAATGGCAACAAAAAGGAAATTGATGCTGAGCATCAGGAAGAGACAACTGAAGATCCTGGGACATGCAACGAGGAAGGAGAGCCTGGAGAACCTGATACTGACTGGACAGATAGAAGGAAGTAGAGACAGAGGAAGACAGCGGATAACATATTTGCAGGGTCTGATCAGGTGGATGACGGAACGGGGGTTGCCAGGAGCAACAGGAGCAAACATACTAAGAGCCACAAGGGATAGGAAGACGTGGAGATCCATGATCGCCTACGTCCTGAAGGGACAGGGCACATAGAAGAAGAAGAAGTAGGGGCGAAGAAAGCGAGGTGTGGCTGATGTGCTTTTTGTAGTAAGTACATTTATAAACACGCGAATTTACTAGCCCGTATTCTCAAAAGTTAATCTACGCAGGGTTTTTCCTTCGCTCGACTGTTTAGTAACCAAATATCGAATGCGCTGTTTTCTTAAATCGATCGTTGTAGAATGAACAGAAGTATTAATACATTTCAACTTGTTGTCGTGAGAGCGAACACAGTGAGTGTGGCTGAAATTTGAGCACTGTGCACAAATCCCATGAATTACCGTTACGCCATGATCAAATCCCTTAACACATTTTGGTTTATATGTTTATACAGACAAGAAAAGGAAAGTGTTTATATATATGAGTGCAATTTAATTTCTTCTTTATGTGTCGTGCCCCTTCAGGGCGTAGGTGATCATGAGCTTCTACATCGCTATCCTTTGAATCTGAACGCCCTTTCTCTTGCTACTCTTTGCAAGCCCTGTGTATCCCACCCTCCTAAATTTCACACACACTCCACATACACAATCACTAAATATCTCTATTTTGTGCTGCAAAAAGTAGCATAGTCTGAAGGAAAAGACCTCAAACTAAATAAAAACTAACTTTTCTCGGCAAAATGTTTATGCTATAATGAAGAGGATAGATCAAAGTATTTTTTAATTATTTTTACAATTACTTAAATTGCTCTAACAGGTTCTAACAGGCTGATTTAGAGTCAGAAAATTTTTTTCTCTCGTCAGTACGAGCGATAAATTGACGCTAGATTTTATTACATCAAAACGTAATTATACGTGAAGGCGTTTTTTGACTGTGAAAGACAGATTAAATGCGAAATTCTTGCAAAAATCAAATACTCGTCTGATTTTTATGAAAATTTCAGAACTTATTCAGAATGGACTGAAATCAGTTTTGAAATAATTTTTTTTAGAAAATATTGGTAAAACATTTTTTTAAGGATGTTACCCCCGCACCAATTAATTTCCAGAAATGTCGAAAAATGCGACTAGGTCTAAACATATAGATAGTTTTAATTAAATTCAGGAGTCATTGGGGAATGCAAATCAACTCTCTTTCTTTCTTCAAAACCTGCCACTTTTTAGAAAATCTGCTCCGAATTAGGAAAACAAAAATGCAATAAAAGTATGCCATTTTTTTATTTGGCTAAACTTTTAATTGCTTTTATAAACATAAATTAAAATTATATCATAGTATGAATAGAAAAGAATGTTTTCCGTTAGTAATGAATTTTTACAAGAATTGTTTTTATTTTTATTATTTTATTTTAATTTTTATTAATTAATTTCTAAAAAGTTTCATAAGTCTTTAACATTTCCTCCTCATAGGTCTCTCAGATTTAATTATCTTTAATTAATGTGTGGCAAATATATTTATTAATCCAAAAATTTAAACACTTACTCTAAAAAGGGGTGCTCCTTTTTTGTAAAATTATTAAAACATTTTAATTTTCTGTATGTTGATTTACCGTTTTTGTTTGTACGGGTGGCCGTAAAAGGTCCCGTCATTCAAGGGGCTATTACATAAAAAAAATCCGTATAAAAACATTTTTATACTAAATTCGTCTTCCATACTTTTGGCTAGCTGCTGTAAATCATTCATCATTGCCTCCTGATAGGTGTTGACAGATGAAGATGACAAGGCTACCGTAATTGAGGATTGTTTTTCGAAACATTTTTCAAACAGTAAGCAAGTAATTCTTGTTTCAAGTCAACCTAAAGTAAGTTTAAATTGGTAATTTGAAGAAATTAATGTGTCAATGAGGTGTATTTTATTTTTGTAAGATTTTTAAAACCGAGAATTGGCTTCTGTTTACAATCCTTGAAATTTGAAATTTTTGAAATTTTTTAAAAAATTAAAAAATTTTTTGATACCGATCAATATAATTTCGGTTTAAAATACACCAGGGTATTTTGCTTACTGAAATTAGTAAATCCGTTGGCTTTCAGTTAAAGTTAATTTTAAAGCTTGAAGATAATTTATTTATTTTTAAAATTTAAATTTAAATTTAGGTATAGATAAAATTAGTGGACGTATCTAACTACACACACACACACACACACACACACACACACACACACACACACATATATATATATATATATATATATATATATATATGGGCGTTTATAATGAGAATATGCACGCTAAAAAGTCTGCCTTCTTCTACCGAGCGCTCATAGCTTACAGGTAGAATCGCCGACTGACGCCAATTAGGTCGGGTTTCAATCCTGGTATAAAAGAGATCGGAGTCTAATTGTACTCATGAGCTGTGATACAGTGAAAGAGATATGTCTGCGCGGGGCACATTAGGAAGAAGATTCTGAAAATCCGACTACGGGTGGACGTAAGATTTGTGATTAAAATTGGCTAGACAGACATCTGAAGGGGCCGTAGGTTGTTGGCTTAGCTCACAGTCACAACAGATCGTGGCCGAAATTTTTAGCGTCTTGGCTTTGTTCAGACCATTTTACAAAGATTTTAAGAGAATAATAATTGAGGGATAAAAGTTTTACAAATAAACTAAGAGCTTGGGGTATGTCTTTGCCAAATGTATTTGCAGGCAAGTGATAGACGAACACAACTGAAATTGCAACCTGGGTCTCCAAGTAACGAATAAGAGCCATTATCAATTACACCACTCGCACATCCAATTTCGCAGCACCTGTTTATCCCAGTCTGTCACCGATAAAGTTACTGAGTAGTATTTACGCTGAGCATACGAGAAATCTATATAAAAAAGCGTTCCTCGGCAATGATCGAAACCTTGGCCTCCGTATATAGGGAAATCGAAGGTTTTGTTTCAAAATCCAAATTATCCACTATAATATCGTTTAAATTAATGATTATTGGATATCAAATAAATTGATTAATTATATATATATATGTATGTATATATATATATATATATATATATATATATATTATTGTATATTTATATTCATACCAGCGTATTCGCATCAAAAATATGGTTTATAACTATTTGGGGTGGGCAGCTCACACCAAAACAAAGACAAAAATTCATATAAACATATGTCCGTAAATCCATCCTTTTTTTTTTTTAGCTATCTTTAAAGTAAATTGACAGTAGATGGCGCTGTATTGCATTGAGGCTAGATTATATTTGTCTTTCTTGTACATCTGTAGTTAACAAGTCTTCAATGTTTTAACGCATGTAGTTGTAAGTTAGCTGAGAAGTGTTCCATTTAACAATCTAGGACATTCACATGAACAGGAACACATATGACCTTTTACATACAGTTGCGTGAATGGCAACTGGCCGCATAGAATTACATTTTCAGACAAAAGGCAGCCGACTCATCCAAACATTGATGCTGTTTATTGTCGCCTTGATAAGACATAATCCGTGGAACATCAAACTATGGATCTAAGATAAGCAATATCCACTCGTACGAAGAACACATTCTAAAAGCTATCATTGCAATATGTGTAAGGTTATCACCATCTGATCATTCACTACGGGAGAACGTTTGTTGATGTTTTCTTGCACAAACTGCCGATCAGTTTTCTCTTGTCTTTTTTAAGGATAAGAAAAAATTTAAAAGATGTGATAGTAAACAATAGTTGTAGGTGGATCAAAATCCCCATGGTACAATACAGGTTAGACACCAGTATCAATGTAAGTTTAATGTGTTGGTTGGGATTGTAGGTGACTGTCTGGTAGGACCATCATTTCTCTCAGCGTGTCTTACGGGAGCTGCTACCGGGTTTATTTCGATCACACTTCCAGAACGGCTAGAAGATGTCATCCAGATAATACGAAGAGGCAAGTGGTTCTTGCATGATTAGTCTCTAGTACATTTTAGTCACATTGTTTGCAAAGCACTGGCTCTCATCTACAATGAAAGATGGATAGGTAGAGAAGGACTAGTTTCATGGTCTGCACTTTCCATCGACTCAATAGGTTAGGTTTTCATCTGAATGGTCACTTAAAACAATATGTTTTGCAGCAGATATTAATAATGAACGTGATAGGGGGACATGCAAAACCATTCGAAATCCTGCAGGAATATTTGACAGTCAATGATCAGACAGGTGCATGCGCGAAGATAAGAAGGAAATGACGTTCTGAACATTTGTTATTAGTTGTTGTATTGACGTAAAATGATACACTTTTTGGCATATGTTTATATAGACATTTTTTGGTTTTGATGTCAGTAACAAGCCCCACAAGTTTGTAAAATTAATTTTGATGCGCCTCTCTCTCTCTCTCTCTCTCTCTCTCTATGTTATATATCGCCGTATGACGACAAAACAAGAAACACGCATATATAAAAATATAAGGTTATATTTTTATTAATGACGACGAACTGTGTGGAATAGAGAACGGGAAGGGTGAGGGCGCATATAGAATGGCTGACGGGAGTGTAGTCTGCCTGTGTTGTCTCTCTCTGCTACCACCGGCCGTTCTCTGCTACTCTGGTCTGCTACTACTGGTGAATCCGTGCGCCGCGGTCTTTTTATAATCTCCAAAACCGGGACTTTTTCTTCCGGTTTTGCCTCGCCCACGCACGCACACGTAATTCTCAGAGACACCTGTTCTGTTTGCCTCTGTAGCCATTTCCGCTACTGCCTGAAATAAGGTCAAACAAACATCCGTTCCTTTCAACGACCGGAAACACCCCCACTTGCATCAGCCTTCCTCGGGTGGGGCCAGATTGTTATATATATTCATCCGCAGACAGATCTGTTTCGCTGTATCACAGCTCATCAGTACGGTTAGACTCCGATTGGTTTTAATCCAGGATTGAAACCCGAATTGGCGTCAGTCGCCGATTCTACCTCTGGGTATATATATATATATATATATATATATATATATATATATATATATAGCTGTGTGTGTGTGTGTGTGTGTGTGTGTGTGAGAGAGAGAGAGAGAGAGAGAGAGATTACGTTCCTGTGAAACAAAATATTCAGGTCTCAGCTCATAACACACACACACATATCAATGATGACAAAATTTTCTTAAATCTCGCGTTTCGTCCTTTGATGGAAGATCACAAAAATGTTAGGATTTTATTTTGCAATACGTATTTATAACAAAATAAAAAATTAAGTGAAATAATTTTTTGTTTGATATCATGAATTGAGAAATTATTTCTATCTTTTTAATATAATTAACATTTATATTATTTTAGTTTTCGATGTGTGATATATATTAAATAACAAAGTTATGAATTTAAAGACCTTATTTTATATTTAATATTTTATAGTCATATATCTTGACTTTTAAATAGAGAAATTGTTTCAGAAACGGAGATATTTGAAAAATATCCGGGGCCTAGATTTTGATAATATTCGATAGTTGCACTCTCAAGAATTTTACTTCAAGTTATTTTATCTTAAATATCTCGAGCGTTGTTATTAGATCGAAGTTTGTTTGAATTTATATACTTATATGATTCATGCATTAGATAAATCGTTGCATATGTTAACCTTTTTGTCTTTATAGACACTTTTTTTCTTTTATACAAGTTTCAATAATATAAAAAAAAACTGTGACAATTTAGGCTACATATATCTGTTTGAGAATGATTCATGTTGTGGGTATTTTTGTTCTGATCATATACATAAAAATTTTAAATATATATGCAATTGTTTTCTTATGGTAAGCAGTAGATATACTGTTTCGGATACATTGTTTTGTATACTTTTCTCTTCGCCTTGTGTATGAAATAATGAGTATATTAGAGGTTTGACAATAGTCTTTATAAATAGTAAAAATAATGACACAAATAATAATAAACTCATCATTGATGAAGTAAATTTTAATCTCATTCTGTTTGTATATAAAATGACTCAATAAGCGACGAAATTGACTATCGTCAGTTTAAACGTACGCTTATTACTTTCTACATACGGTAATATTTTTCATAAGATATCAGTCAGTAAAATGCTATATGTTATACACGTTTGGGAGATCATGTCTCAAAAAGACATAACTAACTAGGCATATGATTATCCCGCAGTAGGTTGCCATTACTTTCTGCTGTAGACTAGTTTCCAGCCAAGGCGATATAACACTAACTATCCTATTATTTAACCCATAACTGGAAGGAAAAGACGGATTAATATCTTTCCAAAGGGTATGCGTGCGTAAGTAAATGCAAAGAATTCAACTGTAATTCGAACTCAGCACCCCGATGTGTCGTTCCGTGTCGATATCCACTAGAAATTCTGCCAAATATTTCAAGGTAAGTTTCACTTTTTCAAAAATAATATCTATCATTATATAAACTGCGAATGTACAAAGTTTATATATATTTTACTCCTCAACGGCATAAACATTGAGAAAAGAAAATAATAAGGTACTGTTAAAGAGCAAATACACGATAATTTATTAATTACCGGCAGTAAAAAGAATGGACTGAGCCAGATTTTAACTGTTGCCTAACAGGTTATCTCCTCCTTGAAAGTGAGAGGAGGGATATATATATATATATTCGAGAATGAATTGGAGGACTCTAGCTATTGGGCGTGTTTATACGCGCTCAAAAGTGGGGTAGAATGGCCGACTGACGCCGATTCGGTCGGGTTTCAGTCCTGGGTTAGGAAGCGAACGGAGTCTAAGCCGTTCTGATGAGCAGTAATACAGCGAAATAGATCTTTCTGCGGATGACTATAGTATATATATATATATATCGTTGCTTAACTTGTCTTATCAGACCCTATTGTGTGGATCTACCTACAAATGAACTCGTCCACATCTTTATAATATGGCTACCAATTCTGACCGAGGGATTCACTGGCTAGTAGACTTCTGGTACACAAAGTTGTGATTTAAATTTTTTATTACCTGTGAGTACGTCATTTTTGTTACTAGTATTTTATTTGTCTTTGTTGCTTGTCTGTTTTATTTTTTAACTTTTTTTGAGAAATTTTTGTGTCATGAGGAGGAGGCAAGCGCAATTATGGCTTCGTCTCCCCTGCCGTCTACGTCTTCGGCGGTTGTGTTAATGGCGATTCCTTCACGATCAGTTTGGAAGAATGTCCCCGTGAAGAGGGATTCAAGTTATTACTTGCAAATGCTGGAAAAGAATAAAGAATTTTATAGTGAAAACGAGCTAATCGTCATCCCGGGAGTGGATAAAGAGATAGCCAGAAGGACAATTTCCCTGCTGACATCACAGTTTTTTCGGCGGTTGGAGCCCTTCCTGGTGGATTCAACGCGACTCGTCTTAATGGGGGACTGGAATGCCATCCTGGACCCCAAGCTAAATAGAAAGTGGGGAGCTAGCGGGAAGGACGTGATCGTACCATGGTTGATCTCATCGAGGATTTCGATTTTGTCGATAGATACCGGGTTGATCACAAGGGTAAGACGTAGACGTGGGCTAATAGTTGGCCTTCTACCAAGGTAACGAGCTACCTAGGTAGAGTGTTAGTTCGTGTAGCCAACATATCTTTTAGATTGTCCCATGTTCCACTGGTTAGGCTACTCGGGCCACAAACTTGTTTGTGCCAGGGTAGATTTAGAAAATAGGCCTAGAATGCCTGGTTCCTGGAAGTTCAACGTGTCCTTACTTAACAGGCCGGACTTCCGACGCCAGCTAATTAACTTAGTGCAGCGGGCGTTAACTGCGGGAGTCATTGGGAATAAATGGTGGGAGAATCTTAATAGTATTAGGTCTCTAACTCCCATGTTCAGCAAACGGCTTAAACTAGATAAGTCTGACAAGGTGAAGACACTTAGAGCTAATTACTCCCAGGCGGAGGCTGATGGGGATCCGCTAGAGATAGCCATAACTAAGGTGTCCCTGTAGCTGTCGACTAGAAATAGGTCAAGTAATTAGACTTTGGTTAAGCAAGATGTCTTCCGAAGCCGTGGACATGGGTGCAGAAACGCACAAGGAAGAGATTCGCCTAGGCGGCGACAGGTACCTTCGAGAGGTTCGCAACCCGGAGAGACATACTCTTCGGTCGGCTGACGACATGAGCGAGGCGTTTCGGCGGCATTTCAAGACCCTGTTTACCAAGGAGCTTGGTCTCCGAGATGAGGAGTTTCGCAGATATTTGGCTGACTTCCCCCGGCTTTTGTTGGCTGATGCAGCTAGCTGCGAGGGAGAGATTACGGAGGGCGAAGTCTACGCGGCTTTGAAGAAAGTCGGCAAAGGCAAATCGCCGTGTCTCTATGGTTTGTCCTATGAATTGTACTTGCGTCTCTCGCCCATCTTTGTCCCACTTTTGACTATCGTGTTCAACAACTGGTTCCGGCGGGGTTCATCCCCAACCAGGTGTATGATCACGCTGTTGATAAAAAACAAGGATATGGGGGAAGGTGTTAGAGGGTTACCGAACCATAACTATGCTAAACACAGTTAAATAATTTGACCAAGATCTTGCAAAATCGTTTGGAATTAGTTGCCTTGTCTCTGTTGGGACCTGAACAGACTATTGCTGTGTGGACCGAACCATTCAGAGCAAGCTGCATCTGATACACACGATCATAAAGGGCATAAAAGACGACGAAGCAGCCCTGATCAATTGGGATCAGTCCGAGGCATTTGATAGGGTTGACCATTGTTACCTGGTGGCTGCCCTGGATTAGCCTCCTGTATCAATCATCTACGGCTGTGGTACAAGTTAACTGAAAGTTGTCGCGTGTTCTGGCGTTGTCTAGGTCGGTCCGACAGGGTTGTACACTGTCGACCTTACTTTATGCTTTGGAGCCCCTTTTTCGCCGGCTAAGGGACAGGGCATGCAGACCGGCCCTACGTGGAATTGCTGTCCCTGGTGGTGCTCAAACAAGTGTTTCTGCTGCTGTCCCTGGTGGTGCTCAAGCAAGTGTTTCTGCATACGCCGATGACGTCACTACATTCGTGTCCTCCCGGAGTGACATCGAGGTGATAAAGAAGGCGCTTGAACGGTACGAACAGTTGCGGTTAGGTGCCCGGTCCGAATTCTTGGAGTGTGGTTTGCGCCCGACCTATAGTCAGAGAAAAAATTGTCAGAAGTACTGGTAAAGGTGGGCGCGTCGGCCGAGATTTGGCGTCGAAGTAATTTGTCCTTATAGGGTTTGGGTAAGGCGTGTGTTACATACGTCTTTCCCATTATACTTTACCGGTTGTCAGTATCTCCACTTTGTAAACAACGTAGGGAGGGGATCGAGTGTTTGCTATTCTCCCTTCTGTGGAGAGAACGCAAACACTACGTCGACAAACGTCTGTTACCAAGGTCCGTGTCACGGGGTGGGGTCTGAGAATGTCATACCTGATGGGCCACAAAGTTGCGTCAAGGTTGGTCTTTCTCAAGCGAGCGATTTTAGAAAACTCATTGCTGGCGTGGATAGTGAGGGACATGTTCCCTAGCCTTACTATCACTCCGGTGGCGGTGCCGTAAAACTCAGAAGCGATCGATTTTTCTCCTCGAATGTATGGCCTTGTGGGCCATTCCAAGGTCCAGTGACATTTCACAGCCTATGAGAGTCTTCTATCTTGGGTTCGCTCGTTTTGGCCTGGGGCGCCAGGTTGTTGGAGTTGCGGTTACATTTCATCGGTTTCACTGTAAAAGGGTGGGACCTAGTTGCCAATCTAGTATCTCGGGCAAATTCACATCTAGGGGGCACCAGTGATATGTTTCTCAGAGTAGAAGCCATGAAAGTATTTATAGAAGAGGCACAGGGAAGCCACGTAACGCCGGTGAGAGAGAGACTGCAGGCGGTCAGCCAAGTCGGTATCAATCAAATTACAGATTCTTCGCTGTATTTTGTCAAGAACCCCTCGGAGAATAGAAGGGGCACCCAACCAGATGTGGCAGCAGTAATCAATACACGGGCGGATAGTAGATGTATATAAGTGCAGGATAGATTCAGACGGAAAGAATTTCCGGGCACTGCACAGAGAGCCAACTTTCATATCAGCGGATTTAGCAATGGATTCGACGTAGTCATTCGACTTGAGATCCGCTGAGTGTCAGGTCAAGCAGGCGTAGTGCTTTACTCTTTGGAAGGCAAGCCTGTTCCATACTAATGGGAGGGAGGTGCGGTTGTCTGTGGTGGTTAATTGACAACAGCTTTGTTTTGGAAGAATTGAATTTTATATGGTTACAGAGTAAGAGGCAAAATTTTGAAGACATATGGGAAGATAACAGATAACCCTATACGTGAAAAGATTATGAGTGTAGTAATCGAGTAATCATACACTTGGGAGTTGTTTACACAGATTAGCTATTCGCGGAAAAAAGTTGTTGGAGTAGAATTCACATCCCATTATTGAAATACGAAGAGAGATTGGTTCAGTACAATGTGAGTGGCACAGAGTGTTTTTGTCGTGAACTTTACAACTGGTAGAACTCAGGAATATAGATCATCTGAGCCTTTTCAACAGAAATAGATGTCGTACACATATGCACTCAACGTTTCGTTTTTTAGAAAGGACTTGTAGAGTTGATAATAGTTTTTCACCCAAAATAACGCGGGGATTTTTTTGATGGTATGGAAATCGAAAAATAAAGACAACACTGCTTTAGTTTATACATTTGCAAAGAAACGTAAAGTATTCGTCACATTTTGGAGCTGTATCTTTTCATCAGATGTGATTGCCAAACTGTTTTGAAAGTTTCACAAATTCTTCCTAAACGCAACAAAACAATGGCGATAAACTAGCTTAAAAACTGTATTGAAGCCAATCAAGTCTTTATCATCATCTGCAACAACATAGAAATATGAATAAAATGTCTTCAGCATGATTTGAAAGACGCCAAATATATATAAAAGTACCACCAAATTTCCAATACCCTTGCACGATTTAAAAAAAAACTCATCGGCAATTTGGATATATTTATTATTCTCTCATCATCTCACCCTTTTACATCCATTGATGTGTAAGGCAGTATCTTTTTGTTAATGTTTCCGTAACAAACTGATTTGTTTTTTTTAGGGGTAGAGTTGTTAGATTTGCGCCTAATCCCACACCTGAAGGACCGGTGGAACATTCGTAGTCAATAAGTTTACAACACCTGGTATTCCCAAACGATCACTCATCTAAGTCCTGACCAGCCCCAATGTTGCCTAACTTCGGTGAACGGACGAGAACCGGTGTATTCAACACTATATATCCGTAGACATTATTCCAATAGTCACTACCATATATCTTCAGGATGTACACAAAAATGGATCTTCTCAGATTTAATTTTATCTGTGAAACTGCATGAATTTTTGTGAAAACCAATTAAGTGGTTTAGGGTTTACGCCATCATATTTTGGAAGAGTTGTCCTCCTCCTAGCGAAAGGAGTGTCTTCTGCTATTTTGACACGTAGCTTGGTTGATAGGATTCATGCCTATTCCGAAAGCAATCGGGACAGTATAGCAGGGAATTTGAATTCCTCTCGTCGATTCCACTTTTCAGTCGATATCTGTTACACTATCGGCACATTTGAACATATTAAGGACTAGTGAATATATATCTTTGCAATAAGAAAAAACATACAAGAAAAAGACCTCAAATTCATCACTCTTTAGATCACCAGCTAAAAGATTTTTTAATTTTATTGATGGGATTGGTTAATGAATCACAAGGCTAGATACTTAGGCATTTACAGTATTTAACTTTAAACATTTATTTTAAAAGATTTTGAAGATCGCAAACGTTTAGTGTTACATATTCATTATTAAAGGCGTTTTATTACATTTCACCCGAAAAAATAAAATCGCTCTCGTCTTATTCGTTATGTTTCACTTCGATTGATTAATTATGCTTTTATTTTTTTTTTTTTTTTAATCATCTCACCCCAAGCAAGGCATTCCACTGCCACTATTGCGCATGGGGCTACATAGGGGAAGGTAAAGAGAAGGAGTGGATAGACATAGGGAATGTCAGGAGAAAGGTGATAGATGAGTAAGGATAGCGAGGATGAGTGTCGGGCAGATGGGAAGAGTGTTTGATAGAATGGGAGCAGGTTAGTGTGTTAGGAGGTGTCTATTGACTTTACATTTAAACTCCTGGAGATTGTAGCCGTCGGGGAAGCAATCTTTTGGAAGAGAATTCTACAGTCGGGAAGTGCGAGGAAAGAAACTGTTGGAGTAGAAGTTACGGCTGCATTTTATCGATTTCACTGTAAAAGGGTGGGATCTAGTTGCTAATCTAGTATCTCGTGCAAATTCGTATTTAGGGGGCACCAGTGATCTAAGTTCATCGGAGCAGAAGCCGTGAAAGTATTTATAGAAGAGACACAGCGAAGCCACGTCTCGCCGGTGGGAGAGAGACTGCAGGCGGTCTGCCAAGTCGGTATCTATCACATTACAGACCCTCCTCTGAACCTTATCGAGAAGCCCGAGGAGAACAGCAGGGGCACCCGACCAGATATGGCAGCAGTATTCAATGCACGGGCGGATGGTAGATTTGTAAATGTGCAGGATAGATTTAGACGGAAAAAACTTCCGGGCCCTACACAGAGAACCGACTTTCATAGCAGCGGATTTAGCAATGGATTCGATATAGTCATTCCATTTGAGGTCCGCTGAAAGTGTGAGACCAAGGAGGCGTAGTGTTTTACTCTCTGGGAGACAAGCCTGGTCCATGCTAATGGGAGGTAGGTGAGATTGTCGATGATGGTTAATTGACAGTAGCTTCGTTTTAGAAGCATTAAAATTTACTAGCCATTTCTTACCCCAGTCCAATATGGATTGGAGGTCTTTTTCAATCTCGGCTGCAAGTTTAGCTTTGACGCCTACACCAGATTTTTGTTGGAGGCGAGAGTAAACTGTGGTGTCATCGGCGTACAAACCTATTTGGGTTCTTATGGAATCAGGGAGATCATTAATATATATCAGGAAGAGTGTAGGACCTAAGATGGAGCCTTGGGGGACACCTGCGTTTGTATGGTAGTTCTGAGAGGCATGTCCGTTTAATACCACTTTCATTGTGCGGTTAGAGAGGAATGACTGGATTAGTTCAAACAAATGTCCAGTTATACCATAGCTCCGCAGTTTACATAGAAGGCCAGCATGCCAAACTCTGTCGAACGCCTTAGATATATCCAATGCAACGGTTCGAGCTTCGCCATTCCTGTCGAGTGCCTGGTATATGTACTCGGTGATGGTCGTTAGCATATCAGCAGTAGACCTGGTGAAGCGGAAACCATATTGCTTGTCCGAGAGGAGCCTGTGTGCTGTGAGATGCTGAACCACCTCGGCGTTGATAATGGCTTCGAACACTTTGCCAAAGATCGGAAGAAGGCTGATAGGGCGGTAATTTGCAGGGTCAGAGGGTTCTCCAGTGTTTTTAAATATAGGAACTATAGAGGAATATTTCCAACAGGCAGGAAAGCAGGAAGCAGATAGGCAGAGGTTGTAGAGCTTAGAAAGGATAGAGGAGAGTTCAGGGGCACATTTTTTTAAGACTATGGTTGGGATTCCGTCACCACCGCTCGCTTTGTGAGGGTCAAGTTTTAAGATAATCTTAGAGACAAGCGAAGGTGTAATGTGGACATCATTCAGTTGTGCCTCGGTTCTAGGTGAGAAGTCGGGTGTAAAAACTCCAGACGAGTCCAGACTCGAATTGTTCGAGAATCTGCAGGCAAAACATTCAGCCTTATCTGCTGGGGAGGTGAGGACCTCAAATTTGTTGATTAGCGGGGGTATTGTGGACTTGCTCTTGTTAAGTACTCTTTTACAGAGTCGCCAGTAGTCTTTAGAGCCGAATTTAGAACATTCTATGCGTTGCTTCATTCTGGCAGCAAACAACATCTTAGCTTCGTTAAGTACCCTTTTACACTTATTACGAGCTGAAGTGAAAAGGCGCCTGTTTTGTTCCGACGCATAGTTACGATAAAGTCGGAAGAAATGATTCCGGTGGGCAATGGCAGCCGAACAAGCGGGTGAGAACCATGGAGACGAATGAGATTTAAGCTGGAATTTCCTAGCAGGGATAAAGGCATCAATGCCAGCCTTAACCCAGGAGGAGACCTCGGATGCACATTCTTCGATGGATGCACATTCTTTTATTAGGGAAAGATATAATTTACAGTTACTACAATGGCTCTCATAGCAAAAAAGTTATTAAGCTTCCGAAATATTGGAATATAAACACGTTTCTGATCTTAAACATGAGCATTACCCCAAGCAGAACGCGTAATATGTGATTCTTTTAATGTAAAGTTGCCAAGAATCAACTATTGGAAGACCTCAAGGCTTGTTGGATTCAAATAAATTATCTACGCGTAACAGATTATAAGTTTTATCTCATTGACAAAAAATAATTAAAAAATAAAAAGGAATATAAATGCCCTAGAATTAATAAAAAACAATGTTTCATCGGCAAAATATTATTATAAAGAGAAAAGAACAAAATATTTTTTATTATTTTGTTATGATTTAATATATTCTAACACATTCAAAGATATTTTTTAAAATCTTTGTCTTTTATTTTTGCAGGAGCGAGAAATCAAAGTTGAAGTTGGAGATTTTAGCGCCTTTTATTTCTGTGAAAAACATTAATTTTGATATTCTTTCTAAAATGAAATAATTATAGGCTATTAATGAAACGTTTAGGACATATTCCGAAACAAATAGGTTTATTTTTTAAATTATATTAAAATATAAATTTACTAAATTTTAAAAGGTTTTAGTAAAAATATATTTTTTTTACATTTGTTAAACCTACTTAACTTATTTCATGAAATTTATATAAATGAAATTCTGTTCGCAAACATTTTTTTATTAGTTAAATGCAGAACTCCTTGGAGAATGTAAATCATCCATTTTTTGTAAAAATTGTTTTTTTTCCAAAAACGTTATTTTGCACAATAAAATAAAAAATGCAATAAAATTATGACAGTATGTAATTAGATAACCTTTTTATTGCTTTTATAAATATATATTTACGATATTATACAATGAAAAAAGAAATATTCAATGAATAATGAATCTGAGAAGACCTTTATTCATTTTTGTATTCCTAATAAATTATGGAGTTCCTAAAAAAAATTATTTTTCCCCATTAGATTATTAAAGAATTAGATTAATGTTGTAGGAGTTACCCACTTAATAATGGACTCTTCTTTGCCTATATTAACCGAGAGTTAATTACTTTCGAGGACACGGGTTTCTAGTTCAGTTCAGTTCAGCCTAGTCTGCCGGTCACTTGTAGCCAAGTTATTATTACTTTTTCTGTTTGTATGTATTTCTTGTTGACGTAATTTATATTTTGACCTGCCACTGTGTTGACTCATTATTGTATGGTTCCATATCTGGTCCATATCATTGAAGAATATATTTACTAAAAAAAAAAAATAATAAAAATCATCAGGAAGCAAGATTTTAAAAATTATTTTTTTCATATATATAACGCATGCCCATTTTGAAAATATGGATAGCTATACAGGACATTATTAGAAAATGGGATCGATGACTGTTAAATTTAAAATCAGCATTCTTAAAATTACATTATGGAAATTGTTTATAACATTTTAAAGATAAATGAGTACTTAAAATTATATAAAGCAATGTGCCTATTTTATTTTCTTAAATTAAGTTTTAACAAATAGCTTCTGTAAGACAGCAATAAACAGGTATACACCTTCAATGTTTGTCAAGTGTGTGGGTGTTGACAGATACTTAATTCACTTCAGCTTTTTGGCTTTAAAATCTTTTTTTTTTTTGTTTCTTTTTCGATTCTTTTAACTTGAAGTACATGTTTGTTTCGAATCAGATTAATGATATATTTTGCCAGCTAATATTTCTCAATGAAAATTTCAGAGTGGTATATTTTATTTTTTGAAGAACTTTTAATAAAGAAAAATTCATTGAGGTTAAAACACGGCTAGAAATATGCTAAGCTATTTTTAAAAATTAATGATTAAAAATCGATTCCTATCAGTATAATTTCTAGTTGAAAAATACCCTACAGAGTATTTTGATTACTTGAACAATAAATTTCATCTTTTAGTTTTCAATTAAAGCTAAAATGAAATTACACAGAATTTTTTTAATATATAAAAATCAATTATAAATGTTAGATATCGCGAGAAAAGTGAAGGTACCAACTCTAGATAGCAGGGGCACCCAATCATACCTGGCAGAAATATTCGTACCATAGATGAATAAAAGAATTGAATATTTATTTCAAAGTAAAGCTATTTTTTGGACAAATTTTTAAAGAATGGCAGACCACGTGTAATATTCTTTTAAATTTTCATGTCTTTTTTTCTCAGAATGTTTTTGTCTACTTCCAATTGTATCTTGGCCTCCAAGTGAACTTTACATATGACCCATCTATATATCTTGTTTTTCGAAATTGAAAATATAATTCAGTCATTTGTCAAAAATATTATTTAACGTTACCTTGAAATACATTTCTTTTTATTCGATATTCACTGAAAATATTTTTAAAACCATTCTTTTAAAAAAATCCCTTCAGCAAATTTGAATATTTCTTTTGCATTTAGCATTGAACAAATTTTTGTTTACCGAAGTTTTAATTCTATCCCCCGAAGCAATACAACATCAAAATTTAAAACCAAAATAAAATACTCCGAGAACGTAAGAAAGAAAATAAGATGTATACAGAAAG
The DNA here is from genome assembly GCA_037127315.1 of Ascarosepion bandense. NCBI lineage: Eukaryota > Metazoa > Mollusca > Cephalopoda > Sepiida > Sepiidae > Ascarosepion > Ascarosepion bandense. Next base: position 7,624,230 of record JBBBDQ010000428.1, on the reverse strand, counting down.
TACACACACACACACACACACACACACACACACACACATGTGTGTATGTCAAAGAAAGAGATGAAAACACGGTGGCAAACTGTGTTTTCTCTTCTCCTAAGTTAAAGGAAATGGATTTTGTTTGTGACAAACTAATCGGAATTTGCCTGTAGACAAAACAATTCGGCAACTGATTCAGCAATGAACGCCGTCCTTTAAAATATGACCGATTTTATTCTAAATCAACGACTTGGAAAAACGTATTTTTTATTTTTCACCGCTAAAGAAAAACGTTTCCAATAGTCAAGAGTTTACGCGGAAAACCATGTATACTGTCGAACAATAAGGAGGAATATGTAACGTTACGTCTCTAAAGGAAAATAGAATGTCATTTTTTAAAGATATATGGAGAAACATATGCTGCATAATACACATCCCCCACTCGACGTTAGACAATTAACGACCGAAATACTATACATGAATATCTGATAACTTGGAGTTAAGCAAATTCGCTAACGTGCGAAAATCAACATTGAATAAATATATAGAAATCAATGGTATTAAGTCAGATGACGGTCATAACACAAGTGTTTAGTCCTGCCTAAATAGTAAGTCTCGTTGAACAGGCAAAGCAAAATATGAAGCTTCTCTTAAAAAAACGATACCCTAACAGTTGTTAACTCGATTAAGAAATGATTTTTTTTAATTTTGACGGTTCCAAGTTAAAGCTGATATATTTTATCTTCATAGAGAATCATTTCTTTATTCCATCAGCATGATTTATGCTAATCTTCAAACGAGAAACACGTTGTGCATTCTTCGTTTTGCTTTATACACTGACATGAATTGCGGTGTCTCAATACTTTCATTTTATCGTACCAGATAAATCTTCTCGCCGTAATCCATATTACACATTTATAAGTCTATCATACATTCGTGCGTTGAATATTGCTCCCTTACCTTGCCTGGCGTTCCGGCTATATGTCTCGAAATCATCGGCTAAGTCCAGAGCAACTGTAGTCTTACTCTTCCTGACCAAATATTCTGTAACTTACCCACCAACGTGACATGTCTTCCCTCAGTCTTATCTATAAATATTTCCATGGCAATCGTTCTAATTAGCTTTCCTCAATGGTACAACAAATGTATGAATTTAAGAATTCTACTGGATGTGCGTTGTGGTGCAGTAGATATCGGCTCGGGACGAAATATCAGGAAGCCGAGTTCGAATTCTAGTTGAATTCCTTGCATTTACTTACGCGCAAGTACGATTGGAAAAAGTATTAATCTCTCTTCCTTCTAGTTACGGGCTAAATAACAGGACAGATTGGGTTCTATTGCATTGGCTAGCAACCAGTCAGAAAGCAATGGCAACCTACTGCCATATAATCTTCTGCCCAGTCACTTATGTCTCTTTCGAGACATGATCGCCTAAGCGTGTTTCACGTATGCCACTTAACTTGACTAGATTTGCAACTAAATCTTATCGCTTCACTAGCAAATTAGGTAGATTTAAACGTATGTTTTATTTTAATATTTTTTTCTTATCTGTGAAACACGCTTGCTAGTTCTTGCCTCCGTGTGAAAACAATTTTTAAAAAAAGTCCATACCCGCCTTCTGTCTTCCTGACACCTGTTATTTTACTGTCCTTTCTCCTCAGTAAAGTCTTCAAATTCATTTTAACTCTAAGTAACAACCGGCGTATTAGTGGCAATATTATTATGCTTGGGGTGAAATCGTTTAAAATGTTTTAGATACATGATGTCACGTGCAACATCAATCATTTTGTTCTTGATACGTGTCTTTTATTGTCTTTCCTCCTATCAAAACACGTTTTATTACATTTCTCTTTCAGTAACCTCTGGGATCCTAGTGACATATTCACCTTGATTGAAGTAAAATGATAAAATAAAATATACATGTTTATTCATCAAATTATATTTTCTGACATATATATTCTAGGTTGTAAGGGAAAAGGTATAATTATAAATATATTAAAACTTTTAATAGTCATCTATTTTATTTTTTTTTATTATTACCTTTGCTTTAACGCTGACATGTTAAAGATATATTGAATACTGATATCTGCTCTAGTGTTTCGAATATATATCTAGAGATTCTCGGCAAAATCCAAACAGTCTGTATTATTACTCATCCTGACCAAACAATCCTTCCTTTTCCCATCGTTTTGACGTATCTTCCCTCTGTTTCATCTATAAACATTTCCATAGAAATCGTTCTAATGAGGTCTCTTTATTGGAACAACGGCTGCATGAATCTAATTGTAGCACTAGTTTTACTTCATCGGTTCACTGGCAATTATGGCATATGTAAACAGTAAGCTGATTTATTAATACTTCTTAATGATTTATGTTAAATAACTTTGATTATTGTGCCATTTTAACAATCTATGAGCAACAATTGTTTATGACTGACATGATATATTCCTTAACGTATACAAATGCCTCAACAGAGGTAATTGTGGACTTCTTTTCTATAGTTGTTCAGTATGTAATTCTCCAGGTTTACATCACCAGTTTTTGTTTAGTGTTCTTTCTTCTAGATCAGTTTACAGATCCCTACTGCGTTATTTGACCCATAGTCAAAGGCAAAATAGAGGAATTTTCGTATTGGCTAAAGGTATTCGAGGAAAAAGCGAATGTAAAATTAGAACAAGAATTCGGATTCTGGTCGGCGATATTTTCTTCCGTTTAACATCCTCAGTGATTACGCGGTCACAATTAAGAATTTATAAAATAATAATTAAAAACTTCCTACTTAGAACGAGATCAATGTGACAATCATGATCCGCCAAATAATTTGTAAAATGATTGCATCTACGAGTCAATAATGAGAAAAAAACAAAATATAAGTAAAATATGAGTAAAAGAATGAAACGAATGATCGCTGTTGGAAAGTTTTCTTCCGTTGTGTTCTCAATTAAATCTTGTAACAATACTAATACTAATACTACTACTAATAATAGTAAGTAGCCTTAACCTTTAAAGATTTGACAATTTTTTTAATATTATTTTATTATTTTATTATTACTATTTAATATTATTTTGTTGCATCTCAATTTCTCAGTTAATAATTGAATAAGTGCATGGCAAATTCCGACTATAAAATATCCGTAGAAATTCAGCTGTTGCATCATTAAATATTTGAATTTAAAAACTTTAACAAAATATTGCGATAACAATCAGAAATATTAACTTCTCTTTCTTCTTTTTCATATCAGCCTCCTTGCTTGCAATCGTTCTCAATTATGATTGCTTGTCTCTCTTCTGCTAAAGTATTTGTTTGGTGATTTCAGTGCTAATCACACAAATGGTTGGAAAACTCTGTCACTGAACTTGCTGGAGTCCAAACGCTGAAATTCCCAATCACTCAGTCGTTCGCACAAGTAGTTGATTTCTCCACGCATTTCGCCAGTGATCGCAAAAGATATCCTTCTGCTAAAACTTGTTCCTTATTTACTACCAGCAAAATATCTCGGTGCTATAAACTAGCGGACTGAGACTAGTTCCGTGACTTCTTTTGCTATGACACTTGGAATAAAGTTTTTAGTTTCCCTGTTCAATATTGTGACTCTGACGTCTCGATCAGGGTGAAAGCGGGCACTGATGTTGTCATCCCAGCCAGAATATTTAGATTTAATCCTCGTTAATTTATTTAGTTCCCTTCTGCTTGTGCGGTTTCCATCACCTACAAAATATGCTTTTTCCGGCTTTACCAAAGCAACACGTCTGATGGCAATAGGCGCTTCTTTGCCTCTGCTCCTAATAAATGTAAGCATGTCTTAATAGATGCTAAGCTCTTGTTTACTGATAGAATGAAGCATTATATATCATCTCACATGTTTAATTCTAAAGATTACTGAGGGTTCTGCAAGAGTGTGCTGAACAACATAAAACCCTCTCTCCCTCTTCTATTTAATCAATCCGAACATCTCTCATGCACAAGAGACAAGTTTGGATGGCTTGCTCAAAAATCTCATCAAACTCTAAACTTCTCATCTTGACTTGTTTGGCTTACAGTCAGTCAGTTAAGTGCCATAGTGAAACACGCTTGGGCGATCATGTTTCGAAAGAGACATGACCGATTGGGCAGAAGATTATCCCGCAGTAGGTTGCCATTGCTTTCTGCGGTAGACTGGTTGCCGACCAAGGCTATAGAACCCAATCTGTCCTGTTATTTAACCCATAACTGGAGGGAAGATACGGATTAATACCTTTCCCAAGGGTATTTGCGCGTAAGTGAATGCAATGAATTCAATAGCAATTCGAACTCGGTTCCCTGATTTCTCGTTCCGAGCCGATATCCATTGGACCAAAACGCACATAACCCTGTCTCTGAGCTCTAACAGAATTTATAAGCATGACACCCCTAAGTGAAGCCGAGTTGATTGAACTTCAGTTATCCTCTTAAAGAAATATGCCCCTGAATTTTCTCCAATACACTGTAAACTCTATATGTGTTGCCTCAATCTTCCTGTTTCCTATATTACTGGAATTATCTTCTGTGATTATAATTTTGAAAAATTCTGTGTAACCATCTGACAACCTATAATTATCGCCATTTTTTACTCCTAACTCTTCAGCAAGAGATTCGATATTATTTTCGATGCTAAAATAGACGAATCCTATTTCACGACTTGCTCTCTGATATGACTTCCGTTTCACCAGGTTTACCGCTGATATGATAACGACCATCTCTGAATATATATACGGGACTGTTATGAGAACATCGAAGCTTGAGCCGTTGGTCTTGATATCTTGAAAGCAATTGCCAGAGTTTGACATACTGGTTTTTTCTGCAAAATTCATTGCTACGGAATTTCTAGACGATTGTTTGATTAAATCTAATAGTTTCTATGAAATTGTGAAATGACTGTTGTTTTGAAAAGGCAAAGTTCCAGATCCTTTCCTACACACATGGTCGTCTGTCAAAGATCTATCTTAAGATTTACTCTTTTTTCTGATATTCATCAATGAACTTCCTGATGTAATCAATTCCCTAAAAGGCATCTCTGCAAATAACACTAACATTTACTCTCGTCTCAATAAGACAACTGTTAAAGCTAACAAAATAAATCTTGCTACTTCATTTCAAAAGGACCTCCAATCTTTGAATGGGGTAGGGAATAGCTCAGGAATTTTAATGTTTCCAAAACTTAGATTCTCTTTTTTAACCACTATAAATAAACATTACTGTCTACCATCAGCATCGATCACAGTAGAGCAATGCACTGCACCTCCTTAGCCTCACTCTCAGGAATTACCTCGAAGGGTATGGCTACATTGAATCCATTGCTGTCGGGCCAAGAAGTTTTTCGCGTCAGAATCTATTTTGCACCTTTATAAGTGTAACATTCGTCTTTGCATTGAATACTGTTGCCTTATCTGGTCAGCTATTCGTTTTGGAATTTTCGACAAGATGAAAAAGAAGAATTTGCAATATAATCACTGATGACTTGGCTAGCAAATTTCAGTCAATTTCTTACAAGCGTGATGTAGCTTCCCTCCTTTTTCGTCACATATAGATTCATGGCAACTGCTTGGTACGCAAACTACATGTACTTACTCACTCTGCTAGATTGACATCACAGTCCCAGCCTTTTAACGTCGAAATAGTCAAATGTAACCGCTATTTCTACTCTAACAGTTTCTTTTTGCACTTTCTGTTTCGGGAACACACGCCCATTTGCTTGCTTCCCTAATAGCTACAATTTCCAAACGTTTAAATGCAACGTCAAATTCCATCTTTTATGTACTTGATTCCCATCCATGTTTTATTTTTTCTTCGACATCCCCTGTATATTTTTATTCTCTCACTGTAGCATCTTTCATCCCAGTAACATTTCTGTCTTTTGTAGGGGAAACAGGATGTGCGTTGTGGTGCAGTGGATATCGACTCGGAACGACAAATCGGGGAGCAGAGTTCGAATTCCAGTTGAATTCATAGCATTCACTTACGCGCAAATAGCCTTGGAAAAGGTATTAATCCGGCTCTTCCTTCCAGTTATGGGTCAAATAACAGAACAGATTGGGTTCTATAGCCTTGGCTGGCAACCAGGCTACCGCAGAAAGCAATGACAACCTACTCCGGGATAATCCTCTGCCCAGTCAGTCATGTCTATTTCGATACATGATCGCCCAATCGCGTTTCACGTATGGCACTTAACTGACTGATAGGGGAAATGATTATAAAAACTATAGTTTAAACTAAAATAATATCCTATCTTAACCTAAATATATTAGCCAACGTCTAATAATTTTATAATTTTAAAAGACTCTTAAATACAGGCATAGATAAGATATACTTCAATTCAACAAAGTACGATGAGATATGAGCCCAATATAAAAGAGGCAAGAGTTGAAATACATAATATGGCAGACGATGAGATACAAACAAAAATAAACAATAGGCTAAATTCTCACAAAATAAAGCAGAATAAGCTAATTAGGAGATAGACAATTGCACTACTTCAGATTCACTCACTGATGAAGATGAATCGAATGAGATCAGAGCAAAATTACTTGAGCAGAACAGAATTCAAATCACTGAAGCGAAAAACAATATCATTCAAATAATCAGCAAATTAACTCGCACAAAAATCCCAGGAAAAGAGCAGCTTGTAGAAATTCATATAATAAAGACTAATAAACATAGTGAACAAGAATCTAGCGCTTCAATGCAAATATCGTTAAAGGGAAGATTAAGGAAAATATCACAAAACTAAATAATGTCATATATTCAATAGCTTTAGTAGCTACTGAAAAAGTAATGTGATATATCCCGAAAAGAAATACAGTATAAATTGATAAGTTGAAGAATGGAACTCCACACCAGGAATAAGAAATACAGATTTATTGTCAGCCAGTTAGTTAAGTGCCATACTTGAAACACGGTTGGGCGATAAAGTCTCGAAAGAGACATGACTGACTGGACAGAAGATTATTCCGCAGTAGGTTGCTGTTGCTTTCTGCGGTAGACTGATTGCCAGCCAAGTCTATAGAACCCAATCTGTCCTGTTATTTAACCCTTAACTGGAGGGAAGATACGGATTAATACCTTTCCCAAGGGTATTTGCGCGTGAGTGAATGCAATGAATTCAACTGGAATTTGAAATCGGCTCCCCGATTTCTCGTTCCGAGCCGATATCCACTGCACCACAACGCACATCCTTATTGATTTATTGTACTAAGGTAAAATTAACACTAATACACATATAGGCAAGCTACGGTTTGGGTCGGAGTCGACTATAGAATAGTGAATGCCTTTGCCTAAGACATTTTCCCTCGTACCGCTCGTTACCGTCTTTTATAAAGTAGAACTTTCTATTCTCGGGGATGGCAGGATGCTCCACTATAACATGATGCCAATGCAAATAAAACATGAAACAATTAACAAAAAGAATCCAATTGCAGAATGACTAAAAATAAGAAAGAATAAAAAATAAACCATGAGAATAATGGAAAATTATATCTAAAAAGATTGTAAAGCAATCAAAATCCCCAAATGGAAATATCAAAGAAAGTCCAGCAAACAACTTTTGGTTCGATCATCTCTCAAATATCTCATACGCAGTCTTTAACAATGTTAATTAATAATCACTTTTAAATATCAAAATGGAAAATTGAAGGCATAACATACCTCCGCACAAAATCGAGTGAAATTATATAGGCTTATAACAACTCTGTCCACCACATAAAAACTGATCACGTCTCTCCTGACGAACACTGCTTACACTTTTCTCGATTAAAACAACATTCTTACCCTAGAAAAAAGGAACGTCGAAGAGGCTCATATGGTTACCATTAACAAATAAAATAATCCTCGAAAATTGCTGGCAAAAATGTAGTAATCTCCGTAAAGATTTGGAAATGTACAGTTTCCCTGTAATAGTAATTTATATATATATATATATATATATATATATGATCAATATCATGGACTGTGTACACCCACATTATACATAAACGACACCAAAGACACTGTCACTTCCAGTTGTTTGAATATCCGTCGGGGAATCTTAAGTTGACTTATTACTAGTCCTTCTCTTCTGTCTGTCTTTTACCCATCTTTCAGATGAAATAAACATTAATAACCATGGACACAAAGTAAAAAAAGGAAAGTGTTTGATCACTTATTCTACATGAATGATAAAAAGGTATTTGCCAAAGACGACATTCGGTTACAATTTTTCTTCAATAATTTAACATCTTTCATTGATGACATCGTTATAGATGTCATATTGGATAATAGTCCAAAAATAATATTCATTTATTTTTGTAGAGAAAACTACAAAAATATTCAAAGGATCTAGATTTTGTCACAGTGTCGGACGAGCTCATGTGCGGTTCGTCTTTAAATGGAAAGTGGTTCTGACTGTCGCCAATCGGAAGCACTTGCAGGGTTTCGTACCGGGCCTAAACGTAATTTTCCAGTGTCTGAACGCACTTATCGAGGGTGGGCCGGAGGCTGATCATCTCTGGTCGTGTCGGCGCGGTGCGGGGGGGTATGTTGCTGAATGACCCGAAACACCCTAGTGATCCTCGCGATGACATCACTGACGACACCCTCTAGCGCCCCCATTACGGTGCGTATGGTTGGAAATAGGATAGCAACAATAAAAGGTCTATGAATATTTAGAATCGAAGATTCTGGAATACAACATAAGCTAATAACCAAGAAAATAAGAAAGGTATACTAAAGGCGTGTCAAATTTTGAATAGAGAGATCAATTCAAAAAAAAGGATATCGGTCATATAGACTTTGGATGTTTTTGTGGTATAATAACTGAACCTCATTAAGCGATTTATTTTTTAACGTTTCACCATAAGCAAGGTTGTACGCAACTGATGCGCAAGGGAATAAATAAAATAAGAGTAAAATTTTAAGCAGGAGGAGAGCGAAACGAAAGACACAGCATTTCCAGAACTGTCAGACAAAGGGCAAGAGAAAGATGGGAATACACGTGTGATGACAGTTACAAAGATCAGTTGCAGCCGGCAATTGCCTCTGCTGCTATGATACTGGCAGCTCTCTGCGTTCGGGTAGAGAGCGCTCTCTGCTTCCGAGCCGATGCGTAGAATCACGACTCGGTAATAATAGACAGACATTTTTGACCGGGCTATATGGCCGGGAAGACCCACAATAAAATGACCTTGTATAACATCTAACCTTGCGTGGGAAGGTTGGTAAATACCGTTGCGAAGATAGTGAGAAAAGGAAAGAACAAGATACAAGTTGTGATATGGAAAGGACTGTAGTAAAGTGGATAAGAGATGGAAATTTACATTGCTTTTAAATTCCTGGAGATTGTAGCCGTCAGGGAAGTAAGTATACGCTATATATCTGATAAGAAGATAGGTTTACACTTGCTATTGCATGAATAATCTTGTTTCTGATATTGATCGTTTGTATGTGTCAAGATCAGTAGGCGGCAGAAGATTATTTCAACTAGAACTATTTTAAAAACGACAACAATCGTTTTTGTACAGATATCCGGGAACTACAGAATATGGGAGAGAGTTCCCCAGGCGGAAAGTGCGAGAGAAGAAGCTGCAGGAGTTGAATTGTCGTCTGCATTTGGCTAACCTAACTGTGAATGGGTGGGACGCAGTTGCCAATTTAATTGCACGAGTAAACGCCTGTTGTGGAGGCACCAGTAACTTAAGTTCATCCGAGCAGAAGCCATGAAAGTATTATAGAACAGACAAAGGGAGGCCACATTTCGTCGGTGGGGAAGTTGCTGCAGTCGAGCCGACAAGTCAGTACCTATCACATTACAGATTCTCATTTGGAGCCTGTCGAGAACACTGAGGTTAACGGCAGGGGCGCCTGACCATAAATGGCAGCAGTACACGGATGGATGTTTGACTTGTATATATGCAGGATGGATTCAGGCGGAAAACAACATCCAGGATCGGCATAATGACCCAACCTGCTTAGCAGTGGATTTAGCTATGGATTCGATATAGTGGTTCAATTTGAGGTCTGAAGAGAGGGTAAGGCCGTGTATTGTTCTCAGGGAGAATCACTTGGTCCATGCATTTGGGAGGCAGAAGTTGTCTCTGATGGTTGACAGACAAGTGCTTGGTCTTAGACGCATTGAATTTGACAAGCTTCTTCTTGCCCCAATTCACCAAAAAGTGTAGATCCTGTTCAAGGTCAGTAGCGAGATTATATCTATCCGCTGCGACAGGTTTCTTACTGGTGCGGGAGTATATTGTGGTGTCATCTGCGTAGATGCCTACATATCCCTTGATCTCATCTGGGAGGTCGTTGATGAAAATAAGGAAGAGCGTCGGGCCCAGGATAGAGCCCTGTGGGACACCAGCATTCGTGCTGTAGGATGAAGAGGCATGCCCATTTTGCGGTTATTTAAAAAAGATTTGATTAGGTCAAGCATGCGACCCGTAGCTTTCATATAAAGTCCGAGTGCCAAATCCTGTCAAAAGCCTTGGAAATATCCAGAGCAACCGCACGAGCCTCGTCAGACACAATAAGAGTATGGAGCATGTACTCCGTTACGGTTGTTAGCAAGTCGGCCGTAGACCTGGCAAAGCGGAAGCCATATTACCTGTCAGAGAAGAGTGTGTGGGCAGTAAGATGATGAACTATTTCAGCATTGATTATGGCCTCGAACACTTTCCTGAATATCGGTAGAAGACTGAAAGTGCGATAGTTGGATGGGTCCGAGTCTTCACCACAATTCTTAAATATAGGAACGACTGAAGAGAACTTCCAGCATGCAGGAAAGCAGGTAGCAGAAAGGCAGTAGTTAAACAGTTTAAAGAGGACAGGGGAGAGTTCAGGAGCACACCTCTTAAGGTCTATCACCGGGGTTCCATCGTCACCGCTCGCCTTATTGGGGTCAAGTTTTGAAATTACGCGGGATACTACAGTCGGGGTAATATATACGTCGTCCAGTTTGGCCTCAGTTCTTATAGGGAAGTCGGGAGGGTAAACTCCAGATGAGTCAAATGTGGAGGTGGATGAGAATCTGCGGGCAAAGCACTCAACTTTGTCCGCAGATGATTTTTTTTTTTAATCATATCACCCCGAGCAAGGCGGTAACGCCACTGACGCGCAGGGAGCTACGTAAGGGTAAAAAGAATGGAAAAGAGAAAGCCGGAAACCACATCCTAAACAGGAAACTAGGGATGAGCCTCTTCACCTGTTCAATAGATGTGGGTGGAGTGTAAAATCATGGATTAAAGAAGGTATTGAGGATTTGCTGGTGTTCAGCACTCGTTTGCAAATCCTCCAATAGTCCTTGGAGCCGAACTTGCGGTCAGCTATGCTCTGCATTCTCTCAGCAAACAACCGTTTGGCATCATTTAGAGTTCTCTTGCACTCATTGCGAGAAGACGTGAATAGGTGCCTATTTTGGTGAGATGACTGTCTCCGGAAGAGACGGAAGTCATTGTTCCTGTGAGCAATGGCGGCCAAGCAGGCAGGAGAGAACCACGGAGAGGAATGAGGTTTTAGGCAATACTTCCTGGTGGGTATGAAGGCATCAATGCCAGCTTTCACCCATGACGAGACCTCGGAGGCACAGTCATCAACTGGTAGATCGAACACTTTTCCCCAGGGAACGTCGCAGAGGAAATCGCGGAAGGCATCCCAGTCAGCTTTTTGGTAGAGTTACGAGGTCCTATAGGTAGGGGGCTCCTGGTGGGAGTGAGATTGGAAAGAAATACTGAGAGAGACTACAGCGTGGTCGGAGTTGCCGAGAGGGCAAAGCTGCGAGACTTGACAGGCGTCAGGTGCAGAGGTGAAACATATATCTAGTAGTGAGGAATGACCCGAGGGAGTGCTAGGGAAGCGAGTGGGGAAGTCCACCACTTGTGTGAGGCATTGGGAAATAGCGAAGTTCATGGCGTGGATGCCCGCGGGATCAGTAACAGCGTTTTCAAGCCACTCAGAGTGATGGGCCTTGAGTTCTCCGAATACAAATATGTGGGCGAATGGGTGGAAGGAAATAGCCTTATCTATGTTGTCAGCAATGCTATCTAGTGGGGAGCACTCAGGAGAGGAGGGAGAACGATAAAGAAAGAATAGGTAACTAACCGAACTGAGGAGAGACAGCCGGAGACATACATATTGGTGGTCAGTAGATTCGAGTGAATTCACCCTAGCTATAGGGAAGTGTTCTCTGACGTAGACCCCAGCCCATGCATGTGGATTGTGGAATCCTTCCTTAAGTGGGGAAGATAACTAGGGATGGAGATATCAGAGGAGGGAGTAGATGAGTTGAGGTTAGTTTCACAGAGTGCAAGGATGCCCGGGGACTTTTCATGCAGAAACGCTAGGAAAGTTAGTACGAATGCCACGGATATTAGTGAAGGAAAAGTTCACGGGTTTATGTGGTTTGATTTTAGCTGGTTAGGGTTATTTCTGATTTTGTTCGTCATGTGTTTTGTTTATAGAAAGGGACCTATAATGTAGGATACAGGCGGTCATTAACCGCGATCTGTGCTGGGAGGGAAACTGTCTAGAGCTGCAACAAGGTGTGGCCTCAGGGTTGCCCAACGAAAGCGCTTGCAGGGACACCTATCCATGCGCAACATGGCACTACAAGAACCCGCCGCTCTTGACGCTACGCAAAAGTTAGGGCTCCTAACTACCAGTCGGAAGCAGCAACCAGGAAACTGCCAACCCGGTACACTCACAGTGATGAGCCGTTGGCACCAACCGGCCAGATCGCAGGAAAATCAAGGGAGCACCAATACCAAGGTCTGAAGAGAGAGAAATGAAAGCCGGAAACCACATCCTAAACAGGAAACAAGGAGCAAGACTCTACTCCTGTTCAATAGACGAGGGAGGTGTATTAACCGGGCGATAGTTGGGTCTATCTACTCCTATTAAAAAAATGTTAAGGGTGGTGAGTTAACTAAGATTAAATTTAGTTAAAGTCCAAATGGAGCATAAACGCCGAAAAAGATTAGAAAAAATACATAAATAAGAAACGACTACACATACCACGCAGGTTAACACAGGAAATTTGATTTAAGAAATTTATATCTTCAACTCTTGTCTTTTCCCGAAAATTAAGATCTGGCTAAGCTGCCTGTCCGTGTACAAAGCAAACGAAAGAATTTGAATTTGAAGAACAGACCATCTACGAAACTTAGAGATTTCACAAGGTTGGGGGTGGGGTCGGTCAACTGTCCAGTAACGGTCACTATCTTGGGAGAAATAATAAATAAATAAATAAATAGTATCTCAGAACAGTAAAGCAATTTTTTTTTTCAAATGGAGCATAAACGCCGAAAAAGATTAGTAAAAAAATACATAAATAAGAAACGATTACACATACCACGCAGGATAACCCAAGAAAATTTGAATTAAGAAATTTATATCTTCAACTCTTGTCTTTTTCCGAAAGATGTACATGAAATAAATATGAAAGGAATGCCAACAAATTCAAAAACAGATTTAATGGATTGAAGAAGTGCAAATAAAGAATCAATAATCATCAACCTGAATCTGTCGTTCGGGGAACAGATTTAAACACGTTTTGTGATTTTCCATCAATACAATAAAATCATCATGATATTATTATCAAAGACAGAATTAAAAAAGTTTAATTGATATGAGCTTACCTAATGAGAAAACATATATATCTCAATTTTTTGCAAGACAAAAAATAAAAGGTATTGGAGTCAAAGTAGTCAAATGTGGAACGTAAAAACTGAACTAATTTGGGTGTGTGGCTGAAGAGTTATGTCTAATAAAGTATGGTAGTAAACAGCAATTACAAAAAAGTTCCTAGTGCACCATCTTTCCACGACTTGTGTAGTGTTGCATCTCCGATAAGACACCATTTTTTTATATGTACATCTTTTTCCAGTCAAACGACAGAGGCAAGGATGATGTGTAGGTGATGGTGGAGTTGAACAGCCTAACGAGCCTCTAACATTTCACGTTGCTCTCGAAGCAATCATCTTCTGACGCTCCGACTTTGCGGTTTTTTGGCAGTGAGCACTCGATTATAAAGAACTTTTCTTGTAATCTTTGTCTAAAAACGTAATATATCCTCATTACGTGATTTTCTTTGTCGGAGCCGTTTACTATGGAACTCGTGAGAACTAATTCACTTGGCTGATAATAATCAGGCAAATAATAGTTGGAAAGCATTTTTGTGACAGGCTAACTGCTTTCCATTTAACTATATAACGTCTGACACTTATATCGCTACAAATACAAAAAGTAGTTCTGACATCCACAGCATAT
>JBBBDQ010000428.1:7525000-7607500 GCA_037127315.1 Ascarosepion bandense | reverse complement strand
AGATATGTTCAAAAGACAGGGTAGGATTGTAATCGAGGCGATAGGCAAACCTATCTACAGGTAGCTGAATAAATTTTCGCTACATATCTAAATACTGACTTAGAAATTTTTTAAAAACACAGTGGATTTTCTACCAACAGGTATATCAAAATCTGATACTCACAGGATCGATAGAGAGAAAGAGAGACAGGGGAAAACAAAGCGTGACATACTTGGTGGGCATGTATAGCAGTGCAGGCTTTGGACGAAGTTACAATAGAAAGAGTGTTAAGAGCTAGAAAGAAAAGTGAGCTGTTGAAAGCCATGATGGCCTTCCTTCTGAAAGGACACGACATATAGAAGAACAGACGATATCAAAAACACGTTTAAAAATGTGCGGAGGCGTTCCTCACGCTAAACATATGCCAGCAAATCCTGTTTAGATATATTATTTCGAACAATGTTTTCGGTAAATAGCACCATATTTGAAAGTGTTCTCTAGTCAATTATCTGACGGTGGTAAATGCATGTATAGAAGCGAGCTGGTTACATTTTAAAAATTTGTTGAGTTGCTGTGTTTAGGTACAACGATGACCCATTAAACATATTGTTGCATGAATAACGTTAGTTGATTTATTTCAGAAACTCGCTCCCCGATGTTGAAAAAGTATTTTTGAATTATATCTTGGATTGTACATTTAACTGCAGTGTAATTTTGATGCACCATATCTATATAAGGATGTGCGTTGTCGTGCAATGGATATCGGTTCAGAACGACAAATCGAGGAGCCAAGTTGAAATTCCAGTTGAATTCATGGCTTTCACGCACAAATACCCTTGGTATCCCTTCTTCCCTCCTGTTATGCATTAAATAATAGAACAGATTGGGCTCTGTAGCCCTGGATGGCGGCCAGTCTACCGCAGAAAGCAATGGCAACCTACTGCGGGATAATCTTCTGCCGAGGCAGTCATGTCTGTTTCAAGACATGATCACCCACAGCGTGTATCATGTACAGCACTTAACTGGCTGATATATATATATATATATATATATATATATATATATATATATATATATATATGTGTGTGTGTGTGTGTGTGTGTGTGTGTGTGTGTGTGTGTGAAGGAAAACACAACACGCCATTTCAAGTGGTTATAAATTATAGTTCATTCCTATGACCTTACAATATTTCTTCCATTTGATACAAAAAATCTTGCTGGAATGAGCATTTTCTTTAACTGAAGAGAAGTATAAAAATAAAAATAAAATAAAAAATTAAAATAACAGGAAAGAAAAAGGAAAGAGAAGGTGAAAGAGGAAAGCGGGAGGCATTGGCGTCAGATCGGTCTGGGATTGCCCAGGTCGTCGTGAATAGATTGATCTGTAAAGGAATTTCTAATTCTTTGGACACTGGTATTTGTTTGATCTCATGAAACCAACCAATTTATCTGTACTAACTTATATCCATATATACATATGTGTACATTTCCACACATACTTACAAATCTGCATTTGTTAATATCTACATATATTTACCGTTTTTCCGCATTTATTCACGGATCCTCGTGATCGTGTACTCATACATATGCATTTCACAAAGACGGGATTTCCGCGTGTGTATGTAGCATTATATATATACTTGTTAGTAATTTTCACACATATTCCCAATATATATTTTGGTGTGGCTTTGTTAGCAGCCGGAATTAAAAACGCAAAGACAGAATAGAATTAAACAAATATATATTATATATTAGTCCATATGTGCATGAGTAAATTAACACAGCAGCCCCTCCCAACTATCAACTTCGCAGGAGTCATAATACCTGTTTGTCTTTGGATTAACGATTTCGTTATTTTCCTTTTTTTTTTCTTGGCAAAGTTGATAGACTGCTTGCAGAATTAGTACATCAAATGTAAGGTAAATGACATCCATGACTTCTTTCTCTGAAGGAGGACCGCTGTCACCATCGTCCGGCAGGTGTTTCTTGATTTGGCTTATTGAATTTGACAGTAAACTGGGGACCTTTATTTGTGTAAACCATATTTCCTACTCATTTCTCAATTGGACCAATTTCCCAGAAACATTATTTATCCCGAAGCATCTGGGAAAAAAAAAAACACTTTTTCTTCTGTTTGGTACCGATTTTTATGTACTGTGTTATTTTGTCCGCGTTTTGTTTGTTTGGGAAATTGCTTGTAGAACACAGACATGATTTTACGCGCAAACATTGCTTCAGCTAAGTGTAATGGTGGTTGTGTGTTGACGCTCGACGTAATTCTATACACCTGATAGAACGTTTGTAGGGTTTTTTTTCTGTGGGTGTTCCGTAGCTTTCATCAAATATCTTTTCAGCGTTTCAACAGAATCCTTGACCTGTCCGTTGGACTTTGGGGGATAAGGAACGATCGTGATATGATTGATATGGAACGTCTACCAAAAACCCGTAACATAACCGTACCCCATAGTCTGATACTAAACGATCGACTGCTCCAATTCTGGTGAACAGTTCATGTAGGAAAGTGATTTTCACTTCTGTAGTGGGATTTCTATATCGGAAACTTCAGGGTACTTAGAAAAAGTAACTTCTACTCGAAGATAGTAGAAACCGTCTAGCGGACCTGCTAAATTCAAGTCAATTTTGGGCCAAGGGCTATATTTGTTAGGAGTTGCCTTAGCTGCTAAAGCAAACTTTAGAGGATTTTACGATGTTTTCGATACCCTTATCCATGTTTTATCTGTATACATAACTGTGCATAAAGCCTTCCATCCTTGTAATCCCTTGGTGGTTGCCATGGAAATATTTCAGAATTCTTCTTTGTCGTGTTTTGGGAATGACTACTCGCTCAAATTATAGCAGTATTTTGTCGCATAAAGAAAAAAATATTTACAGTCTGTTCCTCCCACAAACATTGCATTTGGTTTGCCTTATAAACTCATTGTTTAAAGGTTCCCGTTTAATTTGATCGTAAGTTAAATGAATTTCTCTTAATGTTTTGCATAATGTGGTTTGAAATTCTACTTCTGTTTGTAGAGAAGCAATACAATTATCGCCAAGAGGTTCTCTGTGCTTCGGAATAAATCTAGACAGTTTGTCGGCATGACAGAGTATTTAAGACTGCGGGAACTTTATTTTAACGTTATAATTAAATAGGATTCTTCCTTAATTCCCCAGTCTATTTGCTGTATGCACAGGCGGACCAATATTGGAACTGAAAATTGTCACTTACGTTTTATCGTCCATCTGCGATGTAATTTTCCGATCATTTCCTCCAGCTTACGTAAAGAATCTTAATAATCTTTGTGTGCCGCATTAAGCCCCGTCGAGAAATCAACGCAGGCCCGGATCTCTTTTGACTTCTTCGTTGAAAACCTTTTACTGCATACAAATTTTCTACAAGCCACACTTTTTTCTAGTCTCTCAAGTTCTTCATTTATTTGTAGCAAAGAGGCGAAAGGCACATTTTGATTTTCTTAAACAGTGGTTGGATATTATCTTTTAACTTAAATGTTTCCATCATTTGATTACACCGATCAAGGCTGTCAGAAAAAAGATTATCGGAAAATGTTTCTTTCAAATCTTTTATTCTATTGCCTCTGTGATCAGGTTTTCGAGTTTTTAGCAAAAATAATTGGCATGTTCCACAACTTAAATTTCTCCATCCTGTCGTTGGCGAATAAATTTTCTGTATTCTTTCAAACGAATGTTTTTCGTTTTTAAATTATTCCTTAAAAAGTTATACTAGTGACAAGTTCTCAATTAAACTTGATTTTCTCCCCTGTCACGGACTTGAACATTTTATTTTTCTTAGCAAGGTTGGTTTTCTAAACTTTTTCCAAGTTTATAGATATATGATTGTTAAATCTGAACCAGAATCCAACTGTAATATAATATTTTTATTTATGATTTGTACTTGCACGTATTTCCAATTATTATAATCCTCTGGTTCATCTGATATTCTTTTGTACGCAGCTATTAACCTTTTTCCGCTAAATATTGTGGGCCCTTGTTACTGACACGGTTACAATTTAGACACTTTTATTCCGGTAAAGACAATCTTTATACCAATGTAGTGGTCCACAACGCAAGATTTCTTGTTTCTTTTTTAATTAGTTTGATTTAGCGGGAGAATTAAATTATTTTTTCTTTTGAAGTATTATTTTATGTGAGCTATGCCTGATTACTCGTTATTTTGCGAAACTTGGCATACGCTTCTCAGTCTCTGAGAGTCTTCCGCTATCTATTGGAGAGTAGATTTTGGCTCATTTTTCCAATTCATTCAGGACTCTTCGTTTAATTATTGTGTATTTTGCTGAAACGAGTTCTTAAACAAATATTAGACACTTGAAACTATTCGCACTCAGTTCTGACTGTTTGAAATTGTTCCAATGATTGTTCACGACCGATGCTAATGTTGTGAATTTTTCAGTATGATATATAGTTAAATTCATACAATTTCATCTCTCTTTAATTTTTTGGACTAAAACGTTCTTCAAAACGTTTAACCACGACAGTTAATGTACGTTCGCTAGTTTTAAGGTTTAGAATATAGCGCATAAATTTAGTGTGAATTTGCTGCCCACTTTTCGAAGAAGAAGGCAAATTTATTAGAGTCTGGGCAATTTATGCAGTCTGTGGCATATAAATACTCTTTCTTAAATAAAAAGGATAAGTTCTATCCTCGTCCGGAGCAGATGTAAAAATGTCTATTGCGCCCCAGCACTTGTTTTCTGAGAACACATTTTCGTTTACTCAAATTCGTTCGTCCCTTTTTTGGCTGTTCAAGCAAGCTTATTTGTTGCTGAGTTTTAAGTATCATTTATCAAGATTTTTTGATCTGATTTCTGCTTATTTTTTTTAATTAAAGCCGTAACTTTTCATCATGCCTTTGAGTTTTACGTCGCTTTTTCTCAAACTGATTTTGAATTACAAGTCGTTTTTTGTATATCCATCTAGAGTTTAAATATTCACTTTTGCTGTTCAAGTTGCTTCATTTGCTATTTAAGTTCCCTTTGGTTATGATGTTCAAGTTGGAACTTTAAAAAAATTGGGCACAGTGGATTTATATTATTTGATGTTTGTCCGTGTCTGTTTTTCAAATTAAACCGAATATATTTAAATTAAATTGAAAAACTATGTCTTTCATTTTCTGTTTTTTCAAAGTGCAATAAAAAACAGAAATCCTCGCGTCCAATGTTGAACCAGATATAAAGAAACAAAGAAATAATATATTTGAACAAATATATAAAAAAGAACTTTAGTATATATATATATATATATATATATATATATATATATATATATGTGTGTGTGTGTGTGTAAAAACTTGTTTTCATTTGTATATATTTGTTCAAATCTCTCTCTCGCGCTCTCTCTCTCTCTCTCTCTCTCTCTTCATATGTGTGTGTGTGTGTGTGTGTATGTGTGTGTGGGTATATGTGTGTGTATGCTAAGATTTCATCTCTCTCATTCCATGAGCCGATGGTATAGCGACTCCTACAGACACCAAAAGTTTTAGGGACTCTGACTGACACCAAATCAGTCTATTTTCGAACCCGGCTGGAAGCAAGTGTATGTCTAGCCACAATGATGAGATGAGATACAAAACAGCCTTGTATGGAGATGACTGATATATATAAAAGAAAGAACGCGAACTCACTTATAACACCATAGAACAACAAATTAGCGTCAAGCATCTCGGAAATCACAGAGGAGTCGCCAACAACAAATTGGCGAAGTAGATTTGTGCACGCGAGAGGACGATCTCACCCTGCAGAAAGAATATAATAACAGAGTGAGAAAGAAATATGAAGAACAAATTGGAAAGGATACTCAAAATGGGATTCACTAAAAGAAGCAATGGTGACCTCAGCGAAAAACATAGACCCAAAGGAAATCAGAAGCAGAAGGAAAAACGAGTGGATGACCGAAGAGATCCTCCACATGATGCAAAGGAGACAAAAAATAACGCCAAGGCACGGAGCAGAGTACAAAAATCTTCACAGGGAGATAAGGAACAAATGCAGACAAGCCAAAGAGGAATGGTTCAACAACAAATGCGCAGAAGTAGATAGACTGAGCAGTAACAACAATGCAGAGATGCATAAAGAGATAGGAGAACTGACAGGACAAAAAGCCTGCTCCTCAACAGGATGCATAAAATCCAAGGAAGGAACAATGATATTACAGAAAGAGGAAATACTCCAGCGATGGGAAGAATATATAAAGGATCGCTTTTGCGACAAGAGAGGATAACCGAGAATACACAAGGAGATGGATGAACCAGAAATACTGAAGCTGCAATGGCCAAAATGAACAGAAACAAAGCACCTGGTCCAGATGGCATAGTGATAGAGCTGCTGACAGCCTTAGAAGAATATGGCATAGAAAAGATTACCGACATAATAAACGAAATTTATAGCAGCGGAATAATAACAGACGACCTATGCAAGTCGATATTTATAGCGCTGCCGAAGAAACCTGTTGCAAACGAGTGCGAACTACACAGAACTATCAGCTTAATGAGTCACATTACAAAACTGATTGTCAGAATCCTGATGAATACAGCGAGAGGCGAAATCAGGCCAGAAATAGTGCAGGAACAGTGCGGGTTCGTCAAAGACATTGGAACAAGAAACGCCATATTCATGATTAGGATGCTCTCTGAAAGGGCATTACAAATGAAGAAAGACTTGTACCTATGCCTCGTTGACTACGCGAAAGCATTAGACAAAATACGACACAAAGAATTGATGGAGATGCTAGGCAGCCTCGACATTTTCGGGAAAGACATAAGAATAATCAAGAATCTCTACTGGCAGCAAACGGCCTGCATACGGACAGGTAACGACCTCAGTAGATACACAAATATAGAAAAAGGCGTAAGACAAGGATGTGTCTTTTCACCGGATTTGTTCAACCTATACAGCGAGAATATTTTGAGGGCCCTAGATGACACGCCAGGATTTGTTATTGGAGGCCACAACCTGAACAACATAAGGTATGCGGACGATTCAGTGCTGATTGCGGACACGGAAAGGAAACTGCAAGATCTCATACAGAAAGTAGCAGTGGAGAGTGACAAGAAGGGACTACAAATAAACTTTAAGAAAACTGAGTGCATGGTCATCAGCAAAAGATACAACCCAAAATGCTAAATACAGGTGAGGGATAACAGAATCAAACAAGTCCAAAAATTTAAGTAACTAGGAAGTGTTCTAACAGAAGATGGAAAGTGCGACACGGAGATTCGAAGTCGAATTGGCATGGCAAAGGACGCGTTCCAAAAGATGAGCAAAATACTAACACACAGGAAAATCTCAATAGAAACGAAGAAAAGAGTGCTAGACTGCTACGTGATGTCAGTTCTTCAGTACGGATGTGAATGCTGGACAATATCATCGAAAATGAGGACAAAATTGAAGGCGGCCGAAATGTGGTTCTACAGAAGGCTGCTACGGATATCGTGGACTGAGCATGCAAGCAACGAGGAGGTGTTGGAAAGAATGGCAACAAAAAGGAAATTGATGCTGAGCATCAGGAAGAGACAACTGAAGTTCATGCAATGAGGAAAGAGAGCCTGGAGAACCTGATACTGACTGGTCAGATAGAAGGAAGGAGAGACAGAGGAAGACAGCGGATAACATATTTGCAGGGTCTGATCAGGTGGATGACGGAACGGGGTTTGCCAGGAGCAACAGGTTCAAACATACTAAGTGCCACAAGGGATAGGGAGACGTGGAGAACCATGATCGCCTGCGTCCTGAAGGGACAGGGCACATAGAAGAAGAAGATTTGTGCATAATTGCACAACACATTTGTGACAAACTTAACCTGAATCGCTTTAACAAAATTCGCTACGAGAATTCGAACAAGTCGACCACAAAAAATTTGGCGACACTATCAAAGAGAGATACAAGAAAAAACTATCGAAATTAATTGTTACAAAGCTATAACTAAAATATCAAACCCCCATAGAATCAAAATAGCAAATCATGGAGGACTTTTAGAAAGGAATACCGGAAATCATTAAGAGGAGTAAAGAAATTATATATGAATTAGAAGTAAGACAAATGGAAATGCAAAAAGCAAATAAAGAAAGATATATGGAAATGCAGAAAAAACAAAAACAAATGGAAATACAAAAGGCGAATGAAGAAAGACAATCACAATTAAAAGAACTATTATTAAAATTAACACATAGCACAAAAAAGAATACGGAAAATCTTTTCCCATTTTGCTGTGTGGAACGCTATTGAAACTTTTAAATACTCAATGGAGGAAAACAAAAATCTTGAGAATACTACAGATTATGAATATATTTATAATATCGACTACCAGCACTGAAGTGAACAGAAAATGCTAAAGTTTTTACTCATAAAATTAGGTACGGACGAACACATGAAGTTCGTAGATTATAATCTCCAAAAAAGGCGAAATATTTAACGTTCCACGAGGCAGTGACAGATCTCACTGAGCTATTTAGCCCACAAATTTCGTTGTTCCATAAAAGGTGGAAGTGCTTTAATCTCAGAAAAACGAAAACAAGGACTATTCTACATTCGCAGCTATCGTCAACAAAAACTCTGACAATTTTATATTGGAGAGGCTAACCCTAGACAACTTCATGTATCTCATATTCTCCAAGGACTAATTGCTGCTAAATACAGCGAAATGAGAAAACGAATGCTGACCAACCTTCAGAATGAGCCAGGTCTAAAGCTACAAAACTTGGATAGGTTAGAACAAACTGGCATCATGTCAAAATCCGATTTCATTGAATGGGCTGCACCGGTTGTATATGTAAAGAAAACATCGGGTGAAACCCGCATGTGTAAATAATGCAATAAAAGAAGATCATTATCCATTGCCTAGCCCAGAAGTAATATTCACCAAAATTAATGGTGAAATTTTTTCGAAGATTGACCTAAGTGAAATGGATCTCCAGTTTCTACTTAAAGAAGAAAGTTCTAAAATACTGTATATAAACACGAACAAAAATCAATACAAATACAACAGGCTACCATTCAGAATAAAGGTAGCACCTGCAATTCTTCAGCAGACGATGGACACCATGTTGATGAGAGAAAATTTCGTCACAGCTTAACTGGACGATATTCTCGTTAAAAGTTATAACATGGAAGACCATACGACACATATCAAGATAATTTTCAAAAGATTACAGAACTTTGAGTTAAACGTAAAAGAGAAGAAATGTGATTTCTTCTTGAAAGAAATATAATATTTAGGCCACATTATTAATGAGAATGGCAGGAAACCAGAACTAGAGAGAGTTTCTGCAATTAAAAATATTACTGAGCCTAAAAACATCGCATAATTAAAAAGCTTTCTCGGTTTTGCTAATTACTATGGAGAGTTCATTAATAACATGCATAAATTGTGGGCACCCGTCAACGAATTACTGAAGAAAGATGTACAGTGGAACTGGTTGGAGGATTGTAAAAAGGCTTTTAAAGAAATTATAATAAAATTGACGTCGGACCTAACATTGACACACTTCGACCCTAGGCTGGAGATTAATATCGCGAGCGATGCAAGCTCACACGGTGTGGAGCGCGTATTCTACATAAAATGCAGGACGGTACAAGAAAATCGATTGCTCATGCATGGAGAGCATCGCAAATGACCGAAAACAAACTACTCACAAAAAGAAAAAGAATCTTTGCAGTAACTTTATTTCAAAGATGTATATACGGAAGGGAATTTACGTTACGGACGGACCATGAACCGCTCCTTACCATATATATATATATAAGTGCCATACGTGATACACGCTTGGGCGATCATCTCTCTTTCGAGACATGACTGACTGGGCAGAAGATTATCCCGCAGTAGGTTGCCGTTGCTTTCTGCGGTAGATTGGTTGCCGACCAAGGCTATAGAACCCAGTCTGTCCTGCTATTTAACCCATAACTGGAAGGAAGAGACGGATTAATACCTTTCCCAAGGGTATTTGCGCGTAAGTGAATACAATGGATTCAACTGGAATTCGAACATGGTTCCCCGGTTTCTCGTTCCGAGCCGATATCCACTGTACCACAACGCACATCCGGTCCTTACCATATTTGGATCAAATAAAGTATTTTCAGTATACACCGCAAATGAACTCCTGAGGTATGGTACAATATTAATAAACTATAACTTTAAATTAGAATTCATACTGTCGAAAAACAATACGACACACAGATGAACTATCGAGGCTGATATCTATGAAAATTGAACTCTTAGAAAACTCGGTGATAGCGGCGCTGAGAGCCGAGAACCAAAACAGCAAATTATTAAGCAACACAGTGAAATAATTACCGGTTACCCAATTAGAAATAAAAAGACATGCAGAAATAAACTATTTTATAAATACCACAAAGGACAGAAAAGAAGACAAAAACACCAACTTGGCAGACAGTTTCTCAATTTGCGACAACGTCCAATGCAAGGGTCATGATAACAAAGACTCAACAATAGAGAAACTTTAAAAGATTTTCATTTAGAAAGAATCGCATGAAAACACTTATGAGAAGTTATGGGTACTGACCAAACATGGATGAGAAATGTCTCGCACGTGCTAGGAAAACGTGAGGGATGCGCGCCGGCAGCAAAGTCGCCACCGATCATACATCCAAAGGCGGACAAACCTTGGTCAAGAGTACATGCGGACTACGCAGGACCTATCGACGGTTACTACTATTTAATAACAGTAGACAGCTTCAGTAAATGGCCTGGAGTTTTAGATATAATCATCCAACAACAGACAACACCATAAACTGTTTACACGAGCTATTCGCTAGGTTTGGAAGTGTAGACTGTTTAGTAACGAACAATGGTACGCAAATAACTTCAAGTGATTTTCAAACATATTGTGAAATGTAACAAATAAAATGGATAAAAACAGCAGCCTATCACCAACAGTCGAATGGTCTAAAGAAAATCTAAAGAGGGTGTTAAAATAGTCGGAGATAAACCATCAGAAAAAAAGCGTTACAGCTTTTTCTAAATGTATACAGAATTACACCAAACCAAAACACAACATCAGGACTTTCACCTGCTGTTGTGATGTTCCCGCGCAAGAGTCGATCGTTCTTCGATAAATGGATGCCAGGCAAATACAATACCTGGAATATACAATACCTGTAATTATGAAAAGATCATTTAAACCCGTTGAACAAGTGTACTTCAGAATATTTAGAAATTACATGGCATATTGTGAACCGGGAACAATTGTAAACAGAATAGGAAATGTGATGTACACTAAAAAAGGAGAAAAATCTATGCATAGAAGGGACGTTAATCAATTTAAAAAAAGGAGAAGTGAAGAACCAAGCACCTCATCTTTAGAAAGTGAGGAATCTATGGAAAACATTTTCGAAGCCTTCGATATTCAGAGACCTCACACTAATACAGAAATCAGAAGAACCAACAGAAAATGGATGTTCACGTAGCCATTAATGATAGATCCTAAGCAAAAATTACTAACCCTTCCTAAAAGGAAGCCAGGCAAGGGGTGTTGGGGATCACCCATTTTTGCACATAAGAATGGACTCGCCGATGTGTACATATAATCCTGCTATACAAGGAGCAGTAGTCGAGTCCTTGCACTCTACTACGACACGGTCAGCACTCTGCCTTCGGGTAGAGGGCGCTCTCTGCTTCCGAGCAGAGAGCAATAACCCAGTCGTGGTTCCGCCGAAGGGTAGAAGCATGACTGGGGAATAATAGACAGACATTTTTTGGCCGGGCCATATCGCCCGGAAAGCCCAGTTATAAACTGACCATGTGTCACATGTTGCCCTTACTGGGAGGGACAGCTAAATAATGTTGAGTCCTTGTACTCTACTACGACACTGTCAGCCCTCCGCCTTCGGGTGGAGGGCGCTCTCTGCTTCCGAGCAGAGAGCGATAACTCAGTCGTGGTTCCGCCGAAGGGTAGAAGCACGACTGGGGAATAATAGACAGACATTTTTTGGCCGGGCCATATCGCCCGGAAAGCCCAGTTATAAACTGACCATGTGTCACATGTTGCCCTTACTGGGAGGGACAGCTAAATAATGTTGAGTCCTTGTACTCTACTACGACACTGTCAGCCCTCCGCCTTCGGGTGGAGGGCGCTCTCTGCTTCCGAGCAGAGAGTAATAACCCAGTCGTGGTTCCGCCGAAGGGTAGAAGCACGACTTGGCAAAAATAGACAGACATTTTTTGGCCGGGCAATATAGCCCGGAAATCCCAGTTATAACTGACCATGTGTCACATGTTGCCCTTACTGGGAGGGACAACTAAATATAGTTGAGTCCTTGTACTCTGCTATGACACTGTCAGTTTTCTGCCTTCGGGTAGAGAGCGCTCTCTGCTTCCGAGCAGAGAGCACAAACCCAGTCGTGGTTCCGCCGAAGGGTAGAATCACGACTCGGTAATAATAGACAGACATATTTTTGGCCTTGCGTGGGAAGGTTGGTAAATACCGATGAGTATTTGTACTCTGCTATGAGACTGTCAGTTATCTGCCTTCAGTTGGAGAGCGCACTCTGCCTTCGGGTGGATAGCGCTCTCTGCCTTCGGATGGAGAGTACTAACCCAGTCGTGGTTCCGCCGAAGGGTAGAATCACGACTGGGCAAAGATAAACAGATATTTTTGGCCTGGCTATATGGCCAGGAAGACCCACATTAAGAAGACCTTTTGTCACTCACACCTCGCCTTACGTGGGAAGGTGGGTAAATATCGTTGAGTAGTTTAACCGCCGTTTAATTGTTCAGTAGGTTGGTGGATATTAAGTTGGAGTGTTATTTGATATAAACTCATTACCCGGACATACTTCTTCACTACAAGACTGTATATATTGTTTCTACTAATAGTATTCCTAGTATTACTAAATTGACTAACCCGTGTTCCAGTTTGTATATTTTGTTCAATTTAACTTACTTTTTATCTCCATATCTGCTTTTGTATTATTATTTTATGTGGTTTCCCAAAAAAAATCCACAACAATATATATATATATATATATATATATATATATATATATATATAATCGCCCGGTTCACACTCCGCCCACGTCTATTGAACAGGTGAAGAGGCTCATCCCTTGTTTCCTGTTTAGGATGTGGTTTCCGGTTTTCTCTTTTTCAATCTTTTCACTCTTACGTAGCCCCCTGCGCATCAGTGGCGTTTTCGCCTTGCTTGGGGTGATATGATTAAAATATATATATATATATATATATATATATATATATATATATATATATATATATATATATATTAGACGTAGTGCAAACTTATCGTCTTGCAGTTCAAATAGAGCACAGGTAGATTTTAGAGTTAATTATCTCTATTTCTACCATAGTAAATACTACAGAAATAATATCTTTTTCTGTTTTTCCCGGAATTATTTTAAAACCCACCATTAGTTGCACTTCTCATCGTTTAATAATAATATTTACCGCAAGATAACATCACTTTATTTTTCTTATTGAAAAGAAGCCAAAAAATGCCCTACCGTAAACTTGAAAACAAAAAACATAAAACAGAACTTTTAAATCTTCACGTGATACATTTTTCTATGTTTACAGGAAAGACTAAACCAACTGATCAAAAGGATCAAAGCAACTTCTATCTGTCGTCATTCTCTAAAATATACCCTAAAATATAGTTAATTATTCCTAAAATAATAGACTTAGATAATCTATAATCATACAATACCCTAGCATATATTCATTGATTTTCTTATATTCTGTTCATTAAATTGTATCGGTTGTATTAAAATAAATATTTCCAGTCTTTGTCAATTTTTCAATACTTTAATAAAAATTAACCTAAAGAGAATCTTATAACCGTTTCCCGAGAACACGCGATAACGTTACAGATATGCTAAATGCAAAATATGTAAATATTCAATTTATACTATTTGTGAAATAGAAAAAGTATGGGTTTGAATTCATTTCAATTCTCTACCTTACTTTACATTACAATCAAATTTATCTTGATTTGGCTATTTTGAATCCATAACAAAATCTGCTGCTAAGAAGCTTGGGTCATTATGTCGATCCAGGATGTTTTTTCCACCTGAATCCATCCTGCATATATACAAGTCAACCATCCGTCCGTGCATGGAGTACTGCTGCCATTTATGGTCAGGTGCCCCTGCCGTTCTCCTCAGTGTTCTTGACAAGCTCCAAAGGAGAGTCTGTAATGTGATAGGTACTGATCTGGCGAGTCAACTGCAGCCACTTCCCCATCGCCGAAATGTGACCTCCCTTTGTCTCTTCTATAAATACTTTCATGGCTTCTGCTCGGATGAGCTTAAGTCACTGATGCCTCCTCAACAGGTGTTTACTCGTGCAACCAGACTGGCGACTGGGTCCCACCCATTCACAGTCAAGTTAACCAAATGCAGACGACAATTCTACTCCTGCAGCTTCCTCTCTCGCACTTCCTGCCTGTGGAACTCACTCCCGTATTCTTGCTTTCCTGACGGCTACAACCTCCAGAAATGTAAATGCAAAGTCAATACTCATCTATTAACCACTGGACTCTAGCTCTCTCCCCTCCCCTGTATAACCTTCCCTTTCTCTCCACCTATGTATCTGTCATCGCACCTGCTTTCTCAGCTTTCTATTGTTCCTTTCTAACTAGCTTGTACTCTTCACTCTTTTCTAATTAATCTTTTTACATTTATGTAACCCCCTGCACATCAGTGGCGTTTCCGCCTTGCTCGGAGTGAAATGATGAAAAATAAAATAAAAAAAATTATTGGTTCATTGAGACAAAATCTCAGGAAATCTCCACTCCTTAATTGTCTGGATATCGTAAAAAAGGTTTTGTTTTTAATTTTCTATATATAATGATTCCTAAATAAAAAGTATTGCCTAATGAGGTGCTAATAGGATAGTATATATATATATATATATATATATATTATAATGGTGCTTAGCGCTAAAATTGCTGAATTTTCTATAGTTTGCAAATAGCGAGGCATTTTTGACGAGCAGATTATATATATATATATATATAAAATTTCTGGGCAGCAACCTTTCTTTCCAATATCTTTATTTAAATACACCCAACATATTTTATTAAGTTTTCCATGAACCCTTATGTTTTGTAGCATAACTGCTTATAAAAAGTTTTCATAAATTTTATTTTGTAAAATTTTTATTGATTTGTGGCGAAAAGGTCTGCATCCATCCAGTTTCTGTAATATATATATATATATATATATATATATATATATATATATATATATATATATATATAAGGCAAAATATGTGTGTGTCTCTGTTTGTCTGCATGTCCTTCATACAAATCCACAATTCTCAGACGAATCTCACCAAACTTCACACAAATATTCTTTAGGCTTTTGGTCAGCTCATCGAGTTCTAATCTTTTACGTCCCACCTCCGATATAGGAAATCTGTACCCCGATATCGGATCATAGCGGATCAAATCAGGATTTCAGCCCTTTTATCGTAGTTCATGCTGCAGAATTTGCTCTAATTTCGTAAAATTATAGTTTTTAGTCTGAAACATTAGTACATCTCAAACGACTCATTTTCGGGTGTATCAATCGGAAATTGATACACCCGATATTGTTTCGAATCTGATCAAAACCGATATTTATTCATCAACATGGCTCATTTTCTCCAATTTTACTCCCGATTGGGACGACAAGGTTTCATGTACTTGCTTAGGTTAGTTTATCTTCGGATGACTTATTTGACTCCGATATTGGAAATCGATACCCCGATATACTATCGGGTCTGCTTAAAATCAGGTTTTCAGCCCTTTTATTTTGGTTTTTGCTTTTGGTTTAGCTCTAATTAGGTATAACTGTAGTTCTTAGTCTCAGCCATGATATCATTTACTCAGAGGACATATTTAGCCTCAAAATTCAGTTTGCGACGGAAAACCTGACATCGATATCGGAAATCAAAACTTGACTTATATCCATTCATTTTAGCTTCGAGATCAACCTTTTGACAATCTATGTTTTTTGTGCGAAGGTTCAAAGAGTCTGAACTCCAGGACCATGGATTAGTTTTTTTAAACTTTCATCACACCCGAGCAACGCAGAACTATACTGCTAATATATTATAAACTTTGCATGTTTTTCATGAATTACTGCAGAAATATGGTGACCAGTTATTCTTCGTTTATCCAATTCGCCCTGCTTATAATTATTGGGCATCTTCTTGCAGTAAAATATGTTATTGAATTGTTGGGTAGTATTTGGTACAATGTTTTATCAGTTTTGTAAAATTGTTTTTTTCATCTATGACAGATTGCAATTCTTATTTGTATCTTTTCTGTTGTGAACTGTTTTTTTGTGGGGGTGTTTGTTTGGAACCGTTGCATAAATCTATTATGGATATTCCGAGTTTATTTGTGAGGATATTATTTTGTTTGCTGCTTAGTGACTGTTGCTTCACACATTTCTATTTTTGAAGATCTGTTAGTATATATATAATAATAATAATACTTACTCATACACATAGTGAAAAGGACCTTCGGATATTGGATGCCACATACAGTCAATCAAAACAACCCACTATAAATAAAATCAGATTTCAATCTACTCACAATTCATTTAATTGCATTTAGACATATCGTTCTCTTAACATTTAGATCTCCCGTAGGAAGTGACGTCATAGAACCGCATTACAAATTTACGATCTGCGTCTGCTATTCGGTGACTCTTATCGTTGCATAGCAATGTTTTATATCAACACAAGAAAAAATCATCTTTGATGGCGGATGTTTTTATGCTAACGTCCCTGTAACTTTTTTGAAGTTGCCCCATGTCGAAAGCTTAGAACCAACATGATAAACCAATAAAGCTTAGAACCAATATTCAAATATTGGTCAATTTTTGCCTTCATTTTCACCTGAAAATAAAGCCAAAATACGATGTTTAAAACGGTTCATGATTAAACTTAATAGACATTCGTTGTTTGTTATATTTAACAACATATGCTTAGAAATATATATATATATATATACTAGCATTATAGCCCGGCGTTGCTCGGGTGTAGTGAAAGCTTTAATACTAATCCATGGTCCTGGAGCTCAGACTCTTTGGACGTTGGCACGAAAGACTAAAAAGCAATAGTTGTTTCCATTTAAAGCGAAACCGTAGAATGAAAGAAAAATGAATGAATGTAAGTCAAATTTTGATTTCCTGGTATCGATATCAAATAAGTTTTTTCGTTGTAAACTGAATTTTGAAGGCTAAATAAGTTCTCTGAGTAAATGGTATCATGGCTGAGACTAAGAACTACAATTATACCTACTTAGCGCCCAACTGGAAGCAAAACCTAAAATAAAAGGGCTGAAAAAATACAGACATACAGGCAGATAAACAAACACACACACAAACATCTTGCTTTTTATATATATATTATCAATTTTTTACACTATTTTAAGAACTGCAACCTTGAAACTTCTGAATATCGTTTCTTATGTCTTTGTCTATGAATGTATCAAATTCGATTAAAATCGGACCACTCTTACTATAACCCGATTTATTCGATTATTGATTTTCGATATTTATCGAGGGTACACAAAACCTAGCTAAGAACACTCGGAGACGCTTATAGTACAACTGTGTAAATTTTCAAGAAGATCGGTTCAGCCGTTTCGTAGTCTATAGGTAACGGACACACACATACATACACACACACAGACAAAGTTACATTTATACATAAGTTTACATGCTACGAAATTATAAACAACTTTACGAAATTGTTTTTAACCGATTTTTTCCTTTGAATTTATTTGTGTGAACATTATTTTATTGGAAACTCATATTTGCGTAGTAATCATATTTTTTAATTTTTTTACAATTAAACATTTCATTATATATATATCCCTGGCCTAAATGTTTAAATAACCTTAATTGGAAATATCACTCTTCCGGCAGAATTCACACTTGCATACCTTCATACACCGAGGAGATAACACCATCAGATTCTGGTGTGCTTTACTACTCGACCACAGAAGACATCTTGCTAAACAAGATTTGAAATAAACCTTAAATATATATTCACCTTAATTCTTTTTAGAATAGCTTTATTTGCTCTGGATCGTATCCTATTATAAACAAAAAAAACTGAAGACAATATTTAATTATAGAAAATAACAGACTATCAATTCAAATACGATTATTAAATATAAATAATGTTCAAATAAATTTAAAATAATGTATACACAGACACACAGACACACACACACACACACACACACACACACACACATATATATATATATATATATATATATATATATATATATCCCGCTATTTAAAGAAACTTTTTTTTTATTTTATCCTGCTACAATAACAGATTCGACTAATTAGATTTACTGTTTTGTCTAGTTAATTAAACGTTATTGCTTACTCCATTTAACTGTTTGTTCCTACTTTCTTTACAAGGTAAGCTTGATTTCTATTAAATGTGCGTCTCGCCTTATTTAAATGAATCCCTAATACGGAACAGGCAATTATCGACTGAACATTTCCTTAACTGCTTGCATGTTTAAACCTGTACTTTCATTAATGTTCGCTTTTCTTTCAGACCGTCGCAATGTAAATCTTTTCAAAAAGTATTGACGAGATTTTTACCAAGTGCACCCCTTTCACGTCATGCTGACATAGATAGAGATCAAACGATATTTAGTTTACAGACAGACAATACCGAAAATGCTTTTACTGTTTTTCTTTTTCAGCTTCCACTTGCGTCCATTAATCTGCTTCTTAATTCAATTTTCTTCTATTGTCGATCTTATTGGTATTCTGTCACAATTTTTTTCCTTTCAGTTTTCAAAAAAGTGTTCTACAGAATTTTCTTTACAAGGCGTCTTTTCACCATTGTACGCGATTGATTAAAACTAGGGTGCGCTGAGTAAATTTTTTCTATTTGATATTTTCAATTTCTAACATGATTTTTATTTCATTTTTTTTTATTCACTGCACAGTAAAATAAGGTCAATTGAGCACCGCCCCATGAAGAAATTCATTCTGCCATAAATTTGGAAACGACATGCTGATCTGGTTGGTATTCGAACCGGAAGCTCCATTATGAACATTTCAGTGTGACTAGGTTTCAATCTGAGGATAGTACGGAGATTTTGAAAGGTGTTGGATGATATATCCAGTCAACATCAAAGATTTTGAAGTAATCATTCGTGATGCCTCTATTCATCTTTCCATAGGACCTCAGACTCAACATATTTATTTATATCAGCTACCTTTAAAACGTTGTTCTATAATGGACAAGAGGGTCGCTGCTGACAAGACTTAGCACCATGCCACACAAGCATGAGAACCCAGTCATGACTATCAGACAATTTTAAGACTACGTCACACATTACAACTGGCAATTTAACTCCCTAGACTGCAGCATCCTTGATTATTTTATGTGGGGTGCAGTTGAACGAGAAAGTAACAAAATTCCTTGTAGAACCAAAAATGAACTGAATGCAAAAAGTATAACAACATTCACCAATTTAAAAAAAAGGAGACCGACCGCAATCGATGGAGGATATCCTGAAATCGGAGGTTCAATCCAATGGTGATTATATTGTTGAAAAATACTTTTTTGTATTTTAAGTTATTTTTGTGTAATGGTACATATATCTGTGAAAATGAGAGGCAGTGTAATTTTATTTTTATTTAAATTTAATTTAGACGATAATTCATTATTCGCACTCTATAATTCTCCGTTATTTTTCTTATTCCAGCATATACCCCCATGCATTTTTTCTGTGTCTATGATAATGCCGAGGATGTTCGATCTGTTGTTCTCAAGATGGATGCACACACACGTCATATTCTACGCTTGCATCAAATGAAATCGCGTGTAAAGTCCAATGGCAGGTTAAGGGATCAGCACGAATTTCAGGACATATAATCCCAAGGACATAGGAATCCAAGTATCGGATGAGATGGGATATCTATGATAGGTGATATGCACATTGTCTCAGCAATGTCAGATTCTACAAGATTCTAGAACACAAAAGTAAATATGTACATTGTGGCAAATGAAGCAAAATAAAACAATAAAGACAAATGAATTAATAGAAACCATAAAAATACAATGAAATAATAATAAACATATTTCTCATATCATACATTCTTTTACGTTTGAAATCACTTGGTCCTTATATATGCACAAATGTGGCTATTTATGGAGAATATATTATTTGTGGCACTTTGTACGTTTTTAGCATTTGTTGTTTAAATTGTAAATGCGCGTGTGATTTACTAAATAGTTTGTGGGAAAAGTAAGGGGACAGTCGAGATCGAATTCCAGTCGGTTTTGTTTCATTCTGAAAAAAATTTAAATCTCATTTTAAGCAGAGTAAAATATTGTTTTATATTAATAATAAAAAGAAATATATATAAGCAGATATATAAAATCTACTTAAATTTTTAAGCAGATTAAAAAGCTTATTAAACGTTTTTTAAGCAGAATAAGAGAAAAATTAATTAATATAAAATTTCTCTGGTGTTTTAAGAATTTACTGTTACATTTATCGAAGCAAGAATTATAAATTCCGAACGCCCAATCCAAAAAAACAATCTTTATTATTATTTAAGAACAATAATAATAAATAGATACTGCTTAACAGTTCCTTTAAGCCACTACGATAAAAGTTGTAACAGATTTTGCAAAATGTTAATGAAAAATAAATTTTAAAATTAGTTTAGAAGAAAGACTTACTGAAATGTTATAAGTTACTTCCCTTTGACTGGTTAAAAACAGTTGATAAAACTTCCCGTAAATTACACAAAACGGAAACCAAATTACATTGTCTTTTACAT
This sequence comes from Ascarosepion bandense, assembly GCA_037127315.1. NCBI lineage: Eukaryota > Metazoa > Mollusca > Cephalopoda > Sepiida > Sepiidae > Ascarosepion > Ascarosepion bandense. Next base: position 7,586,696 of record JBBBDQ010000428.1, on the reverse strand, counting down.
ATAAAAAAAGAGAGTATTAATAAAAGCTCAATATTTAATTTTGAGCTATGATATATTAAAGATTTTCGCATAGAAAAAACTTTACCTATATTTTTTAAATAATATATACGTAAATCAAATACGCATAATGAAAACAATAGGTTAAATTCACCCTATTATATTAAATATATGTGACTTTTATATTATAAGCGGAAAGTCTAAAAAGCCATTTACATTCAAATTATGAAAACAATAATTTTAACTTGAAATAAATTACATATTAACATAGTTAATATATATAAATATTGATATAGAGGGCATTTATAATACGTCTATAGCGATTTACAATAAAATTCTACCTCTATTTACAAATTAATAAACAAAATATTAAGTTGCGAAAATATGTATTTTCGTATCTTAGAAAATAATGATTTCTTTCGAAATATCAAAGAAATTGGAGAAGATCTGATACCCGTCCGTAGCTTGATATGTACAGATTCATTCTTAAAAATATTTTGTCAAACTGATGTTTACGAAAATTTAGCAGACGCTATTTTTTTCCGCATTGCGACAGCTTTTGAAATTAGTACATATGTCCACGGAAGCGTTCAATTCCAACGACATTTTTAGATTTGTACTTAAGACCAAAAAAAAAAAAACGCCTTTTTCCAAAACATGAACGTTTGAAAAAAATCATAAAATCGTCAGGATTAAGCGTTCATATAATTTAAATACAAAAAGTCGCTTTAACAATAGCGACAAAAACTTATAATTAAGTCATAATTTAACCGTGAAAATATTTTTCAATAAAATATTAAAATTAATTTCCATTCAGAAAAATAATTCTTACCATTCACTTAAGTTCAAATAACCTTTTGAAATATATGAACACATTTTCTCCTCCCCCAGCTATGGGTGTAATAGAGGGACGCGCATGTGAAGACATCATTTTTATTTTTTTTTAAATTGCTAAAGAAATTTTTACGCGCTTAACTAAATAATTCTTTTTAAAATAAAAATATGAGTCGACTTGCAATAATCCAAAAAGCATTGACAAACCGTAAAAAGTAAAATCAGTCTTGTTCCTGTTTTCTGCGCTATTCATTTTTATTTTATTCTCGTACTGCCTGAATTCTATGTTCAACATTTTCATTTTCTCTTTTGTTAATTCTTTCATAATTTCATTCGTTTAATCACTCCCTTTTGTTTTTATATTACTTGTTAATAAATATAAATTCTTTCATAATATAGTTCAATTATTTTTTTTCGTTTGGTTTTTCTATTTTTTTTTTCTAAATGTCAATTACTTTTTCTTACTTTTATTCATTTATTCCATCCCATTTTTTATCTCTTCTCAATTTTTAGTTATTTTATATTTTCCTTCAGTCATTCTTCATATTCTTATTATTAACCAATCATTCAATTCCTCTATTAAAAGTTGCATTATTTTATTAGTATTTCTTCTTCGTTTCTTTTTTGCAATTCATTTAACCTCTGTTCATAAATTAAATAATTTATAACTTCATTCGTATATACTGTGGTGATACTGACCGAGCAAAAGCGATGGCCCGGATGTTTGCACTCTCACGACAAAAAATAAATGATCAAATGTCGTCGGTGCGCAGCCGGATTCGCGTAGATGTGCCGGTTGAAAACTAAAAATTAATTAAATATTAAATTCCCAGTTTGCGAGCCGACGCGAATTTTATTTATCGGCTAATGGGAAGCCCAGAATCAAATACGGATATGAATTCCCGAATGATCTGCTGCGATCCGAAAAGAAGATATAAAAAGCCGATACAGAAAGCATCGCCAGACAGACCGACCCACACGGACTGACTCGAGAGAGAGTAGTGTAATTATTTGACCAAGTCAAGCGGTTTACTATCCTAGCCTCCTTTCCCTCTCATCTTATCTTTCGCTGTTTCAAAACTACTTACTGACCTAAGGAGCGAATACATCAAATACATTCCTTACTTACACGCTCCCAAATTCCTAAGCATTAGTTCTCTTTCAGCATTCTATTGCCATGAACATTTTTACGGCCGTTGGACCCATATGTAAAGGATTACTTTAATTGTAAAAACCTTAATTGATATGTGTATATATAAAATGTTATTTGCTTTTCTTGATTTTTGATCATTTTATGACTTATAGTGGGCTATCTACAACGAGGCCAAATTACGTTAATCTGCAACAGCATAATACTACTCTTCACTAGAACGGATTCCCCACTATAAATTGGAATAGAATAGATAACCCGCTATAATACCTTGCGTTTCCTTTTAATTCATAATCGACCTCAATTATTTCAATCTTTCATTCGTTTGTTTTTATTCAATTTCATTCTAAATTTACTTTGTTACTATTATACAGTTAATTATTTTATTCATTTCTTCTTTGTTGTGTTGCATTGTAAATACGTTTGTGACTGTCCTTTTCTCCACATACTGAAGAAAATGCATCTCCAGAATTTATTGCGTACATTGAAGGCAAAATAAGCGATTATAAGAGAAGAGGTGATGTTCAAGAAAAGAAAAAATATATAAATGTCACAAAAATTAAAATTATATTTTTTATTTATTACTTACATAAAAACTGCATTATTTTTCTTACTATGATATTATTTAGCTATGAAATATATAATTCGTTCGTTTTTAATACAAAATTACTATTTGGATTATTGTTCTCTTGCAATTTTTGTGAACATATTACGTCAGAAGAAATTGAACGAATAGAATTGCCTTTGATAAACAAAAACGACGATGTAATTAGTTTTATATATTGTAATGACAAATCTGCGCAGGTGTAGGCTTTAAGAAAGCATTATTCAACAGAGAATAAAAGGTTCGCGTATAAAGTACTTTTGTAGTCACAGTAAACAGAAATAACTCTCTGAAAGAGGAGAGTGACAAATCAAAGAGAGACCACTCTTGGTTATTGATAACACTTATATCAACTTGATGCCATCTTGTACGCAGCACTGATTAAAAGTTACGCATACTTTGTAATAAGCATTTTTATTGCTAATGCAATAATCGGCAGTTGTATATTCTTTGCATCTGGAGAAATTCAGAAAAAACTTATTTTGTGAAACTGAAAATGAACACTGGTTTTAGTTCAAAGTCTAGAATAACTATTCTTCACAACTCTAAAAATTGTATGTCAAGATAAGCCATGAAAATCCATAATATCCTTACGAAAACTCTAAACGTAAATTTATGGTAAATGCAGGAACTGCATAAAAAAAAAATCTTATATTAAATTTTCTTTGTTTTTAATATGAGATATTTTCTTATAAATATGTTGAAACTGGAGAAAACTTAGAATATAATAAATTATAATCAGATAATATCTTGTATGAAAGACATATCACTAGACGCGCAAGAAAAATATAATTTCCTGGTTTAAATAACATTTTAAAAATGCATGGGATTTACACTAGATATAGGTTTTAACAGACTTCTGATCCCATATATTTTATCAGGTGCACTCATAAAATAAACAATTTTCATACACTTGCACACTGTTTATATGCATTTTTCCTTTAAATTTTAAATACACATTTTAGTTTATGTTTTTCCTTGGAACTAATTTTTTCTTCAATGAGACCATATATTAGATTTACAAGCAAAAGTTTCAGAAAAATTGAGAATGAAGTTTTCTGATGTAATTGAAGATTTAATGAGAGTAAATTAATGACAGTAATTGCGGAAAAATGGTAAACTTCAGCTCAATTACATTCTGATAGGACGAAACGAAGTAGACAAATTTAACTATATGTTAGTTCTAAAGACTAGACAGAAGTATTTGGCTATTTACATCGTTAGGACTATTGTACTCATCTTTATTTCCAGGTTTACGACGTTTCGACCGTTTTACGCTCTGGCGTTTTTCAATTGCTAAGAATTTCGAACCGAACCCTTTATTACGATCACTATCAAATGATCTGCGTAGTCTATAAAGCACAGATGAAGGTTTTTCTGGATCTGCATTGCACTTTCAGATAGCATTCTAAGCATGAATATCGCATTCCTCATTCCAGTAACTTTAAAAATGCCGCACTGTTCTTGTCTTATCTCTGAGCCGATTCTGCTGCGTGCTCTGTTCTTCAGAATCCTGATGATGAACCTTGATTGTGGCATATTAAGTTGATTGCTCGGTACCGTGGCTATATAATTACGAAATAAGAGGAGAAAAATCTACGCTTCTGGGTTGAGTAATAATACGAATGACTTCAGACTTCACAAGAATAGCATTTACTGTTTTACGATACCACCATTTACTCATGCCTTAGTAAGAAATCTGCCCACGATGACAAAGTAAACCTGGCTTCTGGTCTTGAAAGTATCCCCAATCTGTGTTGGATTGAGCTAAGAAATGACTTGTAAATTTAAATGCTTCCAAATCGAATCATCTTTCCATTAACCACCAATGAGAAACATTCCTGCTCTCCATCCGTATGGATTCTGCTAGTCTCCCAAAAAGTAAAACATTGCACCTGTTTTGTCTTACTCTCTCAACCGACAAAAAGTGGAACAACTATATCAAATCAATAGCTACAACTACCGTAAATTCTGATCACTGTGTTGGACCAGATATTTTTTTCATGTCAGTATCCATTGTGCACATTTTTAAATTTACCATTCATCCTTGCATTGAATACGTTTGCCATATCTTGTCTGGTAATCATGCTATTTATCCAAAAGAAAAATCTACAACGTAATTGATCCAAATTTAGCAGCTCGACCTCGGTTCCATTATGACCGCCGGCATATTGCTTCCGGCTGTCCTTTCTACAAATATTTTCAAGGATCTTTTCCATAGTGCACCCACCAATTGAGCATACCGGTGCTATTAGACAGGCATCCATTTGCTGTCAAATCAGCCAAAAGTAAACATCACGTCTACTCCACCAGCTTCTTTTCTCACACTTCCTGTCTGTTGAAATTTCTTCCGTATACGTTCTTCCCTGATAGCTAAAATCTCCAAAAGTTTAAATGCAACGTCAATTGCCATCTTTTATTTCCTTGGTTCACACCTTGCTCTTATCATTTTTTTGACATTTCTTGTATCTTGTTTCTTTTTTCTCCCTTTTGTCTCATTGTAAACTCCTTATTCACCAGTGGCGGTCTTACCATACTTGGGGTGAAATGATTATGTTAAAAAAGTTATGACATTCTTGTTGCTAAGATTCTTCAATTTTAATCTTGATTCATGTTGTTCTTTTATTCGCCATTCTTATATATTATTAGATAATGTTTTATTTTTCTGATAACAATTATCTTTAGTCATTGAAACTAAACTTGCTATAAAAATTTGGCATCTGTAAAACAATATAAAGAATGTCTTGAAGGGGATTTCACTTATATAAGTTGATAATACTTCTGAAGTATGTTTCCAGCTACTATCCTGATAAATAAAAATTCCATCTTCAGCTCCTAGTGCTCTGGTCAAGAACAGAGACAACATGAAAATAAACAGTCTGTTTTGCCTTTGCAATGCATAAAAGCAGAGAAAATTGTCTCGGATCTTTAAGTGGTCTTTGGGAAAAAAAAGTTGTTTTATTGACTTTGTTTTTGCTTAATTGGAGAAGTGTCTGAAAAATATCAGAAAATACTCAGAGAAGCAAAAAAAGAAAAGAAAAGAGAAATAAGGGAAGGAAGAAGAAAAAGAACAGGAATAAGAGTAATAAAGCGAAAGAGTAAACGAAAAAAAAAACGAAAAATACTGAAAGCAGAAGAAGTAAAAAAAAGAGGAACAATTGGGCAGGAAGCCAGATAAAATGGTAATGTAACTGGGGATAAGAAAACAGTAATTGAGAAGTTTCTGGAATGGGACTGGAAAATATGAAAGAGAAAATAGTGGTGTAAAAAAGAAAAAAATGGATAGATGTGAAGTAATCGTAATAGTTGATGGAGTGGAAGCGTGATGTAATGGTATTTTAGAAGAAAAGAAAAAACAAGTGTTGTAGATGAAAGAGAGATAAATGATAAAGTAAAAAAAAAGATCAAGATGAAACTAAGGGACAAAGAAGAAGAAGAAGATGGAAAAAAGTCAAAAATAAAAGTAGAAAAAGTATGAGCAATTGTATTAAAGAAAAAAGATGTAAAAAATGTGGAAAGTGTTTGTTTATCTTCCCGATTAAAATGTCTCCAATCTCTAGAGTAAGTACTTACGAAGGTTTTATCAAACTTTTCTCTCCCGAAGCTAAGTAGAAAAACGTGTCGCTGAATAACATTGCTTTTCCATCAAAGTGTCCCTTTGTCATTCCTACTTATTTACTAATATTCTTTGATTATCCATTTTTGTCATTTATTTTTCTCGCTCTCCACGACTTCTTCAAGTGAGTGATTGAAGACTATAAACGCTGAAAATGAGACTGACCTGCCGAGCTCAAATTCCGCAGGAAAATGTGGTGTCCGTTTTCACAACACAAAAGCACTTTGAAAAGTTATTTATCATTCCTTTCTCCTACTAATTCCAAGTTTAAAATACTGGACATAGTCTTTATTTTACGTTTGGCTTGCAAACAAGTCTAGAGAATTAACAATAAGAATTCAGTGGGATATGGTTGAGAGGATAGCAATTTAACTCCTTAAAAATACTTGCAACAGAAACCACGGTAGTGATAGCTAGCCTGTTTAAGTGATTCCCCTGTAATTCATGGGAATATTCATTATTATTAATTACATTCACTTAAAAGCTAATATTATTAGAGAAGGTATAAATTATAAATGAATCACTTCTTCCTTCACCCTCAACCAGAGATAAAATATCAGGATAGACAGGTTGCTGTATAGGACCCATTTTCGGAGAAGGAGACTGAATTCACATCTCAAAAGTCAAAAGATCGAAGAAGGTGACATAAAAGCACACATCACTCTGAGAGGAGGAACGAGATAACCTCAAAGTCCCGGGTGCAAAAGGGATCGGCAAGTGAATGCCTTGAATGTCTCCATGAACCACAATTGTGAGATTTTAGCTCTCTTTATTCATATGTCGTGATTATAAATATAAACTGTAATTTTGAAAACTAAAAAGAAATGGTTACTTTAAACATTTCTCACTGTGACTATTTTTTACGTTATAGATTGATTTAATATTATTAGGATATTGAAGATATCGAAGAAATATAATCTATACTATAGTAAATGAAGCACCAATCTGCCAGGTGATCCGACCGTTCAAGTTTTTAATTAAGGTATAATACATTAAGAGTCACGTCAATCAGCCCGTCACAATTTCATATCTTATCTTAATCTATAGGTGCGCTTCCTTCCTTCCGTCCGTCTGTCCGTCTGTCCGTCCGTCCGTCCGTCCTCTGTCACAGTTTCATATCTATAATATACTATCTATACTATAAAAAAGACCGTGTCTGTGTGTCACACGATTAAACAAGAAATATAATATTTAACACTTTTTTTTACTACTAAGATGTAAAGTATTTATTTCAGTAATCATTTTAACTAAAACCCAAGCATAAAATTTAAAAGTAAAATCTTAGAAATTGAAGTAATAGGTAAAATACAAGATGAATTAGTACGTAAAATATTTTTAAGGCAGAGAGTATACATTTTGTGCGGATGGAACAAGGAGAGATTTTTATGTAATAGTATTTTAAATACCGCGAATCGGACATTTTATGTTTATCTTATAATATTACCAAAATATTTCAGTAAAATTTTAACTTTTCAAAATTACGCTTTATAATTGGAATTATACTCTAGATATGTGCATAAAGGAATACATTGCATTAAACGGGCGTCAGATGAGTATGGGTTAATGCTTTGATATAATTAGGTATAATGGTCTGAATCGGCATCAATGAGAATAATTCATATCCGAGATATTGTGGTTGAAACCTTTACGTAGCTCATCGCTTACGGCACTCAGACGCATTAGGATGACCAAAAGGAGAATACAAAAAAGTGCGTTTTAAGTGACAGCTATTCCCTCATTCTTGATACGCTGTTTAGGCGTTGTTTGTTAAATCAGTATAACGGCATACTAAATTTCTGTATAGTGAGCACATACAACTCCCATGTCGCAGGCAAAACTAACACTACAAGTAACATAACATTTTACAGTGTATACAGATAAGCTATGTACAAAGGACAAACATATTGGCTCTCCAACGACATTTGTAGTGCAAACTCTGAATCACCGTTCTTGATATCGTAAAAAAAAAATCACCATCCCATAGTGCATCAGAAAAGATTTAAATTTGCTGAGTGTAATATATTGCCGCGTTCGAATTGAATTCGTGGCATTCAGTCAGTCAGTTAAGTGCCATACGTGTTACACGCGATCATGTCTCGAAAGAGACATGATTGACTGGGCAGAAGATTATCCCGCAGTAGGTTGCCATTGCTTTCTGCGGTAGACTGGCTGCCAACCAAGGCTATAGAACCCAATCCGTCCTGTTATTTAACCCATAACTGGAAGGAATAGACGGACTAATACCTTTCCCAAGCGTAAGTGAATACAATGGATTCGGCTGGAATTCGAACTTGGCTCCCCAATTTCTCGTTCAGAGCCGATATCCAATGCACCACAACGCACATCGTCGCATTCACTTAGCGCAAATATTGGGAAAGTTATAAATTCATCTCTTCTCCCTCCAGCAGGAGAAATTATTTTCCATACACTTGGTTTGCAACTAGTCTACCGTAGAAAGAAATAGCAACTTACTGCTTGAAAAATCTTCTGCTTGGGCAGTCATGTCTCTGTCAAAGTCATGATCGCCCAAGCGTGTGTCATGTATAGCATTCAACTTACTGGCTGACTGAATGTAATATATTTCAAATTTCAGTCAGTCAGTTAAGTGCCATACGTGAAACACGCTTGGGCGATCATATCTCGAAAATGACATAACTGACTGGGCAGAAGTTTATCCCGCAGTAGGTTGCCATTGCTTTCTGCGGTAGATTGGTTGCCAGCCAAGGCTATAGAACCCAATCTGTCCTGTTATTTAACCCATAACTGGAAGGAAGAAACGGATTAATACCTTTCTCAAGAGTATTAGCGCATAAGTGAATGCAATGAATTCAACTGGAGTTCGAACTCGGCTCCCCGATTTCTCGTTCTGAGCCGATATCCACAGTACCACAACGTACATCAAATTTAAGATGCTGTAAAACACTAAAATTAGAAATCACTAGGATTGTGTTTTTCTAAGCCTAGCTCAGATGTGGCGCTAGGCTGAATGTATAAAGCGAACAATAATGATTGAAATCACTGCTAAATTGTAATGATTCTAGCATACATGCTTGTTAACCATTACACAATGTCGAAGGTCCTATAATGGTTTGCTTATCTATTCTTTTCCCGTTGTAGTGGGAGTCCGTTCTAGAGAAGGGTAGTTGTATACTGTTGCAGGTTAACAGAATTTGGCCTTGTGTTAGATAGCCCACTATGAGTCATAAAATGATTATAAAATCAAGAAAGGCAAATTGAGTTGAAAATAACATTTGTTTATGCACATATCAATTAATATATTTACAATTAAAGTAATAACTTGAATATAGGCAAATAATAAGCTGAAAGAGATTTAAGGCCTACGAATTTGGGGAGCGGGTAAATGAGGAATGTCTTTGATGTAGTCGCTCCTTAGGTCAGTAAGTAGTTTTGAGACAGGGAAGAAGGAAGGAGAGGTGAAGGGACGAGCATAGTAACCACTTGACTTGGTCAAGGGAGATATTAATTACACTCGCCTGTCACCGTCGGTCTGTCTGCTGGAAGCTTTCTGTCTCGGCTTTTTATTTCGACTTTTTAGATCACAGATTTCACACTTGTATTTGATTCTGGGTCTTTCCATTGGCTGATAAATAAAATTCGCGTAGGCTCGCGAAATGGAAATTTAATATTTTATTAATTTTTATTTTTCAACCGGAACATCTGCGCGAACCCGGATGCGCACTGACGAATTTTGGTCATTTGCCTTTTTGTCGTGAGACAGCAAACATCCGGTCCATCGCTTTTGGTCGGTCGGTATCACCACATTCCCACAATGTTGTGATGATATTCAGAAATGTATTGCAGTTGTTAGAAGAAACTTCAATCTTGGCTAATGGTCAAAAGAAATCCGATATAAATATATAATATAGAATAATGACTATATATATATATAAAAATAAACTATTGAATCAGTCATGAAATAGATTTCCTAGGAATTATAGGCAAATCGCTTCAACAAACTAGCTGCATTTTCCGTAACAAGGAGCTATATTTATGGAGTTAAATTGGTATTCCCTTGCTGAATTAAGATTTTTTATTCCCTAAAACGGCGATTAATCAAACTTTAAAGAACAGTTGTCCTGCGAATGAAAGCAAAGTGAAACCATTTGGCATATATTTGAAGCATGTAAAAAACTGGAAGCGGCCAAAATGTGGTTCTACAGAAGGATGCTACGGATATCGTGGACTGAGCATACAAGCAACAACGAGATGTTAGAAAGAATGGCAACAAAAAGGAAATTGATGCTGAGCATCAGGAAGAGACAACTGAATTTCCTGGGACATGCAATGAGGAAGGAGAGCCTAGAGAACCTGATACTGACTGGACAGATAGAAGGAAAGAGAGACAGAGGAAGGCAGCGGATAACATATTTGCAGGGCCTGATCAGGAGGATGACGGAACGGGGGTTGTTAAGAGCAACAGGAGCAAACATACTAAGAGCCACAAGGGATAGGGAGACGTGGAGAGACATGATCGCCTACGTCCTGAAGGGACAGGGCACATAGAAGAAGAAGAAACAACGCTATAACGAGCTTTCTCAATTTCCTTGGTTCTAGCTGTGGTTGGATATAAAACGTGTATATTACGTTCGTCACATCATAGCACTAAGCTTACATTAATGACTAGAAGACAGTTTATCCCGCTATTTAACCCAGGGCTACGAAGAGAAGAGATGTATTCACACCTTTATAAATTGTGTTTGTGCAAAAGCGAACGTCACGGGGTCGTTTGTAATCAGAACTCAGCAGGTCAAGCACGGTTTCAGTGATGAGAATCTACCATCACTCACTCCAATAAATCCTTCATAAAAATAACATTGGAAAGTCTTTTGTTTTTCTTATGGAATGTCTTTTTGATACTTCACCTAATCACTATTGGGCCAGATATATACATATACTTTTTAAGTAGGTTAAGTGTTGCTTTCCTCTATCCATCCTGCCTGCACTATGCTGTCTTACCATCCTGAAGACATGCAGTCAGTTTATATTCCAGCCCTAGCTGATAGGGTGAGCTATTGGAAACATAGTGTATAAAAATGTTTATTAAAAAAGAATACCAATAATACACTATATCTAAACAGTTTATATCTAAAAAAAATAATTTACCCTGAAAGTATAAAAGGGTGTAAAATATATTTGTAGATGACGTCATAAAAATGCGTTCAAGATATTTAGATTTTAGCATTAAATAAACCTTAGAGTTTGATGTGACGTCAAACCAAATCAAAGAAAACAAACATTACCAATTGCACTCGTATGGTGACCTGTCGTAATTTTTTAAGTGTCGGTGAATTAAATTATACTATTTTAAGATTTAATCAGGTATCTATGCCCAAAGCATATTATTGATTTAGTAAATAGGAAAACAAGTCAATGCCTGTAAACAAAACCACTTTTCCTTCAAAATATTGCATTGAGGTTATATAGATATTGATAATACAATTCACTGAATAGTTTATCGAGATATTGTCATTAAAGTAAAATAAAATAAAATATATGAAAGCCGAAAATAATTTTGCAGTTCAAATCAGTTTTGAACACAAACCCAAGCAATCCTGTTAATAAAAACACCCGCGCGCGCACACACACACACACACGCGCGCACACACATACACACACACAAGCAAACAAACAAAAAACAAATACAATCAGTTGCTTAGAAAGAGAAATAAAAAGAAAAAAATCATTTCTTCGAAAAAGTAATGAATGCTAGAGTATTTTCCAACAGTTAGACTTGTCAACAAAGAGGAGGTTCTACAGAAGGCTGCTGAGAAAAAGATGTTTATACAATCAAACCAAAGAACAGTTTGTAGAATAAAAGATGACGCTTATACTAAGAATTAAAAAGAGCCTGTGAAATTTCAGAGACACCGTGACTAGAAAAAACCATAGGGGAAAATTAATACCTATATGACTTATTGAATTCCGAGGGACAAAGAAAAACTGCACATACGATATTTAACATGTTTTTTTTTTAAATGAATGACAAAACACGGTATAGAAAGGTGTTATAAGAAAACAGCGACAAATGTGCCTCTGATCTAGAGGATAGAAATTAGTGGAGATTCACAAACAAAAACTTCCTAGACGGGAGAAACGGTATGCCTGACACACCGAAAATTAACTTATCTAAATCTGGAACTTTATCAAGGCTCGAATGGTCACTGGTAGCAAATGCACAACTCTCTCAACCAGAAAATACGTTTCCCCTTTATAAATAATAATAACAATAATAATAATAATAATAATAATAGCAGAAGCTGAGTTCAATTTTCTTCCCAATTCCGTACATGTATAATGGGTAATGTATTGCTTACGGCGAGACCTCTTCATCGTTTCTCGGCAAAGATTTTTAGATTGAATTTATATGGAAACCCATAAAGAGGTGTGGCCCACAGGCAAGAGGATACGCCGTCCATTTTAAAGTGTTCTTTTTATCTTCTCGTCCTCCTGCGAGCGTGGTTCAAGTTTTTATTATTCATACCGACACTCGGTAATAAAGGGGTTTGAAAGTGTCTCGCTGTCGTCGAGGAATCTGTGAAATATGAAGGCAATTAAACGGTTCTATGCATAATGTTTTAGAAGTAACAAATAATGTCTGCGCAACTGAAACATCTTGGATTTTGAAAGTATGCTAATGTAGTAGCAAAGTAATTATATGCAATACTTATAAAATATTTAGAGAACATGAAGACTGACCGAAGAGACAGTGCTGACATTTGTGAATAATACCATATTCGTTAGTTTATACTTCTGAGATGAGGTAGTATTTTTATTAATTTCATTGTTCGAACAGTTGAACAACAGACAAAACGTCATGAATATGGCAATAAAGATGAGGATAATAATGTAAAGAAAAGAATAATGTAAATACCAATTTTATGTTACTGTATAGACGTATATATAGAGTAATGGATAGTGTCTCGGATTGAGAAAAAAGGGAGCCGGTTTCGAATTCAAGTTGAGCTGGTTGCATTCACTTACATGCTTATAACATTGTGAAGTGTATGTATCAATCTTGTCTCGCCATCTCAGCTGTAGAAAAAAAGTGTAGGACAGATAAGGTCCTTTACCCAATGGTGAAGCGGTTCTATAAGAAAGTAAAATTCAAAGGGTTCGTCAGTCTATCATGCACAGAAAACACTACTGCTACTGTATTACGCCACTAATGTATCGTCTGAATTTCGAATAAATTGGTGTAAAATTTAGCAGAAAGAGGTACACAGGAAAGAATCAAGTAATCTAATTATAGAGATTGAATATGAATTGAGGGAGATACTGAAAATACAAAATACAAAAAGCTATAAAGGACATGATCGTTGTAGAACTATAATCGCCAAATCCCCCAAGGGAATAGCCACATTGAGAAATGAGTATATATATATATATATATATATATATATATATATATATATTATTACATCCACGCACTCCCGTATACTTACCTGTCACCTTTCTGATCAGAGTTCAGTTAAACAACACTTATTAGAAAAAACATAGCAATGTACGTAATATTAGACAGGTTTTAGTCAAGAATACAATAATACTCACTCATACACACAGTACAAAGAACTTTCAGATATTGGAGGCCATCTACATTAAATCAAAACTACCCACACGTAATAAAATCACTTTTAAATCTGGTCATAACACATTCCATTGCATTTAAATATATGCCTCTGTTAACATTTAGAGGACTTACGCGGTGTGACGTCATAGAATCGCATTATAAATTTACGAACTGTGTTTGCTATTTGGTAACTGTTATCGTTGCTTAGCAAAGTTTTATGCCAACACAAGAGAAAATTGTCTTTGATGGTGGATGTTTTATGTTAACGTCCCTGTAACATCTTTGAAGATGGCTCGTTTGGGGTGAAAGCTTAGAACCAACTAAAAAAATATGCAAATTTTGGAGAATTTTTGTCTTCATTTTCACCTGAAATAAAAGACAAAATACAATGTTTAGAACGGCTCATGAGTAAACATAATAGATATCCATTGTCTCTCATATTTAAAAATATATCTTTAGAAAAAAATATATATATATGTGTGTGTGTGTGTGTGTGTGTGTGTGTGTGTGTGTGTGTGTGTGTGTGTGTGTGTGTGTGTTTAAAACTAATAGAAGTAAGGCAAATATTTATGTTGGTACACGCTGCTGCACAATATGTGGAGTTGTTTCAAGACACGAGAATTGTGTTCTCATGTACAACGCAAACAAACATAAAGCCTGAATTAGTTTCTCGCATCCTTATACAATGAATTTGTCGGTCACCATATATATATATATATATATGAAAGCGAGTGAGATTGGCTGTTTGATATACTATTTTATGATTTTGCAACAATTCATGGGTTAATTACACATAAAAAATTCTTGGATTGTAAGAATAAGTGATTTCCAAAACACAAGTCCTACTATTTTGCTAACATGATAGGAGGAGATGGATACATACCTTTCACGACGATATTTATAATTTGGGAATACAACGAACCGGAATAGAAAAATCGAACTCGGCCCTTCTGAGCTACAGTCCATTTAACCATTCGCACATCAACACTTATAAATAGAAAAGAAGCGGATGTCAAAAGAAAAAATATTCGCACCAGATATATTATAATTGTCTAGCGAAATTCTTTCTAAGTAAAATGAATGACATGACTGTAATTATTTTTAGTGGACGTAACCCTAACAGTATTAGCTTTCTAATGACAATGCATCGTTGTGGGTTTTAGAAAGAAAATATTGACTGATTCGTTTTTCTACGGTTTTTCAAATTTTCCAGGTTATTTAAAGCCAGTAAATATTTTTAATGTTTAATGATATTGTTTGAGATAATCCAATATTTTGATTCAATTTTGCTGATTGATTCCTTTATGATGACAGCTTTGATAAGTAAATTCACCGCCAAAGTGCAGGTTAATGACTAGAAGCATCTGTTTTCCCAAAACATTCTGCCGTTACCCAGTCTCTATCGCTTTTTGGCTTTGCAAGTGTTGGTTTGTGATGAAAAATAATTGATTAGAAAAAAGTGCCGATGAAAGAAAAAAGAAATAAATGTCATGAAAAGTAGGTGAGGCTATTAAAAATACACCACAAGCAATTATGATGTACCTGTAATCATCTTCATTATTATTATGTATCTTTTGCACCTTGTCAGTTAATTATTACTTTTTGGTCACATGATTTCTCTGAAATAGTTACTTGTAATTGTTCATTGTTTCTTTTGTTTTGTTTTGATTTGTTTTGTTTTTGAAGAAGTGAGGTTATTATTTTTTTCTTCATTTAAATTCAACGTATCTTCAGGAAGAAGGCATTCATGACTCCAAACAGTTATTTGTGAATTGCTGTAATTTTTCAAAGCTAATTTATTGTTTTCTCCCCGTTCCTTTCATATAATTTGAATGTAGTAATTATCCTTTAGAAAGATTTCCACACAAGGAGAGAGTAGCTAGTGTACGTGTCTTTTTAACACGTAATTTAGAAGATAGGCAATTGTGGTGATCCGTGTGTCAGAAGAAACAAGATGATGAAAACAATTCACGCTGTTTCATCAAGGGTATTTGAAATAATGAAAGCAAGAGATTAGCAAGATTACATTTACCGCACCCATGGTCACAGCGATACACTCACATCGATTTTACTTTGTCCTTTGTTGTAATTTACAGCTGTGATCGGCCATCCTAATCTACCTACATTGTAGTCCGTTACCAACAAAGAAACAGATCGGGGTATCTACAGCCCTGATGAATCCGCTCCCTGATTCTTTCTTCTTTTTCGAAGAAATCATTTGACACAATAAAAGAAGAGTATTTCAGTGTACAGGATCATTGGTTTCCCTCCTTGTCAGATTAAGAATAATGATAGTTTTCTTTCTTATTTTCTCTTCTAATAATGATACTGAAAAGGTGTCAATGGATACCGCACAAATTATTCCTTATAATTGTAGATATTCATTTAATGACATTATTTTATTGCTTAGTCAGCTTCCTTTATTTGAATGTATGAGACCGTTATTTCGAAAAATATCAAGGCATGGTCAGGTCAGTCTTACATCAACGAATTCCGATGTTATTTTTGTTGTTATTATTATTATTATTATTATTATTATTATTATTATTATTGCCACTATTACTAGTTGTAACTGAAGTTGCACGTTTTCTGGAGATCAAGTGACCCTAATTAAACAAACTAATGGACAGAACCAGCTGATTATTTTTCTGTCTACACACCTTTACTATAATTTTTGAAATTTTCAAATAGTTTTTTAATGGAATCAAAGCGTACCAATTATTATACACGAAGATGTTTCGGGACGTTCTGTGACTGTATATGCAGCGATAAGCTTTGTTCTATTTGGATTGTTCATAACATAAAACCTTCCAAAGGAGACAATCGTAGCATAGGTGGTATTCTAAGCGAGGCTTAGGTGTGGCACAAGGCCAAAATAATCGGATACCCAGTGAGGATCGAACTCACTATTCAGTTGTAACTGGTTCTAGCAAAACACGTTTGTTTACCATTACAACACGCCGAGGTTCCCCAATCGTAGCGTATACAGTCTCGTAACGTGACCATTTGACATTATGTTGGAACAGCACAGCGTTCTACACGATTGCTAATAATTTTAACAATTTGCTTGCAGGAAATATTTTGAGTAATTTCTGTAAGTTTCATAATATTCTACTACGACTGCGGTCCTGTAGGTTTCCTGAAGATTGTGAAACCGTCGTTTTTATCCCGCTAAGAGTTTCTAATATGAATCTAATATAAAGTCAGCTTTTACGTGATGGAACAGCTCAAACCATGAACAGTGGATTTGAATTCAGAGGTTTCTTTCTCTTATAGTTGTTGTCAAATATTTGCTTTATTATTAAGTCATATCAGGCGGGAAACATGAAATGGTTTCATATCAATCCCAAAGGCATTTGCGTGTAAGTGAATATACAGAATTGTAACTTGAACTTTGCTTTCCGAATTCACATTCTAAACCATACCACCATTAGCATATCAGATAATGGACACTTTAAATTTCCATCAAAACTTTAGCGAACATTGATTAACTTTAAGTTTGTTTGGTTTTAGTGTAAAAGCATGAGCAAATGTGTAATGTCATTCGTGAAAACTTCCTTGAATGCACTGGATAAACGACCCATCAAGTCAACACTTTCCAGGCTTGATAGGGTTCAGAAGCTTCTCCGAGTCCTTGTAGATGAGAAATTATTTTCCAGCCTCCAAACTATGTCTGTCTCTTTTTTGTTTCTCTCTCTCTCTCTCTCTCTCTCTCTCTCTCTCTCTCTCACACTCTCTCTCTCTCTCTCAGACACACACACACACACATACACATGCTGTACGTGACAAGACTTTTACATTTCTATCGCTACTTTATGGAAAGTAATCAAAGTAAAATATATGGTTTCGCCCGTCTTAACATTCACAGCTAGGGCCCAGCATGCCACTTACATTTTAGTTAACAACCCGCAATCTCTCCGTATATTATCGGTAATTTCCACAGAAACATCTTTTCGCGAACAACTGCTCTATGGAATCGACTTCCAAGAGTATGTTTCCCCGATCACTACTGTTAAAGTCTAGTTTTAATCAAGACATTTCTCTCCTATCCGTATAAACCGTTATTTCATGTATCCCTATAACCAGAGTGCTTCCCAACCCTTGTTCAAGGTGAAAATCACTTTAGAATATATGAACATATCTGTTTTGGGAACATTAACAGGCTTCGTATTGCTACATAATTTTCTTTCTTTAAGTTAAATTAGTTAAAATTAGTTGTTCTTGGTGCGTGAATCAGAGTACTGTGGTTTTTAAAAATGTTTCAAACGGCCCATTTTGAACAGGATATTCACATAAATGATACAGGAAACATATTACTAACGGAAGTATTGCAGAACGTTATGAAGCATAGTCTGAGACCATAATGAAACCATGTCATATATTGCATTTTAAAGACAATATTTATAATTTTCTTCAAACACCATGAGAGCAACATACTATGCATTGTTGGGTGCATGATTTCAATACACATGATCTGAGGAAATAATATTGAATCAATTCTTAAGTATACTGGTAGGAAAGATGGTCAGTGTGTCGAGCCAGAATATTTATCTCGTCAGAAAACGTCTTCAACATTAACAAATCTACCTTTCGTTTGTGCATTAAATATTGCTGCTATGTCAGTTGGGGTGTTCCTGCTATATATCTGACATTTTTAACAAAATACAAAGAAGGGCCTGTAATTTAATTTAATCGATCGTTATCTGGCATTTCGACGTCAGTTAATTTTTAATCGATGCGACAACGTAACACCTGATTGAAAAAGTCAAGAGCCTGAGATAAGAATGGCGCCATTAAGTAAAAGGAATAATTATTCTTTTATAAAGTAGCAACCTTGAAATTGCAGGTAAACAAATTTGGGCCTAATCGGATTACTAGTTTACAAATTACATTTATTTAAGCTAGGTTACTCTTGCAAATTTTCGAAATAAAGGAAAAATCTGAATTTCTTGTATTGATGAAGCATTGCTTTTCGATGGGAAAAACAGTTCAATCAAAGCAATAGCTTGTTAAGTGTTATTTGGCCTCTGCTCTGTCAACGTGGTCATACAAACACAAAAATTACTAAACACTCAGGTCACCCATAATCAGCTGTTGTCCCGGAAAACATCAACAATTCTACTAACGCTATTTGGCCGAACGTAAATTGGAGTTGCATGGAAAAGCAGAGGAGTTGAATATCAAAAGTTAGTGCATTCCTCATTTTGCAGGAATATTTGTGAATGAGAAAGCTGTATTCAAAGTGGGTGCCACGTTTGCTTACAGTCGATCAAATTCAGATCGTTGTTTGCAACTGTTCCTACTCAACAAGCAGCAGTTTCTCCGTAAATATGTGACAATGGATGAAACATGGATCCGCCACTTCACTCCAGAGTCACCTCGGCAGTCAGCTGAGTGGACCGCATCAGATGAACGTCAGGAGGCACGTTTTCTCCAGTGTTCTTTGAGATGTGCATTTTGTTAATTTTGTTAATTAATTACTGTGAGAAAGGAAGAACAATCAATATCAAATATTATATAGCAGTATTCGTGCGTTTGAAGTAAGGAATCGCCAGAACACAGCCACAATTGGAAAATAAGAAAAATATGATCTTTCACCAAGACAACACACCGTGTCACAAGTCGATCGCAACGATGACAAAACTACATAAATTGTTCATCGAATTGCTTTCGCATCCACCCTATTTTCTAGATCATGACCCCAGAGACTGCTGGTTGTTTGTAGACCTCAAATTAACCAATGAAAGAGATTTTACTCAAATGATGAAGTGATATCGAAAACTGAAGCTTATTTTGAAACCAAAGACAAATCGTTTTAGAAAAAATGCATCGAATTGCTAGAGAAGCGTTGGATTCAGTGTATCACTCTAAAAGGTAACTATGTTGATGGTTAAAGTCAAATTTTGCCTAATATTTAAGATCAGGATCTTTTCATTGATGCGTTATTTGATTTTAATTTTTCTACAAATAAATTTATGACGATTGTTCTGATGTTATTTCTTGCATAAATTAAAGCGTGCTACTAGATTGACATAGAGGTTTCACTTCACTAGACGCAACCGCCAATTTTCTTTTAACAGTTTTTTTTTGCAGTTCTCAGCTGTGGAAGCCTTTTCCGAGGTCTCTCTTCCCTGCCACCTACAATATTCACACGTTAAAATTCACTATCAGTCACTATCTTCTTGAACCTTGTTCCTTTATTATCCTTTCTCTACTTCTCACTAAATATTTCACATTCTTTATCACAAGACGTTGGTGCTTCTTATTTTTCTCTTACATAGATATATAGATATTTTAACAAGGTTCATTCTAAAGATAAATAGAAAAATTAACCCATTATATTTTAACGAATGTTCCTTAACATGTAGATTTATTCGTGCATGTTAGGTTTGAAATTAATGCACTATATACTATTTCTATTTGTTTATTAAATATTTCAAGCTTTCGACTGATATTTAACGGTGTTTAAATACATAAAAAACAGATATCGTCATATACGTGATATCGCAGACATTGAAGTTCTACAAAGATAAATATTTTCCATGTATAATCAAGAAATTATAAAAGTGAAAAATAACTAACGAATAATATTTAAAATCTTTACATCGAAGTTTAAACTACGGGCCAAAATTATTAAGCCACACCAGTGTGTTTAAGAAATGATGTATTTCGTACTATTTTGTTTTTTGTATTTATTAGCAAGAGAATGGTGCTTTGTTAATAACGCACAATAAAATGTGCATCAAATAAATTTATAACTATTTAATAATTACCTATATTGCTGTTTCATCAAAATAATCTTCTTTTACCTTCACAACAGTTTCACACCCTCTGGGCATTCTTGCAACATTTCTTTTAAATATTACTCCGAAAACTGACTCCATAACTAGATCCTGAACGTCACTTCGCTGTTTCTTCTTACTTCTCCTGTCCAACTTAACCCTTGCAAGTTTAGTCAGTGAGAGTTCTATTGACTGATGTAGCCAACAGATAACTTTTAACACTCCAGCAGGTTCTTTTAATTTTAAATAATTTTGGTACAATTTAGAAGTATGCTTCAAGTCGTTATCTTGCTGGAGGACAAAATTCTGACCCACAGTACGCAATCCAGATGGAATTGCATATCTCTGTAAAATCGAATGATACTGTTCTTTACTTCAACAAAGTCACCTGAATGTGCCCGCAAATTCATGCAGAATTCACCACGATGTTTCATCGATGGCTGTACACATTTATCTATCACTAGATCCCCAAACCTCCACAGCACGATAACCCTTCTTTTATTTCCAAACAGTTCGAACTTAGACACATCAGTCCACAAGACATTTGACCACTGTCCTGGTGTTCAGTTTTTGTACTCTCTTCCCCATGCTATTCTCTTCTTCTTATTGGCTGACCGAAGCAAAGGCTTCCTGGCTGCCACTCATTCAAAACATCATTCTCTTTCCATTTAGAATAATCCACTAGGCAATAAACAATAAAAATATTATGAAATACATTATTTGTTAAAGCCGGGGTAGCCCAATAATTATGGCCGGTAATGTATATGTTTGCTTACGTTTTTTTTTTCAATATGAAGGTAAATTTTAACATAAGAAATTTGATGTAACAGGTATTTAGTTCTCTATAAGAATGATGAGAATAACATGAATTTATATAACGAGAAAACTTTAAGGAAAAGGTAACAAAATCTCACGTATACTTAAATAAAAAAAATACATACATAAACTGTGTAGGTCACATATTGAGAAAGGATGGCTTTGAGGATAAACTAAAGACAAGTGGTAACGAGGGAGAAATCTAGCAAACTACGTTACAAAGGACATACTATTATGGAGAATTAGGATCGCCACCTCCTCAACGAAACACACACACACACACACACACACACACACACACACACACACACACACACACACACACACACAGACGGGTATATATAATGTATAATATGTATTATAGATAATAATTTTATTAATCATCTTCGTAGAATTCTACTTGTTTTTTCGCATTTAGTTATGTCCAGTTAATACAAAAGACATAATGGACTATTAATGTTGACCACGTAGAAAAATGGAACAGCTATGTCAGAGATGATTCTACTTGATTTCTGTGATTAATAAAAAGGCACAAATAAAAGCTGCAATAAAAATACACCATTCCAATACCTAATAAACAATGAACTTTTTCGTTTTGAAAACAAAAGATACATCACAGACGCGGGTCGATTTCGAGGATAGAAAGAAAAGAGAATGATGGAAAAAACAAACAAAAAAAATTCAAACGGAAATCCTTAAAATATTTACGGGCAAATCCACTATTACAAATACTACTACTACTACTAATAATAATAATAATAATAATCATAATAATAATAATAATAATAGTAATTATTATTATTATTATTATTATTATTATTATTATTATTATTATTTTGCTAACCCTAAGGTACGCTCTTTTTCTTTGCCCTTTTCTCGTAAAGCGGAGACCAACTTTCGAAGATACCAAAATTATATTGACTTAAGCATATATTTACAATGTCATGAATATGTACCTTCCTTCCCGTTATCTTCTAAACATTAATGGCTCTATGAAGAAGAAAATTAGTATTCCAAGCAAAATCTTTTAGAAATTCCAAGCAGCATTTACGAACTCTAAATCGTTATGTCAATCTAATAACCAGTAGTGCGAATATCCGCTAACAAGACCAACTGTTTCCGGTTCCGCTTTTGTTGTAGGTTTGTCATGTCAAACAACATGATAATTTCCGTTACCGTCGTAATAGCGAGATAAAATATGTGGATTTTACAGATGTTTTAAGCGTATGTCTTTGAATGGAAGGAACAGTATTAGAAAGAGATAGACAAAGAAGTTTGCCTAGGCCCGTGTGGTGCTTCCCAATAAACAAAGGAGTTAAAAGCGTGCAGTGAAAATCATATCGATTAGAAAACACTACTCACCACATATTCAGTGGAAAGATTTACTTACTTTCCTATACTCGAAAAAACATATAGTTTACCTAGATTGATGTATAATTCAAGAAGTGCACTATCACAATGAGGAATATGATATTGGAGAAAAAGTCAAGAAAAAACATGATTTAATATTTAGATTATCCTAACTTTTTTCTGATATTTCTCCTGTATAAAACCCTCTTTCATTTTCTTTCTTTCCAGAAAACAATGATCTTCAAAGATTTACAAGTAGCTGTCATCTTCTTTTGTCTTATGCTTGTTCCTTTCTTGTTTCTCACCTAAATCATTTTTCGTTTTTCTCGTATTCTTTAACGCTCAGTAACGCCCTCCTGCCATGTTAGTAGTTTCATATGAGTTCAGTAATATTCATCCGAGTATTGAGTACTGTTGACGTAAATTGTATGTTGCTTCTGATATATATCTTGAGAAATTTGACGAAATTCAAAGAAGGATGTGCAATGAAATCTTGTCCAAGCATCGCGACATGACTCACATTATCATCGACGAGACGTGAATTCCCTCTTTTTTCTATCTCTTCTGGATACATTTTCATGACAACTGTTCTGATGAGTATTTGTCTATATTTCTGAGATGACGTAGTATTTATATTAATCACATTATTCAGATTATTGTCCTCATTTTTGTTGCCATTTGTACGATGTTTCGGCTGTTGTATACTCCCGATATCTTCAGGAATTTCAAACCGAACCTTAATAATGTAAAGCCTGTTCTGATGAGATTTTTTCCTATTGCGTCGTCTAGATTGGCAGAAATTATGCCGTTTTAATGTCGAACCAGTTAGATGCAATAACCACTACCATTTGAACAGTTTATTTTTCGTATTTATCTTTTCGGAAATATATAATCCTTTCATCCCAAGCAAGTAGGATTAATACTAGTGCGCCGTGTGTTAGAAAGAGAGATAAAACAGGGTGCAAGGGATACCTATGAAAGTGCTGTGTTGAGGAAGTTAGTATGAAAGGAAGACAAGAACATGGGACTTAAGATATATTAAAAAACAAGAATACAGGAAGAGTAAGGCTGAGTGGAAACCTCCTCTCAGCTGCGACAAATAGTCTATATCTCTACTCCCAAGCGTCCGTCCAGCGTCTACGCATACAGAGCCTAGCCGGTATATGTAGTGAACGGAACAGTCCATTATAGAGGAGTTCTACCTCAACAGAAAGTATGGTATTTGGGGAGGTGGAAGTGATTTAAGGAGGTAGAAGATTGCAACCGATATCGAATGCAAGCATCTGAAGATTGTAGTTTTCAGGGGAGCAAGTACAGTGAAAGAAGTTCTACACCGGGGACGTGCGAGAAAATAATCTGTTGGAGTAGAAGTGTCGGTTTCAGTTGATTATTTTGGAGATAAAATAGTGTGAAGTGGTTATCAGTCAAGTAGCACGAGTAAAATCTTGTGAACGACACGAGAGAAAGAAGCAGTGAAAACCCATTCATGTTTCTTTGCTTCCCTGTCACGTGACCCACCTTCTTTCGACTTCCTGAACTCTTCATTTATTGTTATTTCCCCACTTGTACTTATTAAAGTCTTTTCATTCACTTTCAGTCATTGTAACCCTCTATAAATTGACAACATCATCATCTTGTTTGAAGAGAAGGCATTAAAACAATACATGTTATGATAGTAAATTATAATAAAGGTGTGTTTTATCTGTTTAGATACGAAAAGAAAAACGTCATTCAATTAATTCTTAAGCTGTGGGGAAACCTTATATTAACGTTCACGAGAAACGACAAAATAGATTTATTTTATTAAAGAAGAGATTTTATGTTTATTCTTGACGTCAGAAACTGTACTATGTTCGTCATGACACGCGGTGTGGTCTGCGTTACGTGACTACTACATACATTTCCGATCAGTTGTTCTTCACCCACGCAGTTTTTGAACGATCACAGAAGGGGGATGATAGTGTTCGGTCGGAATTTCTTCTCACGGTCATGATAGTTCCTATGAGTTGCTAGAAAGATCAGTAAAATTAAAGAATTAATCTATTAAGAAATAACAAAAAAAATTATTGTAACACAATTTTTAAAATAAAATATAGAGAAGAATACAAAACGTTAATTTCTTTCTTCCAGTTGGTTATTAAAAGAAAACAGTTTCAGTAGGCGTTAATGTATCCAAGTGATAGAATAAAAAAAAACAGTGAGAATTTTTATTGTAATTACCGGCTAATGCTAATTTGCCTGTGATCATTGCAATTTAAGTAGTTGATTCAAAGTCTCGAATATTCTTCATTGTCTCAGATCTTTAAAATGTCTACTGTTAGCAGGAGAGAATCTGGTTGGTGTTGAGGTGAAGATAGCCTTTTGAGTTATCGTATGCGGTATACTTGAAATTGAATTCAGTGCTTCTGCCTTTATAGACGATATTTTCAAATAAATTTACATTTCGTGTCATATTATCAATGGTCAACCAACCATTGGTCGAGTTCTATTTTACCGAAGCTGATTGAAACATCTTCTGAATCTCTTATTGGGCTCCGCTTTCATTTTTTACATTCTTAAATCTAATTATATCAAAAATCTATAAATTAGAATTTACTTTTCTCTATAACAAATCGAATAAAATATGAAAGAACGAAATATTACGTTCTTAAATTTAATATTTTAAAAAGTCGTTACCGTATTAACCTCTTATCTATTTGCAGACTATGAATGACCATAAACAATAGCGCGGGGACCGCCAGGATTCGGATTATAGTGGTGGAATAAACTACTATATATATATATATATATATATATATATATATATATATATATAAGAATTTTTATTATTATTATGTTGTCATTTTTCATCATATTTCGATTTCTGCTTTGGTCTCACTGCCAACCAAGTCATGTTTTTCTATCTTCCCTATCATCCCTAGCATTACATAGATAAAGTTTTCCTTAGTGTGTGGGCTGTACTTAATAAGACACATTTTTGTATATCTCTTAAGCTGGGGTTTCCAGGGATTCTTTCAATGTGTTGTTTTGTTCCATTTTTGATCATTCCAAGTGCACCTACTATCACTGGCACAACTCTTGTTATTATTATTATTATTATTATTGAGCTGTGAATATTATTCTTTTATATTAAGCAGAAAGTGAGAAAAGCACAAATTGTAATTTATATAAAAATTTTTTAGGATCAACGTATTTAAGCAGATATTTATTTTTACACCTACATGTAACCATCAACTCATTTCTTTTGTTTGATATAGTACTGTTATTTAAGTGTTTTAAAATATTTAATTTTTTAACAAGGGACATACTATATTTATCACCTTTCCACTTATAAATTTTGGCTCTTGCCACAATATTCCACGTAATAATGTGTGAATTACTTCTTTTCTTTGAATACCAGAAATGTTTACAAAATACAGTGCTGTTTATGCATTTTTACTGCTTAAAATGTTGCGGTGATTGTAGAAACGAAATTTCTAATAGTTTTCTTTGGAAATAAAATAAAACTTTACAACTCTATAGCAATGTCTGCAAGGAATACAATATTAACAATCACATATTGACCTTTTAAAGCACAGATAATATTCTATCGTCATTTGAATTATTTTGAAAAAGTTAAATGCATTGTTTACATTATATATATGTTTGCTTAAAATAATATTGTTATGTTGGGATATTGATGTTACTAACGCAGTCATAGCTGACCTTAAGTTTATTTTTCATACACATATTTTGGTGACTGATAAATGGCTTATGATGTAAAACCAGGAAAATGTTTTGAATTTTTTTAAACATAACGAGTAAAAGTGGATTTAACCAAATATTGTTGCGCCTACACTCTGTCTGGCTAATTTTACCTCTTTCGTTTTATAAGACATACACTTATTTATGCTTACTTATTTTACAAATATTATCCATCTAAGAAATTGTATTTTTCTCACACATATCCTATTTATTTTAAATGGCATATATATATATATATATATATATATATATATATATATATATATATATATATAACAACAGCATGCATGCCTGTTTTGGTGTATTACAACACATCATCAGTGCGGCTAGAGTAAACACCCGCTTTAATACGGGACCAAAACTCAACTGATTTAAAACCAGAGGAAATTCATATACAAAACCATCGGGAGAAGTTCGAGAATAAAAATATTTCAAATCGTGCAATATATTTCTACTAATGTAAGCACACCAGCAGTTGAAAGTGTTCAATCTCGGAAGAGAACATCGCATATATATATATATATATATATATATATATATATATATATATATATATATAAATTCAATTCCAATCATCCCAGTATAACATATGACGGAAACAATATTGCGGTAACCAGTTATTTATTAAGATTTAAATTGTGTAAATGTCAGTCTATAGTCAGCGCTGGAATATTGAGATTCGCATGAAACTACAAAGCATAATATCTGAGGGTATAATATGTATATTTATTAACACACACACACACACACACACACACACACACACACACACACACACACACACACATATATATATATATATATATATATATATATATGCAGGAACATAAAAATAAGAATAAACCAGACTGTTACCGTTTCTTTTGAAGACAGTGTCTACATTTATTTTTTTAGGTACACATTTACTCATAAATATATCATACATTAAAAGTATATTTTAATATACGTATAAGCAACACATTAGTCAAAATATTCCGGGCCTAACAGATAAAACAATTGCTTTTAGGCAAAATTTGCTTTATTCATCAATATAGTCTTCTTCTAGGCTGATAGACTGATTTCAACGCTTCTCTAACAATTCGGTATCTTTTTTGTCGAACGAATTTTCTTTGATCTCAAAATGCACCTCAGTTTCTGATATCGCTTCTTCATTGATGCTAGATCTCTTTCTCTGAAGTATTTTTGTGGTTTGCAAACTGCCAGTAGTTGGTGGTGGCTAGATCTAAAAAAATAGGGTGGGTGCAGAAACAATTCGAAATGCATTTCATGTAGGTTTATCGTCGTTACGGAAAGCTCATCCGTGCTGCGTTGAAACAGTTCAAAAGAATACTCTGAATCGTCGTGGCATTTTTCTTTTTGATCGACTGTGATCAAACTCATTACACATTCTCAACACAGCTTACTCATTGAAAAATGCTCATGCAAAATGGCAAATACACTGCATTCTAATGTTTAAATCCTCTGATATTTTGCACAAATTTAATTCACGATTGACCAAACCTAGTTTGTGCATTTTTTCTTGTTTTCCGGAATCTGAGCGTTCAGCATCATTTGTGTTTGTATGACCACGTTGGAAGTCAACATACCACCACTTAACCGTCATTTACGACTGATCCCATTCCGAATAAAACTTATCACGCCATTGCTTTGCTTGAACAGAAAGCAATGCTTTATCAGAACACAAAATTATGATTTTTTTATTGTTTTGAAAATTTGCAACACTAGCTTCACTTCAATGACTGTAATATTTAAATTAATAATCCGATTATTTCTAAATTTTGTCAAATGCCATTTGAATATTACTATTTATTATAAAGTATATGACACTTTTATAATAGAGCCATCTTTATGTCAGGCCCGAGGATTATTGAGTGATTTGTTATTTTGAGGCCAAAGAAAAATCGTTAAAAGACATCGAAGGTTTGAGAAGCGATGAGATCATTGTGACGCCCTTGAAGGAGATTATGTTGATGAATAATGTCGACTTGAGACTAAAAATATTTTTTTAGTTAGGACGAGTATTTATTGAGTGATGTGTTATCTTACCCTTCTGTACAAGAACTATCTGTAATAGTCATGACGGTGTGAATTTTTAAATATCAAAAAAATAATGTGTCTCTCGGAAGTTTACATTCCACCTAGAGATTGATGGTAAATCAGAGAAAATTATTCGAAAATTAATAATCGTGTCCTATCAAAAATGTACCGTGAAAGGACAAAATTTAATGAACTAAGTTATGCTGAGGATACAATGGACCGAACATTTTAGCAACAAGGAGGTTTTGAAGAGGATGGAAAAAAATGGAAACTGATACTTAACATCAGAACAAAAAGGTGTTTTTGGGACATATAAAGAAAGAGGGCTTTGAGAATTTTATACTCACATGACAGTAAAAGAGAGACAAGGGTAAACAACATGTAACATTCTTGAATGGCTTGAGCAAATTAATGGCAAGGCAAATTTTGGACGGGTAACAAGGAAAAAGTGTTAAGAGCTACAATGTATAGTGGGATGTGGAAGGCCATGATCGCTTACGTCCTGAAGAGACATATCACATAGAAGAAAATCATGCTAGCATTTATATATGAATCGCAAGAATAGTCGAGTATGATTCCTCCAAAATAAAATAATTTTCTGTTAATCATCTTAGAGAGCTCATTCTACGTTCCATCAGCCTGACTAGCTCTAACCTCATGAAGAATAAGTCATTTCGGTTTAGAGAGCTAACGTTATCAGTTGATATGAAGTGAAAATATTATATTGAATTAATTGCTAGGTCTGCGAGCAGAAGAGCAGTTTCACCATGTCGTGCGTGAACATTTTAGACGCTGAACATTTTTTCATATTAATAAGTCTATCACCCGTTCATACATCAATTAGTGTTGCCTTTTACGTTCTTTTGAGTCATCTTCATGTTTAGAAGTTCATGATAAATCTAAGAAAGATATCCAATGTTATTGTTACTAGTCCGACATCTAGGGTTAAGTAATTTTCCACTGCCGAAATGTATATTCGCTGTTTATTTTTTATAAACACTTTCAAGTTAATTGTTCTGAAAGACTTTCGATTATGATACCAAAACTGTATGAATTTCAGTGTAGTAATAATTTAGATATGCGTTAATGGGTACTGGCTCCAAATTATAAATCATCGAGCTGAGTTGGAATTTCAGTCGAATTCATTTTTTTTCTTCTACATTCGCAAAAAAACTTTTGGGAAATGTATGAACCTATCGCTTCTGTAGCCTTGGTTGGCAACCAGTATACCGTAGGATGTAATGAAAACATACTGAGAGAAAGTATTCAAACTAGTCAGTCATGCATTGAGAAGACATGATAGCCCAAGCGTATATATGGAAATTAACTGACTGTGTAAATAAACATGAACTGCAGAATCTAAGCAAAATATTAAGAAAGTGAAAAGGAATCGATTGAAACAAAAGAAATTTACACTTACGTGATATCTGTCCTCCTTTATGGCAGTGAAGATGAAAAATAGTTTTGAATCAACAGAAATGTGTTTCTATGTAAGGTAGTGATAACACAGACCGAATATGTAAACAACGACGAAGGTTTAGAAACAGTGGAAACTTTTGCTTAACATCAGGATAAAGCAATTTAAACTTTAGGGAACATAATGAGGAAAGGGAGCATGGAAAATCTGATACTCAGATGACAGATTGAAGGCAAGAGGGACAGAGGAAAACGACGCAAATCTTACTTAGCGATCTTAAGTAAAAGGATGGCAAAAAACAAGAAAAGGCAAAATTTATAAAGACTTGCGTAGCACATGAAAATGTAGGAAGCCATGATCACAAATTTAATGAAGAAACGCGGTACATAAAAAAGGAAAAACTTCCAGATTGGGAACAGGAATTTTTTTCTGTTAAATTAGCTACTGTAGACGAGAATTCTTTGCTAACAGGTTTTTTCTTGCATTTTTCTTGCCGCTTTTTGGTTTTAAGCTAACATTGCTCTTCAAAAATTTAAATCATTATAAGTCGTCACCTACTGTCTTCTTGACTTAACTTCTTTAGTTCATTTCTCGCCCTAATTTTCTTTTTCTAATCATTTCACCCCAAGCAAGACAGAACTGACATTGGTGCGCAGGGGGTTACAGAAGAGATTAATAATGAGAAAGATAAACAAGTTACTGGGGAATCAGAGAATAAGTAAGAAAAGGTTGAGAATACAGATGCATGAGAGTGGAGTAGAAAGGAAGAAGAACATGATAAAAGTTTGCTAGGGAAAGGATGTGAGTAAGTAACATAAGAGATGGCAATTGACTTTGCATTTAAAGTCTTCTAGATTGTAGCTTTCAGGGAAGCGAATATACGGAAGGGAATTTAACAAGCGGGAATTACTCAGAAAAGAAGTTGCGGTTACATTTGATTGGTTTCACTGTAAAAGAGTAGGACCTAACTGCTAGTCTAGTAGCTCGAGAAAATTGATGCAGAGGAGGAAACAGGAAGCTAAGCTCATCGGGGCAGGTCATGAAAGTATGTGTAGAAGAGGCATAGGCAAATTAAGTCGGTGAGAAAGTGACTGTTGTTGAGCTAACATGGAAAGCTACTTCATGGAAAGTAATCAAACAAAATAAAATCTATGTTTTCGCCAGTTTTAACCTTCGCACCTACGGCCCTGCATGCCACTTAAATTTTAGCTAACCACCCAGATTTTCTCCGTATTTCAACGGTAATTTCTACATAAACAACATCTTTTCGCGACCAACCGCTCTATGGAATCGACTCACAAGAGTATGTTTCCCAAACCACTACAATATTAACCTGTTAAAGTCTAGGTTTAACACGGACATTCTACTTATATACTTATAAATTGCTATTTCATGTAATCCTATAACCCAAGTGCCTTCCGACCCTTATTCAAGGTAAAAGTCCCTTTAAAATATATGAAAATATCTGTTATGGAGACACTCAGGTGATCATCATGAAAAACATTAACAGGCTTCGCACTGATACATAATTTTTTTTTCTTAAAGTTAAATTAGTTAAAATTAGTGAAATTTGGTGTGTGAAACAGGATGGCGATTATTTTACATGTTTAATCGACCAATTTTGAACAGGATATTCACATAAATGATACCGGAAACATATTACTAACGGAAGTACTGCAGAACGTTATGAAGCATAGTCTGAGACCATAACGAAACCATGTCATATATTGTATTTTAAAGATAATATTTATAATTTTCTTCAAGCACCATGAGAACAAGATACTATGCATTCTTGGGTGTATGATTTCAATACACATGAAGTGAGGAGATAATGTTGAATCAATTCTTAAGTATACTGGTAGGAAAGATGGTCAGTGTGTCGAGCAAGGATATTTGTCTCGTCAAAAACTTCTTCAACATTAATAAATCTACATTTCTTCCGAGCATTGAATGTTGCTTCTATATGTGGTGTAGTAATTCTGCTGTATATGTGACAGTTTTAACAAAATAAAAAGGCCTGTTATTATCGAGCATTACCTGGCGTGTTGACGTCAGGTAATTTTTCATCAATGCGACAATGTAACCCATCATTCAAAAATCACGGGCCTGAAATAAGGCTCGCGCGACTAATAAACAATTCATTTTTTTTAATAAATTACTCACCTTCAAATGGCACGTGACAAAATTTGGGCCCAATCGGATTGCTTGTTTACAAATTACATTTATTTAAGTTAAGCTACTGTTGAAAATGTTGCATAGCATAGCCCCGACCAGGTGCCACAGCAGTATTAAATGCACAGGCGGATGGTAAATTTATATATGTACATGGTGGATTTAGACTGGAAAAAATTCCTCGACCTACAACGGAACCAATATTCCAAGCAGTAGATTTTGCTATGGATTCAATGTAGTCAATTTTGTTAATGATTCTATTTTTGTTTCTTATCCACATTCAGTAACCACTTAAGTCTTAGTGGCTTTAATGCCTAACTTTGAGTTAAATAATTAAAAGAAGTTTACAGCACCCCGCTTACAGGCAGTTAGATGATCTTAGCGGAAGAGTACCATTGATTTCCAGCAAAAGGTTTCTAAAAGTTTAAGCTGAAAGCCTGATGTTGGAAAGTTTCAGACGGCCACCTCACTTTGCATCGATGCAAAAGCCAGTGCCGCTGGACTGTCAAATGTCGAGACTGGACATGATGCAAGCAGGCAACTGGACATTCGCCTCGTGCAATCTGCACATCAATATACGGTTTCGAAAGTAAATATTTGACAGCTGGAATGTCATACGATCGCATGCGTCCTCCCATTTGCCTCGTCTCACGAAATCGTTTGATTTTCTCGTCTCTTTTCATTGTCTTTGATTCTTTCTCCAATCATTTCCTCATTTTCTTTCTTCTGACTTTGTTGCCTTTAGTTTAGAGTTTCTTCATAGCTCCCTTTATTATAAACATTTTTCTCATGTGCGCATTTGCTTTCGTTTTTGTTTTATTATTGGTATTATTTTGGTTACTTAAATTGATTCATCGGTTACTTCTTTTATTATTTGAGTTTTATCTTTCTTTCCCTCTTTCTTTCTTTTTTTCTTCTCGATATATTCCTTCAACTATTTTATTTCTTTTTTAATTAATTTATTCCTTCATTCTTTAATTCTCATTTATATCTATTTCTTACGTAGATTTCATTGATTTTACTTTCCATACATTCTTTTATTGTAGTATTTATAATTTGTATTTTTTGCTTTCTTTTTATTTATTTGACTCTTTTCCACATATTCATCTTCTTTCTTTTTTTATTGCATCGTTCGTTCTTGGTTTCTGCCTTTCTTTCCTTGTGTTTCCTTTACACATCGTTTCAACTTCTTCAATTTTGCTTTCCGTTTCTCTTTGGTTAATTTATTCCTTCTTTCATCAATTTCTAATTCTTTCTTATGTGCATATCATTAATTTTGTTTTCGATTCTCTTTTCTTTCTTTCGTTTCTCGTCTCTTCATTGTATCTCCACTTTATTCCTTTTTGTAATTTACTTTTTACTAATAACGATTTTCCTCTTTTATTTCGTTCTTATCAGTTTATTTTTTTGTTTTCTTACTTTTTACATTTTCTTTTACTTTTAACATATTTCAAATATTTCTTACTTTCTCTCTTTCTATGCGTTTTTTTTATATTTATTTTCTTCTTCTTCATATTAATTTTCTTATCTCCATCTTATTATCATATTTTTTCTTACCATCCTTATTTTCTTTCTTCATTGCATTGGTTCCGCCATTTTACTTTCGCCTTTTATTTTCTGTCTATATTTTATAAATAGACCCGACAGAGTGATGGATCACTACTCGGACTAAGGAATCGGAGCGTTGAGTTCATTACATACATATACAGGATAAAACTATTTTCTCACTCCCAAACCAGCTATGTATAAATAGTAGGACAGACTGTGTTCTAAAGCCTAGGGTAGTAACCTGTCTAGTAAAAGGAAAACTGTGAATTCAAAACTATATGTAGCTCTGGCGAAACACATTTAATGCAGCTACGGAAAGGGACGTTCCTATTGACTCGATCATGCCGCCGACTACGATTGACTGTTTTTTTTTTAATTATTTCCTTTTTTTCACCCTTTTCTTAGCCGTTATATATATATATATATATATATATATATATATATATGACAATATATATATATGACAATATATATATATATATATATATAACGGCTAAGAAAAGGGTGAAAAAAAGGAAAGAATTAAAAAATAACAGTATATATATATATATATATATATATATATATATATATATTGCTTCGTCTGCCTTCTATTGATATTGAAGTATTGTAATGGATAAAAGTTTGTAATGGAATAAGAAATCCGAGATGAACTTACGAGCGAATTCTCCTGGGAAAGTTACAAATGCATTACCTCACTCCAGCTAAGGAATTAAATTGTAGGACATTTTTTTTAAATTGTTTGTTCTTCTCATAATATTATTAAACCGATATTCTAATAGCAACGAACTAAATGTATTTAGAAATCCATACATATTTCATAAAAATAAAGTGATGATAAACCGTAAAAAAGTGAGTGATTTCGTCAATTTATATCTCTTCTCAATCCCATCATTTAAAATTTGTTTATTTATTTCTCTTCCAAATTTAACTATCATTTTCTTTCTTTTATTTGCTTCTTAATGTGTCTCTGTCCATGTTTTTCTATCCTTTTCTTTTTATTTATTCTTTAGTTTGTCTGAAGTCTTTCTATTACACATTCATTAAGATCAATATTATCTTTCATTAACTACCAACATTATGTAATATATGTATTATTTGCTTAATTACTTAAATTACTTCCACTTTCGTCCTCAAAAATATTAGCTTACATTTCTAAATGATTTGTAAGGAGATAACTTAGGCCATCTATCGCTATATATTATTGTAAACGCTGATAATATTTATATAACCTGTCCGTGTGTAGACTTCGACTCGCTAGTCGCATATGGTCTGCTTAGTGATTTTATGCAATACGTAATATTACAATAATTGTATTTTTAAAATAGTCTAATAAAAACTGTCATTTTTGTTTTTTTTATTCCAAAATTTGTTAATGTATTCAAAACAAGAATAAAATCAACGAAAGGAAATGTATATATTTAATAGTGAGCACACAAAAAATTACGCGTTATGTACGGGTATCTCGCACTGCGCAATGTCTAATTGATGTAGATGTGTGTATGTGTGTGTGTTTGTGTGTGTGTATGACTGTATATATATATATATATATATATATATATATATATATGTGTGTGTGTGTGTGTGTGTAACAAAAAATATTATCTCCGACATATTTTAGATTTATTTGTTTAAACCATATTTGTTAGGGATATTCGTATTTGTGTAAGATATCTTTCTTTTTAATAATCAAGCTATATATTAATTCACATCTACTAGCCTGAGTAATGAAGAAATCTTGTTAGGAAAGTATGTCTACCGGCAAGATTCGAAACTGTGCACTCTAAGGGAAACCGTCAGTTGATCTGACGTGTGTAGACCGCTCGAATACGAACGACTTTGTCAGACAAAGCCCGAAATAATGCTTTTAAACGAACATTTTCCCGATCTTCGAAGAATTCATATCTGATCCGTTTTCGTACCTTAATCTAAAAAAAAAAAGTAAACAGAGTCAATCTATATACGAAATTTTACGAAATTCATTTCAAATTAACTGCAGCATATTTAAAATTTATTTGTTTTAAAAATATGTTAAAACACATCATTTAAATATATATACTCGCGCGCGCGTGTGTGTCGGTGTTTATCTTATATAACGTAAACTATAATTGCCTTCAATAAAAATATATTGGGTAAATATCTGAGATTTAAATAATGCTTTTATGTGAACTAAAAGATTGTCTAAATATTAATTTATCCAGTGTATTAGTTACATACAAAACTAATTTCAGTCATAACTTTCACCAAAGAAAACACTGCATTTAATATGAAAGAAACTAACATACTTAGCAGAAAAATTATTTTTTGTGCAATGGTTGATTGTTGTATAAATATAATTACGCCCCGGATGTTTCAAAATAACTTCTTTCTTAAATGGAATGCGCCATTTTCAATGAATTTATCTATGGTCATCACAATTTAAAACGATAACATAAAAATAAAAAAAACTATAATCATAAAAATCTTATTATAATTCGTTAGTTTGCACCACCGTTACGTCTTATCACTATGTCATAGGTAAAGAACTATTCAGTTTTGCTAGCGTGAGTAGGATGAAAAAAACACTACTTATTTGCAGGGAGAAAATAAAAGAAAAAAGGAAAAGAAAGAAGAGTATGTAGAAGTGTTTAACATTGGTTTCAGTGTAACAGAAAAACGTGTCAATTTTAAATCATTTCATTTATAGATTCTTATTTCTTAAAATAACAACCGGCATTCATATATATGATTGTTATTGCAATGTATTATTATTGTTGTTAAGATCAAATATTCAACGATTTGATGGGGACTCTCAGTTGATAAGTTATTTTCATGTGCTTACTCAATCATTAAATTAAAAATTAATGTGCATCATATTATTAAGTAAAGAAAGTAGTGAACTTTTCATTTTTTGAACTAGTACAAAAATATTAAATAAGTAAACAATATAAAAACATAAATATAGAGAAATAAATGATAATTACTTTTTAGCAAACTTTATTCTGACAAAAACTTATATCTGATAATCTCCGGTTTAATTTAACACGCTGTTAAGATTTTCTAAGCATTATATAATTCAAACGTTAAAAGCTTAATCTTATTTTTTGCACGCTAGTCTTGAGCATAACTGGAGCTCTAGAGGCACACCCATCCTGCTATCAACTAACTGCACCGTGCCCAAAACCTATTTTTATAGGGGCTAACAACTATTTCTACAAACGATTTGATAACGTTCCTAAAATTTCAAAAAACCTTGGTATAAAATATTTACTTCTTTTCAGTTCATTTTCATCCTCCACATACAGAGAGTTCAAGAGAAAAACGGCGAAATCTCGTTGCCAATTTAGTTGCACGCATAAATGGATTTAGTCTGTGTACCAGAAACAAAAAAAACTCGTCTGTGCACTTAATATGCAAATATTTGAAGAACAGACAGAGTGAAGACACGTCATATTGATGAGA
Source organism: Ascarosepion bandense (assembly GCA_037127315.1). Classification (NCBI taxonomy): domain Eukaryota; kingdom Metazoa; phylum Mollusca; class Cephalopoda; order Sepiida; family Sepiidae; genus Ascarosepion; species Ascarosepion bandense. The sequence goes on along the minus strand of JBBBDQ010000428.1, from coordinate 7,549,600 downwards.
AAATGGCTGGAAACGAAGATGTCTTGTCGGGATTACAAACCCGTCCCTGGATGTTGTCAAGAATCTCAAGGATCGAGCATGTGAACTGTGATGAGGGGTAAAACGAATGGAAACGGAAAGGCAATTAATACTGAGCATCAGGAAGAGACAGGTGAAGTTCTTGGGACATGTAATGAGGAAGGAGTGCCTGGAGAATCTGATACTCACAGATCAGATAGAGAGAAAGGTAGACAGGAGAAAGCAGCGGATAACATATTTGAAGGCCCTGAGAAGACGGATGCCTGAGTCGGGTTTGGGTGAAGTAAGAGGAAAAAGCGTGATAAAATCTACCAATGATAGGGAGATATGGAAAGCCATGATCGCTAACGGCTTGAAGGGACATGGCACATAGAAGAAGAAGAAGAAGAAGAAGAAGAAGAAGAAGAAGAAGAAGAACTTTTACGTCCTTGACAAAGTTCGTGTTTACGAACATATCACGTTGAAATAATATATTATTATACAATAACCAAAGTTAAGCAACGTCCAAACTGCGCAGTACCTAGATAGGTGACCACCTGAGAATAAGTGATGTAACCTTGTATGTGGTGGTGACGTAATTGATAATGGCTCGGAATTTTTAATCGGGACGTTGAGTTCTTAATCCTCTTGGATTCATTATATTGGCTTACAGGCTAATATATCTGTGAAACTTATGAATCTACCTATTATCACTTCATCTCTGAGTTAATTATAAATACATGTATCACTAAATCATTACCATATCCGACCCCGTAAAAAAAAAAATCTAAACAAAATTTTTCTGACTTTAAATAACCAGCAAATACGTAGAAAACGATCAATTAATCAATCAATGAACATATTAATTCGCTTTTGTGGTTGTAAATTTACCTAATAAACCAAAGTTGTTGGCAAACCCAATATCTGTGCTAAATGTGGCCAAGCAATCAGAAACTTTGTCTTGCTGAACGAATCCCTTATATCCTGAGTTTTATCCTTAACGATTATGGCATTGTGCCAACTTAAGCTAGGCTCTCATTTATTATTCTCTTGGTGATCTTCAATGATACTGGCTAAATAAAGAACTGCTGCAATACTTGTGGATTTTGTACCGGTCTCTATGCAAGTTGTTAGTTTTCAATTCTTGAAGACAGATTCCAAGTACAGATATATTTAATCCGGATAGTAGGTCGAACACTATAACTTCACCTTAACTTCCTCTAAAACGCTTCTTATTAAAATTCACCTGTAATTGTGGTGATATCATTAATTTCAGTTGACTTATGGTTGGATATTTTAGCTGAGATTCCAAACAATTGCTTTTGCCTAAATTAGTCGACGCTTATACTAACAAATATAGAACGCATACTGTAAGTTGATAGGCTGTTTTTGTTTAGCGCCGTATAAACCCTCATGTCTTATTTAATATCATAATCAAAATATTTTTTATCGTTTCTACTAAATATATTTTCAACGGAAATGTGTCCCATCAAATACAGATAACATATAATATTGGTCATTTTACTATAAATACGTATTGTTGGTAATATTTTATATAAAATATATTTAGCTGATATTTTTACTATAAAGATTTGCATACTTTCATTGTGTTTTAATTTGGGATTCACTTTTTGCACAAAATATAAAATTAAACTGCCTTCGAGAGGTAGGCCTCTTATTTGAAGTTTTATAGAAATGTAGAACAACCTCTTAATTGTTATTGTTAGCACGTCTAGCCTGACCCGGATTGGTATCACCTATTAGGGTTCTACATATGAGCAAATAGTTGACCCTTTTGACCCATCAAACACTATGAAAATATGAAAAATACGAGCAATACCTTTTTGAAAGAAAAAATATTACCAGCAATATATTTGACTCTCGACAAAAACCATTTTTTCAAAAATACGTCAATGAGATCTGATATCTCAACGGATTTCTTAGAAAGTATACATAATCTATTTAAAAAAGAATAAAGTCATTGTCGACATTAAATAACCTATTAAGTTTGATATACCGTAAAAAATAAACTTTGTAACCCTGACAGGTTTTAACACTCTGAGGCAGTGTGGACGTAGGAACAATTGAATTAAATGTGGATTCGCGCTTCTCAAACCCTGCAATATTGTTAGTAAAGACATTGATGTTGAATATTGTTTATTATCATATCCAGTACTGCATAAAGTAACAAATCAGAATTGTATAGACAAGTCCAACAAAAATATTTCAAGTGTTATATCTCAGTCATTGTTTAAAATAAATATTATACAATTCAAGGTTCAACAGTTACTCAATGCAAAGGTTTTCTTATTGCGTTGGACGATGTGAATTTAAAGAGTAAATAGAAAAATGTGAAGATTATGAATACATAAACAGTTATGGATTAAGCTTCTTTTATTTATGCGGTTAGGCTGGTGCCATACCAAAAGAATCTACGCGAGGGTTTCATTCACAAAGTAGGAGTTTTTGAGAAGAAATATCAGAATGAAATGTCCTCCTTGCAGCTGTAATAACAGACACGATGATAAATCGAATCAGTGGAAACCAACAAACCATTTCTTAGCTTTTAATCGTAATTGGTTTAAGTAAAGAGTATAGTTTTGTAATAGAAATATCGAGAGATAAGAGAAAGCGTCTGTAAAATTTACGATGTCATCCCCTGCAAGACTACTTAACAGTATATAATTTTATTTAGGCTTGAAAGTTCGTCTGGTCTGATTCTCTTAATGAAAACATAGTAGAATGAGGCTGTTAGATTCAGCCACACAATAACCTGTCAAATTTTTGTCATCTTTAGCTGTAAAATTTCCTTAAAACACATTAATTGCAATGACATTCATTTAAATTAGCAATGACACACGACAGAATCAATGTAAATAATGTCATAACTGCATGACAAAGTTGGAATAAATATTCTATTTTACACGTATAGTAAATACTTCTTTAGACTATCCTGGTTTAATGTTTGATGAAGTCTTACGTCTTTGTATAGGCGAGGATTAAATGCAACAAATGCTTGGTTTAATATTATATGAATAATGTTGAAGGCACAGTGGTGATCAAATTTAAAATAATTTTTTTGTCGTCAGACATATAGAGACTCAGAAGAACATGAGGCTTTCTACTATTTGTTGTCGTTTAAGTCTATTTTATATATTGCACATTTTATTAGGTGTATGTTTGTTATAACATAAACATATGATTTCAAAATTAGAGAAATGTTCATACATTAGACCTCATAAGTTTGTAAGTATTTTAATACTACATAAAATACTTAATTAGTTTTGTTTTCTAAAATAATTGATACATCGGCAAGATTTAGAGCGGCAAGTCTTTGGTTGTGTTTTGAAATATCACTAAGGCGTGCATCATGGTTTGGAATGCTATTATTGCCTCCAAAAACGCAATATCTGTTCTGTCGCTAGAAGAATTTATGTTAATTTAATCGTTGATAAAAAAATCGTATCTTGTCGTTGATATGGAACAGACACACTTGAAGAACACTTTCTATTTATGTGGAGTTTTCAAAAGACCTACACTAGCATTACCGTTGTCACTTGTCTTCGTCAACGTTTCAGATGCCATCAACCCTAACTAGATATATATATACAGATAACACAACTGTTTACCCTTGTCTTAGTTACAAGACCAAGAGTTCCGGTAAAGTTTAACTAGTAGTTATAATTACTAATCAGTGACTAATTTTAAGAAAAGAATGGCTTATAAATTACAAAATCAACACAATCATTCTATCATTTAATCCCAACATGTAATATTTCCTGCACCTAGAAGAATAACTTTATTTACCTTCTTGAACTGAAGTTTATTCTAGGAAATTAAGTAGAGTGATCATTTGCCAGGTAAAGAAAAATTAGTTTACTGTGTTGTACCTGGCATATCTTCTCAGAATAAATGGTGCACTTTTAAAAATGTACTATTCGTTTGTGTTTTGAATATACTTCCACACCTGATCTACTCCTCCTGCTATTTATCTCAGATTTCTTGATGAAAATCTGAAGAAGTATCTGTAATTTAATATATTTTGCCGTAATGTCTCAACTTCAATCCTTTTCCCAGCTCCTCGATATGAACACGTTTTACTCTTCTATAAATATTTCCATAACTTGGTGTTTTGTTTCTATGAATATAAGCGCACAATTAGATTAGCAACTAGGTTTTAACGTATAGTTGTAATCCTATGTGTTATTCTAACAGTCTCTTTTCTTGTATTTCTTGCCTGTAGAACAATCTTCCTGATACTTGCTTACCTGCCATTCATATCTTTAAAAATGTTATACGCATTTCTAATCAACACCTTTTGTCTTTCTGAAACTTTTTGTTTTATTGTCCTTTCCTTCAATAAAATATTTTCATTTTGCAATAGTGTATGATGTATTATGTAAGTAAAAAAGAAGAAACGATTCAGAAACATGAAACTTTCATTATAAACAAAGTAGAGCCTATTGTAATATTGGTCCACCTATATATCAATGAAACATAAGAACATATTCACGGCAACAGAAATATGGTTCTCTAGAAAGATGTTTAGAATACTATGGACTGAACATGTGAGCATTGAACAATCTAAACTTATTTATAAATGGAACTTTGTCTGTGTGTGTGTCTGTGTGTGTGTCCGTTACCTATAAACTCCGAAACAGTTGAACCGATTTTCTTGACAATTTACATAAGCGTCGGCGAGTGTTCTTAGCTAGGTTTTGTGTCGAGGTACTCCCTATAAATGTCAAAATCGATAATAGAAAAAATCGGGTTATAGAATGTCTGTTTTTAATCAAATTTGATACACTTATATAGAAAGACATAAAAAACGATATTCAGAAGTTTCAAGATTGCAATTTTTTCAATAGTGCAAAAAATCGGTAAAATATGTATATATAAATGGCGAGATGCCTGTGCGCGTGTCTGTTTATCTGGCTGTATGTCCTTTATACAAATACACAATTTTTATCCGATTCTCACCAAACTTCACACAAATACTCTTTAGGCTGAGTCTAAGCTCCAGGACCATGGATTAATTTTAAAGCTTTCATTACACCCGAGCAACGCCGGGCTATACTGCTAGTAGAAAATAGAGCAAAAGAATCCTTACTCAAAGAATCTGAAATAAATAGTAGAATATTCAAGGGAACATAAAGAAAAATGTGTGCAAGACAAATTTGATAATTACAGGGCATTTTGAAGTCAAGAGGAACAGACAAGACATGTAGGCTAAGCGACGTTTCTAAAGTTTGTAAATACTGTAAATGACTAGCAGAACACGGTTTAGAAGAGATGGAAATTCGTATTTACTGAAAGTTACAAAGGACAAACATTGTAAAAATTCAAGAACGCTAACATCCTGGAGGGACACACTACAAAGAGGAAGACACAGTTTTATTTGATCGTAAATATCCATCATGAAAAAATATGATATTCTAAGTAAAATTAAAACTGAAATAATTGTAATAAATAAATTGGATGGACAAAGGGTATATGCATAGAGAAACGATATAGTCTATAACCACTAACTTGATGTCAGTCAGTTAAGTGCCATACGTGATACACGCTTGGGCGATCATGTCTCGAAAGAGACATGACTGACTGGGCAGAAGATTTTCCCGTAGTAGGTTGCCATTGCTTTCTGCGGTAGACTGGTTGACGACCAAGGCTATAGAACCCAATCTGTCCTGTTATTTAACCCATAACTGGAAGGAAGAGACGGATTAATACCTTTCCTAAGGGTATTTGCGCGTAAGTGAATACAATGGATTCAACTGGAAATTCGAACTCGGATCCCCGGCTTCTACGTTCCGAGCCGATATCCACTGTACTACAACGCACAAAAAATATTAATGGAAAATGCACTTTGAATTTAAAAAGCTAACTCTAAAATATTATACAGGTTGACGTAGAAGTATGACTTACATATATACGGTGGAATACCTCCCACATAATGGTTAGGCATTAGCTAGATATAGATACTACTGCTGCTAATTTCTGACAATTAAATGAGAAGTATTTGTAGGATGTATATATGGTAGACATTTTCACTGCTACTGTATGAACAGACGCGAGTGTTTAATGGGAATAATATACTGGAAACCGGGGAAAAATGTATCTATCATAGTTTGTAGACAAAAGAGAAAAATGTAAAAAATATGACAATACTTTGAACTTTGGAGATCCAGACCGCCATCGCATTCAAACAAGCCGACAAGTTTTAGGCTTTGTTAATAAAGAAGAAAAAAAATCTGGCAATTTGTAGATATGACAATCGTGATAGACAACGTTTCAATATCGAAAAAAAAAACAACTTAAAAGACAAAATATGAATTCTTTTCAAGGGAACTGATAAACGCTGTGATATATGATGTTTCAGGTAGTGCCAAACTTTTGCGCATATGAAAGCGCGCCAGAAGAAATTGGATATTGGCGAAACAACTGATTTTGTCTAAATTATGTTAGTGCTCGGTCTGCAAAAACGATGATGGTGTAGATATGTATTAAATATAATAGCATATAAGCTAGAAGCAAAGGAAAATATATATTTCTATGGGATTTGTAAAGATCATAGCCAGCCAAAAGTTTGTAGCGTGCTATGATTAAGTAAAAACAGTAAAAAATATACCTCTGATCATGAATTCTACTTTACTGCAGAGTATCTCTTTTAACTAAAATAAATATGGAAAAATAACGGGTATTTTTCAGAGAAGTAAAATTATTGAAATTCAGTCATCGTTGCCTTAATGCATACAATTTTTTTTCAGTTAAAATCGCGTAATTGAAAATTCAAGAAATAATTAAGTACATCCAAATGAGATTACTAATGAAGAAATGAATAAACAGTCTTCATAGAATCAGTTAGACAGGTGTCATACGTGAAACACGCTTGGGTGATCATGTCTCGATGAGAAATGGCTGATTGGGCAGAATATTTTTTGACGGTAGGTTGTCATGACTTTCTGAAGTAAACTGATTGTAAACCAAGTATATAGAACCTGATTAGTTTTGTCATTTAACCCATAGCTGGAAAGAGAAGAGACGAATTACCTTTCCTTTTCCAATAGTATTAGCGCGTAAATGAATTTCAGAAATTCAAATAGAATTTGAAATCGTCGATCAATTGCTCGTTCCTCGAAGATATCAACTGCACCACAAAGCACACCCGATATAGAATACCCTTTATAGAATACCCTTTATAGAATACTCTTTATAGAATACCCTTTATAGAATACCATTTATAGAATACTCTTTATAGAATACCCTTTATAGAATACTGTTTATAGAATGCCCTTTATAAAATACTCTTTATAGAATACCCTTTATAGAATACTCTTTATAGAATACCCTTTATAAAATACTCTTTATAGAATACTCTTTATAGAATACCCTTTATAGAATACTGTTTATAGAATGCCCTTTATAAAATACTCTTTATAGAATACCCTTTATAGAATACTCTTTATAGAATACCCTTTATAAAATACTCTTTATAGAATACTCTTTATAGAATACCCTTTATAGAATACCCTTTATAGAATACTCTTTATAGAATACCCTTTATAGAATACTCTTTATAGAATACCCTTTATAAAATACTCTTTATAGAATACCCTTTATAGAATATACTTTTTAGAATACTCTTTATAGAATACCCTTTATAGAATACCCTTTATAAAATACTCTTTATAGAATACCCTTTATAAAATACTCTTTATAGAATACCCTTTATAAAATACTCTTTATAGAATACCCTTTATAGAATATACTTTTTAGAATACTCTTCATAGAATACCCTTCATAGAATACCCTTTATAGAATACTCTTTATAGAATACTCTTTATAGAATACCCTTTATAGAATACTCTTTATAGAATACTCTTTATAGAATACCCTTTATAGATTACCCCTTTTATAATACTCTTTATAGAATACCCTTTATAGAATACTCTTTATAGAATACTCTTTATAGAATACCCTATATAGAATACACTTTTTATAATACTGTTTATAGAATACTCTTTATAGAATACCCTTTATAGAATACACTTTTTAGAATACTCTTTATAGAATACCATTTATAGAATACTCTTTATAGATTACCCTTAATAGAATACTCTTTATAGAATACCCTTTATAGAATACCCTTTATAGAATACCCTTTATAGAATACTCTTTATAGAATACCCTTTATAGAATACCCTTTTTATAATACTCTTTATAGAATACCCTTTATAGAATACTCTTTATAGAATACTCTTTATAGAATACCCTTTATAGAATACCCTCTTTATAATATTCTTTATAGAATACTCTTTATAGAATACCCTTTATAGAATACACTTTTTAGAATACTCTTTATAGAATACCATTTATAGAATACTCTTTATAGAATACCCTTAATAGAATACTCTTTATAGAATACCCTTTATAGAATAGCCTTTATAGAATACTCTTTATAGAATACCCTTTATATAATACTGAGCTGAATCTCTGTCACAACAAACACTTCATATATCTAGACAGAAAAAAATTGTTGTTATTCATAAATTATTATATACTAATGTTATAGCCCAGTTAATACCATTAAGGGAATTAAGAAAGGAAAACCTCCATGGAAACAAGAAAACATTACTGAAATGTTAGGTAATAGCGACACGCCTTTATGCTACAGAAAGCTGAAGTATCTACTCACAAATAAAGAGACACGAGATAAAAGAAATATTGTTCTACAGAGAATATCATGAACTGAATATGTGATCAAAGAAAAATATTAGAAAAAAGAGAATGAAGCTCATTTATACGTAGTATCAGAAAGATATATATATATATATATATATATATATATATATATATAGAGAGAGAGAGAGAGAGAGAGAGAAGAGAGAGAGAGAGAAGAGAGAGAGAGAGAGAATTGATATTTCTAGAGCGAATAATGAGAAAAAATCACTGGAAAATTTGGCACCTAGAAGACAGGGGAATAACCAACCTAACAAATTTGCAAATGGCTTACATATCAATGATGAAAATAAATATAAAAAGCCAGGAATTTGTGGATACCCATCATTGCTTAATCATTGAAAGAACACGGCACTTAAGACAAAAAGATGAAAAGTATTAAAGTAGTTGTACGAGTAGCTTAAAGGTTATTGCTGCTGAAAATATTGTATTGTGTCCGTATTTCAGTTAGGTTTGTTATTCTCTTTAATAGAAATGCTTGTTGTATATGTTTAATCTGTGCCTTCTGTTTTAATCGTTTCATCACAAGCAAGGTAATAAAGCTATTAAGACAAAAGAAAGTGTTACAGAAAGTTAAAGAATGTGTAATGATGCTATTAATGAGAGAAAAATAAAATGAGAATATTTAAGAAGACAAAGAACTAGCTATTTGAACGACATTTTTGTATGATTTTGAAAGTAAATGCTATTTAAAAATAAAATTGCAGCTTTTCTTTGGGGCATATATAGGTCCTTTCAGAACGTCTTTTTAAACATCCCTTTATTTTAATCATTACATATACATTAATAGCAAATACAGGCGGGAGTCACTACTTTATCTTAGCAGCGATTGAATTCTGCCTAGGCATTTTAATGTAAGTATACATTATAAGAAACTTGACATTGTTTGATATATGATTGAAAATGTAAGGAGTTTCTTGAAGAGGATAATCACGGCACATGTGCAATGATCATCCAAACAAAAAAATAGTTAAACACAAAAACCACCCCAAAACGTCCTACATAAAATATAATTCATTCGTAAACTAAGTACAAATTTATTTTAAAGGTTCTAAGTTTTTCTAGCTTTTTTGTTCTCTTAGCAGTGTGGGGTTAATTGCAGAGAAATAAACCCACAGAAACAGTGTCACCTACTATGAAGGGGCTTAAAAATCTAATGGATAGCAAATTAGTATTTATAGTATCACATTGGGTGTCCATAAGCTTAATCCAAATTTATCTTTAGTTTTATTTGTCTTCAGATTGACACCCAAACATATTGAAAGGTTCATATTGAAGCTTCCGGTGCGTCGCCGTGCAGTACAGCATGTGTTTCCATATTTCTGGCGCAATGAATTGCCTTATGGTGCGCTTTGCTTTGCTGACGTTGTCCTCTGGTATACTGTTCATTCGACAAAATCTAAAACAACACGCAGGCGCGAAATTAAACTACAAAATGGCGACATGTATCAGATCTTAAACTGTAAAGAGTGAAAACAGCGTCTAACTTACTTGACTAGTCTGAGCGGGTAGATGACAGAACGGGGGTCGCAAGACCCCGAATAAATAAAAATTCGAAGAAGCAATGTCTGGTGAATATGGCGGATGAGGTAACACTTCTCTGACAAGCAGCAAAATCATTTGCCGGGTCACGAAAAAAATGGGAGATCTGTCATCATCCAGATTAGAACACTGTTTCTCTTTGTAAATTCTGGGCGTTTTTCTTGAATTTATGCTTGTAATTCCTCCAATTGTGAGTAGTACTTTTCAGGATGAAGTGAAGTTTTCGGAGCAGAAGCACATAGTACACGATTTTGATTTAATCTCATCATATCCACATCATAAATCTTTTAGGATGAAAAAGTTTTGGGGTTGCAAAAATTCGTTCATGTAGCTTTCAACAGGATATTTACGCTGAAGATCTTTTAAACGATCTATCTTCCATCACCGATCGTAATTTGCTTAAAATGGGGTTCATTTTAAGTGAAGTTAAACAGCAAATCCCTGAAATAAATGCCATCTAAATTACCATTTTCACTCAGATCATGTGGTACCCAAATGTTTAGGATCTAATCTTCAATAAGTGCTCATAAATAGTTGATTGTGATACGTGTAATATTACTGCCAATTCCTGTGCTGTGTAATGGGGTTTATTCTTAATCGACGTCTTTGGTCATCATGTGTATTAGGGGTCTCCCTGATAATACTATCAATATTTATAACAACACCTTCTTTTCACCTTGTATGTAATATTATAAAATCCTCTATTAAAAGTATCCAAGAATATCAACACATCTACCATAGAAGTAATATTACAGGCTCTTATCGACCAGCGGCTATTCCGAAAAACTGGACAGACAACAACAATTTTTACAACAGAACTCTTAATTATTCCATTGATAACGTAAGATTTTCTAATTTTATTTTGTAGACACCAGAATTTGTAGACACCAGAATTTCATAATTGAGAGGCGAGGATTACAGCAAATACAGATATTTACAATTCAGTGATTTGAAGCAAATTAGTTGTCCGTATGAATTTAAATACCTCTCATCGTTTATTTTAATGGTATTGACAAATACCCATGGTCTCATCAGATAAATAAATGCAGAAACCGGTTGGAAAAATTATATGTGAGAATAAATGAAAAATATTTTCAACGAAGTAAATTAAAAATTTCGATAGTCTTTTGCTTTCTACAAAAAAATATTGAAACTATGGTTATCTAAAAACATTAAAAGGTCTACGTCAGGAAAGTCATAGACAAAAAAGAAGAAATTATCTTAACTACATTTTAGCTAAATACTTGTTATTTCTTCATTCATTTCCTAATACACTTTCTCTGAAATATAGACATGTACATAAATATTCATTAATAGTTGAACTAATATTTGTCGATCATGGCGCTGTACGCAGTATGAAAACTTTGCAACTGTAACAAGCCTCGAATTACACCGATGACTGGGCGAGAAATCAATTAGTCGACAAATTCTAACTGCTATTCCGGACACCATTTCGCTGTTTCAGAGTAGCCATAGAAGTGTAGCTCTGTTGTGCCTACAGTAATAGATTAAAGGCTAGTAGCCAAAAATGACTGTTCATCTAAGGTTTCTTGGCCTGCAAAATTTAGCACCAGGAAATAATGAAATTATTAAAACGTCTAAGCCCCTGTGGACATTCTATTTTGAATGCGTCGGATTAAAGCTACTCTGACAAATTGAGTAACCTCTTTTCTTCTTAAAGATTCCTTTGATTTATCTTTTTCTATATGTCGTGTTCCTTCAGGGCATGGGAAATCATGGCTCTTCACAACATCATCTTCGTTGTAAATCTTAGCTTGATTTTATTATTTACTCTCTCTTCTACTACTTATTTTTTATAATCATTTCATTCCAAGCAAATTAGGATTGCCATTGATGTACATGAGGTACAGTGAGAGAAGTAAAAATGCTGTGATGCCAAAGAAGCGAGAAGAGATGAATAGAATTCTGTCAACTAGTTACACAAGCTCTTTAAGTAGGCATTTCGCTACTACCTTTTGTCTCTCGTTTCCATTCAATGTGTCCTGAGAGACTCAATGATCCCAGTGATTATGATTTTTCTATTGCATCTTTCTGATTCTATGTGTAAGAGTCCGTTTTATTTCCATTTTCTTTAAAACTTTGCTTGCAGTTATATACCATGTGATTATGAGCAACCTTATGTACAACACTATTTCTACTTCATCATCGGTGATGAGGTTGTCCAGCAACCACTGTAATATATGAGTACTTATATTTAGAAAATTTTAGCCCATGTGACTCTCAGTAGCCTTATGTCAAACTAGATTTCTATTGCTTCATATGTGATGTGATTTTCATCATTTAATGTTATATATATTTATCTATCTTATGTAACAAATATATAATTTTTAAAAAAATTATCTTGTTTCGTAATATCTTACCTGAATTTGGAAGGTGAGATACCTATTATAATATGCATATGAATTTCATTTATTCATTTATCATCATCCCTAGCAATATATTTTATTATATAATTTAAATTTATTTAATTGCTGATAATTCAAACCACTTTTTGTTAAACTCATTCCAAAAGTTTGTCTCTTTTAGATCAGTTTAATCTTATATAAATAATATTCATATATTTTAACAGAGAACAGATTGGGTGACATTAGAATTTGGAGGAGAATTGATATAATGAAAAATGTCTTGCAAACGCTAAGTATGAAAAACAGCAAAAGTTTAGATAAAAACAAAAAGTACTGACTGCTTTGTATTTGTCTTCCTATATAGCAATGTGTACGGGGTATTGTTCTCACAGATGAAGAAAAGAACAGAAATTCAAGAACTCAAGAATTTTAAGAACAAAAATGTTGATATAAAGAAATAAGCTATGAAAATTGTGTACTGAACATGTGAACAACGACGAATTTTTAAAAAAGCTAAAACAAAATATACACTTTAATTAACATCAAGAAAAGACATTTGCAATGTGTGAAGTAGAAAATGAGCAAAGAGAGCAGAGAATAATTAATAATCATAGAACTGATTGAAGGTAAGTGGAACAGTGTTATATATCGCCGTATGACGACAAAACAACAAACACGCATATATAAAAATATAAGGTTATATTTTTATTAATGACGACGAACTGTGTGGAATAGAGAACGGGAGGGTGAGGGCGCATATAGAATCGCCGACGGGAGTGTAGTCTGCCTGTGTTGTCTCTCTCTGCTTCCACCGGCCGCTCTCTGCTTCTGGCGAATCCGTGTGTTGAGGTCTTTATATAGTCCTCTAGAACCGGGACTTTCCTTCCGGTTTTTTGCCTCGCCCACGCACGCCCACGTAATTCTAAGAGGCACCTGATCTGTTTGCCTCTGTAGCCATTTCCGCCGCTGTCGGAAATAAGGTCAAAATGACATCCGTTCCGGCTTCGACAGGATGTATTTCACAAACACCTGTCTTGTCGCTTCGCCGCCACCTTCACGGATGGAAAACACCATCGCTTGCATCACTTCCTCGGGTGGGGCCAGATTGTTATATTACAACAGAAGTAAACAACTCTTAACGTATATGGAAAGTTTTAGGAAATGGATGGCAGAGCAGGGTTTAAGAGACACATGAGAAAGAGAAACTTTATTAAGAGTGACAAATGAGACGTACTAATAAAGAGTTATGTCCAATAAAATCCTAAATGGATTCGGCACATAGAAGGAGAAACAAAAAACACACAATTCATGTAGTTTTCATCTTTATTTTACTTTTGATATTTGACTATTTTTGCTATGATATTTACTTAATTTCTTTTTACTACTAAGAAAAATCTGGGCATCAATAAAGACTCATTGTGAAACAAATGTACAAAGACTAATAAATCTCCCGAAGAATCCAGTTTTTCATACGATTACTTTAGCTTTTCGCAATATCATGATGTTATGTCGTGAGTAAGAATAAATAACTCAACAACAGGAATAGGTTAATTGTTGTATTCCGTGAAAATAGTATTTACAAAGGTTATTAGTATCCAATACAAGAATAAAGGTTAATCGTCTCAACCGTCGTAAGACGTAGTATGAGCAATGGGTACTTCCGGGTCGTCACCGGAAGTCTACGACTAACTTGTCGATCGGCTGCTCGGCACACTCCCCTACGTATATGCCACCATTACTTTACATACTAATGGAATAGTCCATTATAGCCGAATAGGCGCCGTCGTCCCAACACATGAAATCTGAGAAGTATTGGTATAGCGAAATTGCATTTCAAACGCTAAGCAAGGGATGAAGAAAAAGCAAAAAGTCATTAGAAATAAGGAAAGAGTTTTGAGTAAAAAAAAGTTATTCACCTTTAAGCTGACCCCATGTTAGAAATATATTATGATAAGTTGGGCCACGATAGTCAATGAGTCACAGACTGACGATATTTCTTATTATATAGATGTGATTCGTAAGCTTACTTGTCTGCTTCATCCAATTTAAAACAATAATGGGTTCAACCGGACAGTATGCTGGGACACTACTTCCGCTTGTGGATGGACTTGTACAGTGCTAACATGCATAACTGTATCTTTTAATTCTGCAACATCCTACGCAGTTAAGTATTTAAATTCTCTGAATAAAACCTATATATATATATATATATATATATATATATATTTCCTAAACGTATGCTGTTAAATATAAGAGACAATGAATGTCTATTATGTTTAATCATGAGCCGTTCTAAACGTCGTATTTTTGCTTTAATTTCAGTTGAAAATAAAGACAAGAATTCTCCAACATTTGGATAACTTTTTTATTGATTTGCTTCTATTTAGACTGTAATATTATAAAATCCACCATCACCGACGATTTTATATTGTGTTGATATAAAACTTCGCTTGGCAACGGAAATAGTTACCAAAAATAATAAACGCAGTTCTCAAATTTGCAATGCGGTTTTATGACGTCACACCGCGTGATAGCGCGAAATGACAACAAAACCATGTAGTCAAATGCAATGTAGTGTGTTATGTCCGGATTTAAAGGTGATTTTATTGAGTGTTGGTTGTTTAGATTTGATGTACATGGCCTCCAATGTCTGTAGGTTCCTCTTACTGTGTGTTTTAGTAAGGATGACCGTATTGTTGATCAAAATATGTCTAATATTACCTACATGTTTATGTTCTTCTTTGAAGAACGGTGATGGTGGATGTTATTGTATTTCAGTCTAAATAACCTCTCTGAAAATGGCTCATGTGAGCCGAAAGCTTAGAAGCAAATCAAGAAAAAGTTATCCAAATGTTGGAGAATATTTGTCTTTATTTTCAACTGAAATTAAAGCCAAAATACGACGTTTAGAACAGCTCATGATTAAACATAATAGACATTCAATGTCTCTTATATTTAACAGCATATGTTTAGAAAATTATTTGCTGCCTCGATGCACTATATATATATATATATATATATAGTGAGAGAGAGAGAGAGAAAGAGAGAGAGATAGAACAATCTATTTACGTTCTAAGAAATATTCCTTTTTGTTTTCCAGAAAAATATCAGACTTCTTATTTACTTTTTACTTGTTGACAAACGCGTGTTTGAAAAAATTAATAGTTGTTATTTTTTCACAGTTTGCTTCTATGTTGTTTCATGGTTTAATACTATTATTATTATTATTATTATTATTATTATTATTATTTCTTGAACTTCTGTTGTAGAAACAAACACTTTCATGTCCCTACCAGGGGCTAAATGTTAAAATTTGCTTCATGACTCTTTCTTCGGATACTTCATTTCGTAAAATAAAACAAAAAGAAATAAAAAAAAACAAAACATAATATAATATCAATTTTTAAATGTTAAACTTGTTGTTATATCTGACGTGTTAATGCGATATTTTTATTTCGTTTAAGCACGGGATATTAGGAATTATTTCGCTCAGTCTATCAGTACAACTTCTCTTTAGTTCGAACTAAAACTAGTACTATTTATTTCCTCACATGATACAATTTTTAGATTTTTACTTGAAGATCCTTTTTATCTTGATAGTTTTTAGAAGATCTTCAAAAATACATTACTGTCTGGAGGACTACTACATAAACGAGGATGTACGTTCTGTTTTTGTCGACTCTTATCACGATATCTTGATGATTAGCGTTGATGTTTTTAGGTTTCATGCATTGTAAAATAACATAAAATTGTTTCAGGTCTTTTCTCTCTAACCTAATATGCGTTACATTTATACCGCCTTCTTGCGTTGTCCCTCTTGCATATTTTATAGTTCTGTTATTTGCCAGTCTATCTTGCTAAGTTTTATATTTAGGTGGGGATAAGACAGTGCAACCTGATACAAGTGCACCTGCTATCACTGGCACAGCTCTTGTTTTCAATTTCCTCATTTTTTCTATTTCAATTTCCAGGTCTTTATATTTTGACATTCCTTGGTTGCTATGTTACAATCAGCTGGAAAGCCATATCAATTAATAGACAAGTTTTCTCTTTCTGATTTTTAACAATAATGTCTGGCTTATTTGCTTCAATTTGTGTAATCCCATAGAATGGTGACATCTTCTATTTCTGCAAACGGCGCTGGGCAACTTTCATACCAGTGGTTGTTTACAGATATTTCATAGTGTTCGCACGCCGTCCATTGTAAATATTACCCCACTCTATCCTGACGATTTTTATATTCATTTGGGACAAGTACAGAACAACATGAGATTAGATGGTCTATTGTCTCTTGGTTTTTATCACAGAACCCGCACTTTGGATCCACATTATTTGCCTGAAATTTTCTAGTGAAAAGATTTGCGCTGCAAGAATAAAGCCTTCAGTCTCAAACTTTAATCCAGATGCACGTAACCATCATTGAGTATTCACATTATTAACGTTGGATTTATTGGCACGTTCTGGATATTGGTCATGCAGAGGTTGTCTTGCCAGCGTTGTTTTATCTGTTCAAGTTCTATATCTTTGGCTTTTATTTTCATATATCTTGCCGCAGTAGTTGGTTCTTGGCTTTTGTTTTGCTGTTCTACAGAATCTACTAAACATAAATTTTGTTTGTATTTACTGCCTGCTTTTATAATTTAATATTTTTTCTTTCTTTCTTCATTTTTCTTGACTAATTGTTTCATCCTGTTCTTTGTTGTTTCTAAATTTGTTATTAAGCCAATAGTTGTTGTCCTGTATGTCATTTCTAGCTGAATAAGACCTCTTCCACCTTCTTTACGGGGTATGTATAGACGGTCTACATCAGCCTTTGGATGATGCATCTTATGCTTAGAAAGAAGCTTTCTTGTTTTAGAATCCATTCGCCTGATGCCGTTTAGAGTCCTGTTCAAAATGTTGAAACTATATTGGACAACTGGGATTGCAAGTCTATTAATGACCATATTTTTTGTTCTGAGAATTCAGTTCAGTTTCTAATATCATTCGTAGCCTTCTATAGTACTCTTTACGCAAAATTTATTTCATTTTTTATGGTGAATTATTTCACACTCATTTACACCTAGGTATTTATAAGCTTCTTCGGGCTTTAATTCTTTTATTGTTACAGCAGGGTCTAAGCTAATTGAGGATGTTTGTTGTAGTGCTCCACGTAAAACTGTAGCTTTAGCACATTTATTCAAATTGAATTTCATTCGAATGTCTGAAGCATTTTACAGTTTGCGGAAGACCTTCCAGGTTGTTATCATTCTTACCATACAAACTTAAATTATCCATATAAAATAGATTGCATATTTTCTTTTGAGCTATTTTATAACCACATTCTGTCTTGTTAAGTTAAGCCGTTATTGCTATTAATGATAAGCAGAATAGTAAGAGAGACAAGGAATCACCTTGAAATATACCTCTTTTGATGTCCATTTCATCAGATTTATAGGTTCCATTTATATGATTGAGGTAAAGGATTGTTTTCCATATCAACATGCATTGTTTGATGAAATTGATGATGACGGGTAATATCTTGTATATAATTAAAGTCTTTACTACCCAGGAATGTAGCAAACTATCGAATGCCTTATGATAAACTCTCCAGGCATTATTATGATTCTCATTTGTATTGTAGCAGTTTTCCAGGATCATTTTGTTAATATACAATTGGTCTTAACATCCGTAACATCCACGTTTGCACACTTTTTGTTCAAGCGTTAACATGTCATTTATTTCCAAGAATAAATATGTCTGTTTTATTAAAATAGATGTTATAGTTTGTATGTTGTCGGAAGGCATGTAATTGTTCTGTAGTTTTTCGGGTTGTTTGTGTCACTATTCTTGGGTAGAAGAAATGTAATTACTTTGATCATCCATGCAGAAATTTTAATGAGATCGTTTACCATTTCAGTGAAGTTCTTTGGCTAGTTTTTTATGTGCTCTATTTAAATAATATAGCCAAAAGTTAGGAATTTTACCTATACCTAGAAATTTCCAATTGTGTGCTTTTATCAGTGCACATTTAGCATCCTCTTTTGTGATTCCAGCCCATGTCTGTTCTGGCTTATTTTTGATTCGTTCTATCTCTTGTGCAACCCAATCTACTTCTTTGATATGTTCTTAAGGGATAACCCATATTTTTTCCCAGAACTGTATATCTTCTTCCATTTTGGGTGGACTGTCACTTCAATTCTTTTTTTTATCTATTTCCCTGTAAGATTTATTTGCATCGGTTTGAAAAATCTTGTTTTGTCTGTAGAATCTTGATCTTTTCTCATAGCGTTTATTTCATTGAGCTTCAGTTGTATTGTTTGCTTTATTTTTTCCTTAGTTGATAGGACTTTATTTTCATTTCTAATGTTGTATTTTCTTTCGACTCTTCTGCCTTTTCCAGCTCTTACATTTATTCCTCATGTCAGTTCATTGAGTACTTATAATTCACTTCTAAGCTGTTCGATTTCTTTTTCTATTTTTCTTTTCCAAGGTGGATCTTCATGTCTGTGAGACTGCCTTGTTCTTAATGTGATGTTCAATTATTTTGTTACTGCTCTTGCTGATGCATATATTGCTTCATTGAGATTTATATGAGTGTCTTCTTCATCCAAAATTAATTTGAGTGCTGCATTTTAGAGCTTAATAGTTTCGAGGTTATGCTTTGTTGGTTGTAATTTTGGGAGCTGTTCTCGTTCCTCCATTGCAATATTCTGTATTTGACTTATATGGTACTTGATTTTTTCTTTGGCTTCTTGTGTACTGTTCTTGTTCTCCGTAAAATAATTCTGTTCAATGTGTTCTGAACTGGTTTTATTGTCGTCTTGTAACTGACTCAGATCACAGCTTTCCAGCACTTTTCAAAATTACAGCATTATCTTCACAGTGATTTGTGTGTATCACGGTTTCTACATTATAAACTGAGGTTTGTTTGATGTTATTACTTTTTATTTCTGATTCGGTTTCTTTTCATATTTTGTTGATTCCTCTATTCCGGTTGCAATTCTTTTTATCTCACTAATTTCAACCTCTGTCAATCGGTTATTTCGCATGATATATCTTCGTACATTGGCTAATTTATTTTCGTCAATGTACTTTCTATTTGTTTGTCCAACATTTACTCACTAAATGTCATATGTTTGCGAGTGATGTTCTTTTGTATTTTGAGTAACGCTTCATGAAATGCAGTCATAACGACTTTGTACTCCTGATGAGACCGTTTTATTTTTTATTTCTTTAAATATGCTGTTATAGATCTAGCTGAAGCATTTTAAGGGTCATCATTAGGATTATCCTGGTTGTGGGAACCTTTGTATAGGAGTTTGTTCCTATGGCAGGTTTTTTAACATCAGGTAGGTTCCTTTCTGAAGGATGGGCTCCCTGTTTATCCACTGGAAGAGCAATACTGGACTTTTTATTTCTATTTGAATTTCTCATATTTTCCCACGAGTGACGCACGGCACGTTGGGGAACAGTCTTTTATAAACAGGGTCCCGAAGCCTGTAGGGGATCGTTTGTGTCCTCATAACGCAGTAGCCATTCAATTCTCGGCACGCTTAACTCCTTGAGTTGCGGGTTGTTGTTCGGAGATTTTCCTTCTCCTAAATGTGTTGCCAAGCGACAGTCTGACAGAATCGCGATTGGAATTGAAAGAGAAAAACGCTGGTTTACCAAAAAAACAAAAAAAAACAAACTTGGGCGTAGAAACCGCTTAACGAAACAAAACATCACTACACTTGAGTATTTTGCTAAAAAAATTGTTGCTACTATCACTATTCCTTGTAAAAAAAATTATTGTTAAAAACAATTATTAATGGAAAAGAAAATGTTGACATACGTTCAAGTTTAATAGTGCTGTGAAATTTTAAATAATAATAATAATTTTTTCGTCTACTGTATATTCAGATATTTTTCATTGAAGTCGTCGAAAATAGGGTTATCAATATAAAATAAATTAATTAAATAAATGAAATCAATTAATAAATAAAAATAATTATATAAATAAACACGTATTCTTTCTAAAAAGGAATATCGTAGAAATTATAATCAAACTGTTTTTCATCGTATTATTTTCCTGTCGTTTTGTTTTGTTTTTGTTTTAAGAAAATTATAATTGTTTAAAAGAAAATATTTCAAAATATCGACAGCTAGAGGAAATATGAATAATAAGAAAAATGAAGATTCTAATTTAGGATCATTTAAAAAGAAACAGATAAATTAAATAATATATGAATAAAAATTCATGTCTATGTTTTAAAAAAATTCACATTTATTTTGTAAAAAATTCATGTTTCATTATTATTTGTATTATTATTATTATTATTTTCCGTAATATGTTTTATGACAGAATACTTTGCCGATTAGAATTTAAACGATCTGAAATAAAAGTAGTTTTTTTTTCTTAAAATATAGAATATATTAGATTAAGAAAGGTTTTCTCGGTATTTGAGAGATGCCCAACAGAACTCCTTCACTCCCTTAAAATTCGTTTCTGAATTTTCTGTATTTTTTTAATATTTAATAAAATTTCTTGTTCATACTTGTACAATTCTTCTCGATATATATATATATATATATATATATATATATATATATATATATATATATATATATATTGTTGAAACGCTCTTAATTATTTTAGTTATTTTATTCTTAAAATTTATTTTTGCAAGCTGGTTTTTTATCGACAATTTTCTGAGGACAGCATTATGATGTTCTTCGTTGTCAGAGCTGCTTACACACACACACACAAAACACACACACAAACATATATATATATATACATATATATATATAAATATATATATATATATATATATATATATATATACTTATATTTATAGGTATATATTTATTGAAAAAGCAATAAAAAATCATTTTAATGATATTTTACTTTGCGACACGGAAATTTAAAAAAAAAATTATCTCAGCAAGGTCATGTTCAGTAAATTCGAATAAAATATTTTACATATGAAAATTGAAAACAATACGTTTTCTTATTAAATAATTAATATGGAGTATGGAAGACTTAAAATTTATAACTTGTGTCTAAACTAATCAGAATGACGATCAATTTTGAAAATTCAAGTTAGATGTCGGAGATATGAGGTATTCCTACTTGTCTAGAAGAAATGCCATATTTACGGCTCTGCTGTCTACTTCCGGTCAAAAGTATACTATTTAATTACGAAGAAATATTCGCAGATATATATCTATCTTTAATAAGTGTTTAATGATTGTTTTCTTTACAAAATAGGAATAGAAATTACATGAAAATCAATGAATTAAATGAATATTATTTGTATATAAATAAAAATGAAAAAGAACAAGTAATCATTAGACTTATAGGAAAAAAACATTAGCTATCTTCAATGTGAACATTGTAATTTGATTTCGTTAACTTAATAGATCATTTTTTAAAGAAATTAATAATTTATAGATTTTTATTAAGACACAAAGGGTATTTTTTAAATTTTAATTTACTTTCTCTGTGTTAAGAATACATGATCAATTGTTAAATTTAATCTGAACTAAAGAATATAGAAATATTCTAATCCTAACAAATCTACCTTTAAACAGGTCTAAAAATGTTTTACTATTATTTTGTTTAAAAAAGAAATATTAACTTCTTATCAGAGATGCATATATATCTAAGACTATTTCTTCGTAACTAAATTGTATACTTCTAGAAGAAATTAGTCAGCACAACCGTAAATATATGTTTGCAACATATATATGAATACCTCACTTCCCCCAACATCTCACTTATATATTAAATTTTCAAATTTAAATTTTCAAATTTTACCTTCATTCTGATCAGCTAAAATTAAACACACCGATAACATCTAAATTTCTTGTCTTCC
Organism: Ascarosepion bandense; assembly: GCA_037127315.1. Classification (NCBI taxonomy): domain Eukaryota; kingdom Metazoa; phylum Mollusca; class Cephalopoda; order Sepiida; family Sepiidae; genus Ascarosepion; species Ascarosepion bandense. Next base: position 7,527,114 of record JBBBDQ010000428.1, on the reverse strand, counting down.
TCCTCCATATTAACTCTTTAATAAGCAAACATATTGTTTTCTTGTTTAAAATTTAAATCTCGAAAAATAGAAATTTCCTGTCACAATAAAAATATTAAACTAAAATTTAATTATTATACGCTCTACACCTTATTGAGAAATCTAGATTCAAATTCTGATGATTCCCTTCATCTGGATATATATATATATATATATATATATATATATATATATGTATATATATGTGTGTGTGTGTGTGTGTGTGTGTGTGTGTGTGTGTGTGTGTGTGTGTGTGTGTGTGTTTAATAAAACTAATCGTAATGTTTGCACTGTCTGAGAACCAGTTATATTTTAGAAAATGGCTGAATAAACAATCCCAATGGTAAAGCCAATTATTATCTAAAATATTAGTAGCACTAACAGTTTCCGCTACCACAGTGTCTACTAATGAAGGATTCATGTGGCAATTAAAACAACAGGTTTTATTGATAAAAACTGCGTTAGTGAAAAAGGTTATTGTGGTGGATCGGGAAGAGGAGCCACACATAACAATGAATAATGGTATTTTCTGTTGTTGGATTTTTATACCTGAATACTTCAGGACATTCAATAAGACTGTCTACCGTTATTAAGTAGTAGTAACCATCGATGAGTCCTGCGCAGTCCGCATGGACACTCGACCAAGTTTTGTTCACCTTTGGCTATGGTTTCTGTATGAATTTAACCTAATCAATAGAGTAGAAAAATTGGCCCTTAAAGATAGTTTCTTTACTGTCAAGGATCATAAACCTTCGTTCACCCATAACCCCGAATTCCGCTTGGGAAATCGCACAAAGTCGGAGCTGGGTAAAATTAGTAAACTTATAATACAACGAATATGTGGTAATTTAAGAATGCACCTGAACATCAATCAATGGCAATCTACTCTAGATTGCATTAAATGGTTCAATGATTTTGAAAAAATAAATACTGCGCATTTATAAAGTATGACATAAAGGATTTCTATTCGTCTATAACAGAAGATATAATAACCGAAGCTATTAACTTAACTAAAGAGTATAATGAAATATTTCGTTAATGAATTAGAATTAATTCGGGATTGCGGCAAAACACTTCTCTATTACGACGATGACTTGTGGATCAAAAAACTGACGCCCAAGGATTTGATAATCCTATGGGTGCACATGATAGTGCAGAGGTGGCAGAGTTGATAGGATGCCTCCTCGTATATAAATTAAAGAAATTTATCGATTTCCACAATCACGGCCTGTACCGAGATGACGGCTTAATAATTGTAGATCACAGGACACCCCAAATCTGTGATAGGTTGACGAAACAATTATATAATTTTTTCAAAAGTAACGGATTCGCTATAGATATTGAATGAAACTTAAATGTTGTTAATTACTTAGATATTACCTTGGACATCACTACAGGTACTATTGCCCCATATATTAAAGATAATTACATCCCCATCGATGTTGATTAACAATCTAACCATCCCAAACACATTTTAAATAGCATCCCCAATGGTATAGCCTACCGATTATCAACTATTTCGTCGAACCAAGAGATATTCAACAAACATAAAAAAACTTGCCAAGAAGCACTTTTTAAAAGTGGGTACAAAAATAGCCTTGAGTTTATTAATACTAAATTTACTAACAATAAAAACAGACATGGGAATATTACCTGGTTTAATCCTCCTTTTAAGAAGGAGGTGAAAACTAAAATAGGCAAATTTTTCTTTTCGTTGATAGATAAAGATTTTGGTAAAGAAAGCCCTTTAAATAAGATATTTAATAGAAATGCTATAAAATTAAGCTACTCCTGTCTGCCAAATATGGGTAATATTATAAGTAGCATTAATAAAAGGAAAATGGGAAAGTCGAAAACTAGCAATAAAAACCAGTGCAACTGAAGAACAAAATCTAATTGCCCTTTTTAAGGTAATTGTCAGCAGTCCTGCGTTGTTTATAGTGTTAAGGCGTATGTTAATGAATACGACTCCCAGCCCAAAACGTATATAGGTGCAACGCAGGATTCTTTCAAACTCAGGTTTTATAACCATAAAATCACATTTAAGCACGAAAATTACAGCTATAGCACTGCTATGGAAGATAAAAAAAAAACAC